>CM055265.1:132507220-132614646 GCA_029237695.1 Conchocele bisecta
AATGTGAGCACTAAAAGTGGCCTATGCAGTGTGCACTTCTCGTGAAACATATCCACATACAATCATGTTTCATCGAGCACTAACTAGTGGCATTATGTTATACTCACGCTATATATCATTATTATAGGATAATTGTCCGTCTCAAGCATGAAAATGGTTAATGCTGTTATCATTATAAATGCCTTGTGTGTGGAGAATGCTAATATGTGTATACGGGTGAGGAATTGCTTTCAGCTTATATGGTATACGGCTTTTAGCTTATGTTCATTATCGTTTGCCCTAGCTACCAATGGTTCGTCTCAATTAATCGCTTTTGCGACGATTTTTCCAATATCTGTTAAATTAATCATTAGATGTTGCAATAAATACAGCGCTATATGTCACGCCAAGTTGTCGTCAGTTCACGAGTCGTGTGGGTGGCAGGTGGGAGCATGAGATGGATAATTTAACGATCGGGATTCAACCTTACCAGAACCCCGACCAGAGACTTGGTTTGGCCCTCATGTACGTCTTTGGCTTTCTTGTATGTGACAGTTGAATCTGTTTATATCCCTTATATGAGCAATATGAAACCCTTTCAACATCAAAGGCCCGTATAGTGGTATCGGCAAAAAGTGTAGATCCAGATGAGCTAGCTCATGACGAGCCGTCTCATCAGGATCTGCACTTTTTGCAAGTAATTTTCATCTTTTTGAGAACAAAAACGCCCCCTTTTCATAAATGTACTAGTCTGAAAATCATTTTGTGACGACGATTGGATTGATTGCAAAATTAACATATCAAAATCCATTCCAATTACTTAGGCGTGAAAGGGTTAAGGGCGCAGCTACATCAGACAAGCATGTGTACGCGACTGGGCGAGGCAGACAATAAAATAGTTTATTAAATGTTCACATGTTAGATTTTTAATAAACTAATTTGTTAACTCACTGGCGCTCTCTCGAAATTAAATTATTAAAAATGCAATATTTTAACTTTAAACTATTACTTATATGTACTTTACAGGAATCCCGATATCCCTGGTTTGAATTTCAGGTACATTTTTGGCTTTCTGGTACTTGACAGTTGAATCCGGTTATACCCCTTAAAAAAGTAATAAGAATAGTACTAATCCTATTTCTTTTGGGGAATGGGGCTAAGTTACTCTGGTGTGGTGAGGACCTAACACCAGGCGAGTGTTTACGAATTTCAGGGTGGGTGGTTGGTTGGGCGAACGCGACGGCGTAAATTAACGGTCTGGGTTCCTCCTTCTGGGAATCGCGATTTGCCTGATTTGGTCCTCAGGTATGTTTTTTTCTTTGGCTCTTTGGTTACCTGGGAGTTGAATTGGGTTATTGCCCATTATAAAAGTAGTAAGATTATTACTGATCCTACTGCTTTTGGGAGGGGGCCAAGTGATTCTGGTGCGGCGAGGACCTGGCATCAGATCAGGATTATTCTGATTTCAGGGCTGAATATATAGTGATTTTATTGTAAATATTCAGTTCTGATTTTGGGATTTTCCCCTCGTTTGTACATGTACATGAACATGTACTTGTACAGTTAATATATGGGATTTAGTACTAAGCCCATTGACCCGGCCTTAAATGATCTTAGCTGTTGATAGGCCGTTAAGCCTCAACAAACAAACAAACAAACAAACTGATCGAACTGCTTTTGGGAGGGGGCCAAGTCATTCTGGTGTGGCGAGGACCTGGCATAAGATCAGGATTCTAATTCTAATTTCAGGGCTGAATATATAGTTTATTTTTATTGAAAATAATCAGTTCTAATTTTGGGGTTTTCCCCCATTTGAACATGTACTTGAACAACAACAACTACGACGAATTTCAGGGCTGAATATATATTTGTTCTGTTTATATGGATTTAACCCCCATCACAACCGGTAACTTATGGGATTCGACCCCGTTAAGTGGGTGGTTAATCGGGAGAACGCGATGGAGTAAATTAACGGTAGGGGTCCCTCCTTATAGGAATCACAATATGCCTGGTTTGGCCATCGGGTACGTTTTTAACTTTGACTCTTTTTTAGCTCCACTATTCGAAGAATAGCTAGAGCTTATGTTGGCGTCGGTGTCGGCGTCGGCGTCGGCGTCGGCGTCGGCGTAACCGTCACGCCTTGGTTAAGGTTTTTAGTCAAGCTTGTATATGGAATACTACTGGCCCTACACCCACCATACTTGGACAACTTCATCTCCTAGTGATGTACATCAATAACCCCTGATCTATATTTGACCTTGACCTACATTTCCTCTTGAATTACTTAGTTAATTCCCCTTGGTTAAGGTTTTTAGTCAACCTTGGTTAAGGTTTTTAGTCAAGCTTGTACATGGAATACTATTGTGCATACAGACACCATACTTGGACAACATTTTCTCATAGGGATGTACATTAATAACCCCTGATCTATATTTGTCCTTGACCTACATTTCCTCTTGAATTACTTACTTAATTCCCCTTGGTTAAGGTTTTTAGTCAAGCTTGTATATGGAATACTACTGTCCCTACACCCACCATACTTGGACAACTTCATCTCCTAATGATGTACATTAATAACCCCTGATCTATATTTGACCTTGACCTACATTTCCTCTTGAATTACTTAGTCAATTCCCCTTGGCTAAGGTTTTTAGTCAACCTTGGTTAAGGTTTTTAGTCAAGCTTGTACATGGAATACTATTGTGCATACAGACACCACACTTGGACAACCTTTTCTCATAGCGATGTACATCAATAACCCCTGATCTATAGTTGACCTTGACCTATATTTCATCTTGAATTACTTAGTTAATTCCCCGTGGTTAAGGTTTTTAGTCAAGCTTGTATATGGAATACTACTGGACCTACACCCACCATACATGGACAACTTCATCTCCTAGTGATGTACATCAACAACCCCTGATCTATGTTTGACCTTGACCTACATTTCCTCTTGAATTACTTAGTTAATTCACCTTGGTTAATGTTTTTAGTCAAGCTTGTAGATGGAATACTCCTGGCCCTACACCAACCATACTTGGACAACTTCATATCCTAGTGATGTACATCAATGATCCCTATATTTGACCTGGACTTACTTTTATTATTGGATTACTTAGTTATTTCCCCTTGGCTAAGGTTTTTAGTCAAGCTTGTATATGGAATACTCCTGGGCCTACAGCAACCATACTTGGAAAACTTCATCTCCTAGTGATGTACATCAATAACCCATGACCTATAACTGACATTGACCTACATTTAACCTTGAATTACTTACTTAATTTCCCTTGGTTAAGGTTTTTAGTCATCCTTGGTTAAGGTTTTTATGCAGGCCGCAGCCATCTTGTTTGTCAAGCTATGCGTACATCGACAACCCTCGTAGTCGAGCTATTGCTGTTCTCCTACAGCTCTTATTTTACCTGTCAGTTGAATTAGGTTATTGCCCATTATGAAACTGTAAGATTATTACTGATCCTACTGCTTTTGGGAGGGGGCCAAGTGATTCTAGTAGAAATCCATATTACCCAGCATTTATAACAAAATATGGAATGATCTATCAGTGTATGTTAAATCTGCCAAGTCCGTGGAAGATTTTAAGAGCAAATACATGGTACATGTTCATACAAGTACTCAACATGATTAGCTCTTAATTTAATACTCATGTACGGTTTCATCATATATATAAGAAAATCATACTCATGCGATTGTTACATTGTGACTCATGTTTACATGTACTTGTATCGTTATTATTTGTTAAATATACATGTACTTGTAGATAGATAGATGATCTCACAGAGAAGATTGGCTAGGCCAACTGAGCTTCTTCTATAAATAAAGACGTTACTTTCTTACTTACTAACACTGGTGTGGTATGGTTTTAATACACTATGTTATTGCATTGCTGAAGTCCATCTTCTGGCATTAAATATTCAATTTTAACTATAGTTTTTTCACCTACACAGATCACATGCACCTCATGAATATTTCATGTAACAGAGTAGTTGTTGTAGATACTTATTCTTCCTTTGAGTTATGTGGGTGGTTGGTAAGCAGTATGCGACGGGTAATTCAGCGATCGGGATTCATCCTTACCGGAATGCCGACTATCATGGTTTGGCTCTCATGTACTTTTTCGGCCTTCTGATACTTGGTAACTAAATTGTTATGTTGGGGTTGGAGCTCAGTGACTGGTGTGGAATGGATCTGGCACCAGGTCAGGATATTCTAATTTCAGGTCTAAATATATATTTTTTCTGTAATATTTAGTTCTGATTTTGGGAGTTTCCCTCATTATGGACAAGTTAAATACGGAATAGTCCAACCCGTTGGCCCGGCCTTAAATGTCCTTAGCTGTTGATAGGCCATTAAACACCAATATTCAATCAATCAATCTTTTGAGTTACAGCATCCTTATTTAAGGAAGATTATGTGTCAGCGCCGTATATTTACAATTTGTTAGGTTTGGTGATACGCATATATTTTGTTCTAAAGTGTCATGTATTAGAAAGTGCCAATTAGGGATAAAATATAAATATATGTCTTTCCATTTATTTCTTTTTATATTCTTTTTCGTTTTATAGGTATATATAAAACTACATGTATATATTTTCTGCAAATCACCATGGATTTGTTTTGCGTCTGTGCCAAACTGTGCCAGTTTGAACATGTAGAATTTGGATTTTTGAAAAAAATATATTGTGGAAGCCATAATTTAAAACACTACGAGATGTCATTCCGTCATCACTGCTATCATAGGTGGCATCACAGGCTTCATGATGTTTCAATCCATGAAAATATTTATTTAATATTCTGCTTCAAGTTGGTATATGTAGAAACATATAATAAAACGGTGTATACCATGTATGTTAAAAAATACTGTTTAGAGTAGACTCGAGATCTCGAAATATTGTGAATAATCTTTATATAATTATTTATAGTAATAGTGTATTTGTTAATGTTTGTTTAATTTAGTTAGATAGTTATCAAGCAGTACTCCTGAACTATGGAAGTCGGAGCGTGAGTAAAATGAGTGCAAAATCCTTATCTGACTAAACCATATTTAAATACGAATGAAAAAACCTAGATCAGCCTGTGTGTCTATGCAGTATGATCAGTGTCTTAGTGTATGCGATTCTGTCATTGACTAATTCATTGTGCATATAGCGTACAATGTACATATATGTGGTTGTGACAGGAGAAATTGGGCTTTTTTGGTTTTGCTACCAGTGTAGATCCAGATCAGCCTGTGCATCCGCACAGTCTGATCAGGATCTGCACCGTTCGCCATTCCATCAATCTGATTGCTTTCATAATAGCTAATGTCTAGTATAACATAGCACCCACTGCCAACACTAATTGCATACTAGATGTAGTACATGTACATGCATAGGTGGATAATACAAATGATCAATTCAAAAATATGGTTGTGTTTAGTATATCCCGGCTGACAAAAAGGACCCTGTGGAATTTGCATCCAGTGTAGACAAAGATCAGTCGCCTATTTCACGAATATTGCAAAGTATACTTATCTAACAAAGCATACTTTGAGGGAGAAATTTTCAATCTAAGGCTAAATTTATTAATTTTTATTATATTGAATTTATTACATTATTACAGCCATTTTGGCTGTGATAATGTAATAAATGCGGTATAATAAGTCCGCATACTTTTAATCATCAAACATATGCAGTGGTTTGTTCTATATGAAATAATGCATTTTGGGAAACTAAATGTTTACTCCCTCAAAGTATACTTTGCTAGATAAGTTTGCTTTGCAATTTTGATGAAATCGGCTACATATCTACCCGGTCCATGTATTCCTGCCAACCTACTTTTGGCAATTAAATGTACATGCCCACTCAGTAGGCAAAAAATGTTCAGAGACATCATCAGAGACATTTTCTGGTAAAATAAAAATTAATTCACCATTACCTCGCGTATTGATTGGAATTATTATACATTTTATATCGGACGTAAATTTCCACACTGGTATCGGGGGTGATAACCGTGTTTCCTTAAAATGTTAACAGCCATTACTATTTATAATCTGTATTTATATTTTGATGTGCAATGATGATACTTTATAATCTATCGAAAATATTTTTTTTTCAGGTGACACATTTAATTAGTATAAATAATTAAAAGATATCATTCCACATTTGCATATGAAAATAGCCTGATACCACCGCACGTCACTATCAGTAAAATAAATATTACTAAATTAATGTATGGCTAAACCCATTGACCCGGAGTTAAATGACCTTAGCTGTTGATAGGGCGTTAAATCCCAACAAACAAAAAATTGCTTCTGAAATGATGGAGTGACAATACTCAATTACTAATCCCTTATCTGGAGCCCTGTACATGTTATGTGTTATGGGTCGGTGGCCTACGTCACTGAATAACATTGTAGCATTATATTGTACCGGTATTGTATTCCGGCATTGTATTGTATTGTACCGGTATTGTATTGTATTCAGAAAATAAATAATGATTGACACTGCAACTGAATGTGACAATGAGGTCATTTGTAAATAATATTTGTTTGATTCAGATTTTCAGAATATAAAAACATGTACAGTATACTCGTATGCCATGAATTACTTAAATTCCAAATTTCCTTGCACGGGTCTGCTTGATATTTCACACATACATTTCTCTAATGGCCCTATACCACCCTGTGACAAATTCACGATCGTACAGCATTTCTGTTTCCTTGCACGTGTAGCGAAATTGACAAGGGCGAAACATTAAACAATTGATTCCTGGTTCATTCACGATAGCCCATGCAATTCACTATCTGTTCTAGCGAATTTGAGGTAATTGAGAATAGAGGGGAAGTAACTCTTGTAAGATAATAATTAGTGTTGATATTTGTGATACAAATTCATGTTTTACGGGGAAAACATGCCATTCATCCTTCAACTGTAACCTAAAGTTATGCATACCTATTTTATATGTGTCAGTGATTGCGCATTATTAGTTAGATACTTAATATTTCTCAATTTCAATTCGTTTATTGGCATTAAACAGCAAACAGCACATTTATAGCCATATAACAAACATGTATGATGGTTTCATGGAAATGTGTTCTCACTAGACATATTAGCCAAGAGATATGATTAGGCTAAATCATTTCACAATCAGTTTGTTGCTAGTCCACTGCATTCTAAGCTCTTTCTGTCCTCATTAAATTTCATATACTATTTTCATCTTTCCCACCCAGGCTGCATGCCGCGACAAGCCATTCAAACCGTTATAATCAAACGGTTCAAATGGCGACCACGACCTACACCGAATATGAACAAATTGGCCGACATGATTTGCACACCACTGATGTTAATTGTTTTCTGCGTATACATGTATATACGAAACACGCCCATTTTTGACGCCTATTTTTGATACCTTCGATTTGATATCGAACGTAAACATTTTTTTTTTTAAAAATGACCATATTCGATCAAAAATAAAATTTCACCCCAGTTTGACCCCACGGGCCACGCCCATTTTTGACCCCGAGGTCACCATTGTAACAACTTTGATAAAGCATACATCGATCATTCCTACCAAGTTTCGCTGAAATCCGGTTGTCGGTTCATGAGAAGAAGATTTTTTAAGAATTTATGCTATTTTAGACGGCGGCCATCTTTGATTAGCGATGACCTCCATTTTAACAAATCTGAAAAGGCTTCACCCATGGACCATAACTTTTAAGTTTTGCTACCATGGGCCAAGCGGTTCATGTGAGGAAGAATTTTGAAATCTCTAAAATAATAAAAGAACGACCTTTTAACCTTTCGGCGGCCATCTTGGATGACATAACAATACGATTTCGACAAAAAATGCACCAGAGTGATCGCCTCGTTGATACCTTCGATTTGATATATGACATGACCATATTCGGTCAAAAATAAAATTTGACCCCTATTTGACCCCACGGGCCACGCCCATTTTTGACCCCGAGGTCACCATTTTAACAACTTTGAAAGAGCATGGTACATCGATCATTCCAAGTTTGTCGAAATCCGGTTGACGGTTCTTGAGAAGAATATTTTTGACGAATTTGTGCTATTTTTAGACGGCGGCAATCTTGGATTAAGTGATGACGTCATTTTAACCATTTTGTAATCCCCCTATCTAAGGACCATGACCATGAAGTTTGGTGACTATAGGCCCAATGGTTACCGAGGAGAAGACGTTTGAAAATGTTCACGGACGACGGACGACGGACGGACGACAGACGACGGACACATTGCCGTAACAATAGCTCACATGAGCTTCGCTCAGGTGAGCTAAAAACCGCATATGTGCTCGCGAAATAATATATATTATGTGCAACAGACTGAGCGGGATAATTTAAAGACAATAACAAGTAAAACTAGAGCAGCTGAAGCTGCATCAACGGTTTGAGGCTTGATGTACTGACAAACGTACACTGGCAAAGTGATTAGAAGACATTGCCAATGACGAAAACATATGAAACTCAAAAAAAATTGATGCAATTCCAATGAAATTGAAAAAATAAAGTTTTGTATTTTCAGAATCGCTTGACTATCCTAAGCATTTTTCATTATATAACGTTCTACGAAATGTGTACCGTTAACCCCCTAGTCTGACATTGAAGTTGAGACGATTCTAAAGCACTCACAGCATGTCAGTTCGTATATAAAATGAAAATTGTTTAAGTTCGAGTCCAAATCTAAATCTCCACGTAACTCGTTCCATTTGGTGATTTGGTCGCCAATATTAACCACTATATCTCTCTCTCTGTACTGCCTGTCCCTCAGACATTTCGCCTTTTTTTTGGCCGACGCCGTTTCATACAATTTCCGTCCTGGACGTTTCGACATGTTGATATTCTTGTTTACATATTGGGAAGCCGACTGGCGCGCGTAGTATACTGCGCATGCGCACCGCAAGCCGTGATGTGAAAGTCGTCGTCCACGCACATTATCAAAATAGACTGTTACCGCCGCGCGTCGCTAACAGTAAATTGATAATTAATAAATGATTATATTTGTATAGCGGGCACTCGTAATGTTTAGAACTGGTGGAATAGTGACATAATTATACACTTATTTAATTCCTATAAAGAACATTTTGTGCCTACTGCGTGGGCATGTACCTTTAACAAACGCTGGTCAGTGGTCGCATAGAGTTAACACGCGAAGTGTGCCATCCAACTCTAGACAGTGACCTCATGAACTTAACACGTTGCTAAGATCAAAGGATTTAGCCGCAGCCACAGGCATTCGGCCTGTTTCGGCTTTCATCGGTATAATTATCATGATTATGTTGAACGACAAAGAAAATAAAAAAATGAAAGAACCAAACTTCAAATGCCTACAACTCTCTCATTTGGGCAGATAGCCAAAAACTACCAGCGAAACGGAGATAGAGAATTTTGTTGGCTTTTTAATGGAAAAAAAATATTTGAAATCGGTTAGATAATAACAAAGTTATGAACATTTAAAATTTGAAAAATTGAAAAAAAAATGTAGCTGGCGCATTTGAGCAGATAGCTAAAAACTACCAGCGAACCGGAGATAGAGAATTTTATTGGCTTTTTAATGCAAAAAAAATATTTGAAATCGGTTGAATAATAAGGAAGTTATGACCATTTCAATTTTTTTTAAAAACTTCAAATGCCTACAACTCTCTCATTTGGGCAGATAGCCAAAAACTACCAGTGAAACGGAGATAGAGAATTGTGTTGGCTTTTTAATGCAAACAAAATATTTGAAATCGGTTAGATAATAAAAAAGTTATGACCATTTCAAATTTGAAAAATGCATTCGGCCTGTTTCGGCTTTCATCGGTATAATTATCATGATTATGTTGAACAACAAAGAAAATAAAAAGATGAAAGAACCAAACTTCAAATGCCTACAACTCTCTCATTTGGGCAGATAGCCAAAAACTACCAGCGAAGCGGAGATAGAGAATTTTGTTGGCTTTTTAATGGAAAAAAATATTTGAAATCGGTTAGATAATAACAAAGTTATGAACATTTAAAATTTGAAAAATTGAAAAAAAAATGTAGCTCGCGCATTTGAGCAGATAGCTAAAAACTATCAGCGAATTGGAGATAGAGAATTTTATTGGCTTTTTAATGCAAAAAAAATATTTGAAATCGGTTGAATAATAAGGAAGTTATGACCATTTCAATTTTTTTTTAAAACTTCAAATGCCTACAACTCTCTCATTTGGGCAGATAGCCAAAAACTACCAGCAAAACGGAGATAGAGTATTTTGTTGGCTTTTTAATGCAAAAAAAATATTTGAAATCGGTTAGATAATAAAAAAGTTATGACCATTTCAAATTTGAAAAATTGAAAAAAAAAACGTCCAAGTTTGAAAGACAATAGAATCAGAACTATTCAAGCCATTGCTCTGAAAAATATCATCTTCTGTGCGGATGAATGTCCCGCGTGACGCTGTCAAAAAATTATGTTGCTGAGATTACTGTACAAATTGGAAACTGTTTTCAAAGACCACCCGTTAAAATAAAATAAAAATCTGAAATTGTTGATTTTTTTAATTTTTCTCAATTTCACATGTCTATAGCTCTCTCATTTGAGCAGATAGCCAAACATTGTCAGCGAAGCGAAGATAGAGAATTCTCGCAGCTTTACAATTCAAAAAGAATTTTTGAAATCGGTTGGAAAATAAGGAAGTTATAGGGAATTATATGATATATGACGTCACTTCCGGTTTCGTAAAAAGTGACGTCATGAGAATTCTGAAAATTGAGTCATTCTTGTCTCACTGTTGATGTGAATCGGTATGCAAAATTTTAAGTCGATCCGACCAGCGGTTTGGGCTGTAGTCTCGACGGCTGAATAAAAAGAAAAAGAAAAAAAAAACCAACGAAAACAAAAGGTTTGAGGAATCAAATTCCTCAAACCTAATTGCAAAAACATTGTAGCGACCAGCCGCCGGCTAATGTGTTGGTAAAGCAAATATCATTATAAGTACAGGGTTGCTAAGGCATGTGTACTTAATATGTCGCACCATCTGAGCCCATTTATTATATAATGGGAAATGCAAATAAAAAACCGCATGTGTGTTCGCGAAATAATATATATTACGTGCAACAGACTGAGCGTGATAATTTAAACACAATAATGCAACAAGTAACATTGCAAACACATTGTAGCGACCAGCCGCCGGGCTAATGTGTTGGTAAAGCAAATCTCATTATAAGTACTGGGTTTCTAAGGCGTGTGTACTTAATACGTCGCACCATCTGAGCCCAAATACTATGCGAAATGGGAAATGCGAAGAAAAAACCGCATGTGTGCTCGCGACATACCACAACCTTAACAGTCTGAACGGTACAATTATAACACAAATATCGTAGCAGACTAGGAAATCGCAACCAGGCAATATCGACGGCAGGTCTCACAGTTTCGCGAGCATGTGAACAATTTTGCCTCACCAACCATGTCCTCACAAAACAAAAAAGAAATAGTAAAAAAGGAGCACCCATGTGTAGATTAGACCTTGTTACTAATCAAAACTGTTCTTGCAGCTTACATACTTATATTATTTACAGACTAAGTATATATAATAAGCATGCTTGCCTGATAATAGAAGCCACGAAGCGTGTCCGATAATAACAAGAGCCACAGGCACATAGCCCGGCTACACAGGGAACACAACAGCTGGCACAGTATAGATGGAAGACTAGAAGGCACAAACGAAAATCAAAAATCAAAACTTCTCTCGGTATGCACAGAATGACTGAACAATCAGATACGGGATTGCCCAAATGCTCAAACACCAAATAATTAAAGGACTACACGGCACAACAGCCCCTATCCACAGTCCCATGGTTGAACATATAAATAAGGGTATCAACTATCCTAATCCCTCCTCTCCATCACTATACTACCAGCTGTTACATGTTGCTTATATTGCATGTATAACAATAATGTAAATACTTCTTGCTAAATAAAGGCAAAATCCCTCAACACCTAATAAAAAAAACAGGCAGGCCGGATCAGTCTTCGCAGCCACAAAATTAAGAACAACAACAGGGCCACGTCATACGTGCGCACCTACAGTAAACAGCCACATAGCATAATGGCAGATGCCACATTCTGACCAGCAGAACTACAAGAACACACACAAGCAGAAGGCAGCACCAGCTTAAACGCACAGACAATCATAACATAATACAAACACGCGATCTAAAAACGAACACATAACATCATTATGGGGAGAGGGTGGGGTCAACGTAATATATAGGCAAAGCAGCCTGCACGGAACACAGTTCCCGGCAGCAACGTGGTAACTCTAGGAAAACAATGGAAATGAAAGAAACACCTTCCACACAGGGACACCTAGCTGCCAACACGCCAGCTAGCCAAACATAATATTACAGCCCTCACACTACTCCAAGCACAGACCCAACAATTAGCCCCCAAACAAACCCGTATCACCTAAAAGGGGGGTAAATTAAAAACTAACCACATCCTACACATGCAACAAACTCACACAGAAAAAAACAAAAATAAACAACATATAAACTCGGCGAACAAAAACAAACACGGGCGTGGTCCACCGTTGTCCATATGACATAGGTCGCAAGGGGGAGTACCACCCCAACAGCATCCTAGTCCCCGGGATAAAGCCTAAAACAGATTACCTGATCCGGACTGCCTGTCTACAAGCCCGGCCGTGGAGCATGGGTGTGCGCCTGAATGATGGACGCTTGACCGCCGAATCCAGACTCATGGTGCGCTCCTCTGGGCGTGCTCGGGGTAACAACGTCGCGGGCGGCGGGCTCGGGGTGGGCCTTAGGACAGGGGACCCACGGGACTCTCCAGCGATGAAGCCAGCGGACTCGCATCACACCACCCAACCTCACCTCACAACAACAACGACCGCGCCTTCCGAGTCCCTTATTTGCCACCAAAATATATTTATACTAAACATAAATAGGCCCAAAAACAAAAATACCCAACAATAGGGCCACATGCGGGTCCACCACTTAATTCAGACAATTGTCTTCTACAACTAGGGCGGCCGTGCACCGGATTACAGTTCGAAATGAGGTCATCAAATTGGTGGCCGCCAGCAGTAATCCAATTAGCACATTTGTATCTGGGGCCCTAAGCCCGCGAACTGGTTCTACCCAGATCACACAGATTCGAAATTCCCATTCGGTCCAGGTTTTTATTCCGCCTTTTGCTGACGGCGTGCAAGTCCACAGAGACAGTGCGGCCGTTAAACGTAAGCAATCAATCAATCAGTTTGGGACGGACGGACGTGTGTAATATAATTCCTGCCAACGGGACTACTCTGAAGCCTCGCTTCGTTTAGTCAGGCAGGAGTTATTTCTGCCATCGGGACTATTCGGAAGCCTCGTTACATTGAGTCCGGCAGGTTCCTAAGGCTGATAACTCTTGGAAGTCTCGCAATGGGATTATTATCGTACTTGGTTGGTCTAAATAGTCGACAATTTCCGTCCTTGTCGGCTATTTTCGGAAACCACTAGGCGGCGCGGGAAAGCCACAGAGGGCGCTGTATCACCTGGGTATAAATACAGAATCATCGTATATTCGGGTCAGAAAGTTATGCATTATGTTTCTAGAGAACAGTCAAGATGACTGTATTGGATTACCATAACTGTAATTACTATACTTACTATATGTAGTTACTTCCTACACAGTGGTTAGCCTAAGTCAGCCGCAATAGCTCAGTGGTAGAGCATCGGACTACGGATCGAATGGTCCTGAGTTCCAATCCCGACACTGGCCGATTCGGCGTGTCCTTGGGCAAGACACCTTCGTGATAGCCGAGTCCTACCGGATTTAGATATCTGTGAATGGGTATCCCACTTGAAATTGGTCAATAAATGTCCACGTACAAATTTGATTTGAATCGTCTAAGGGAGACAATATGTGGTCTCCGTAAACTCATAGATACTCAAAACGGTTCCTAATACAGACAATGTAGCACAGGCAAGCCTACACCACATCGCTGACTTGAATGGGCTACGCCATTTCAAGTATCCCCATTCGCGAATATACATATACGTGTACAGCGATGATGCAAATTTAGTTATAGAAAGACTGCATTATAAATTGTGTATATGCATGTATTAAATACTCAGAAACACATGATGTGAATTACAGTCAGTCCCCCGTGCAATCATAGAAACTGGTTGTGTTTCATGCGATATTGGAGAAATAGATTCTTTAATAATTTTTGTGGAACCCTTCTGTATGTCATGTATATTGAGCTACACTGTTTGATAACACTGCCGTTGTTGTTGCATATTTGTGTGCAGCTACATTACACACACTTGTGCATTGAAAAAGTTGTAAATGCTGCTCTAGCATATGTTGGTTGCTGTATTTTTTCCTGTTGGAGGGTGCTAGAGCACCCTACAACAGGAAAAAATACAACAACCAAAAAATCACATTACAATGTCATGTAATATGTATTTACGTTCAATGTAAAATTGTCCTCTGCAGTGTGCACTTCTCGTGAAACATATCCACACACAATCATATTTCATCGAGCACTATCTAGTGCTATTGTGTCATACTCGTGCTATATATCATGTATTACCTCATGTTGTCATAATGTTATGACCCGAGTGAAATAAAGGATCATTATTATTATATAGAACAATTGTCTGTCTAGAGCATGAAACTGGTTAATGCTATTATCAATATAAATTCCTTGTATGTGGAGAATGCTAATATGTGTATACGGTTGAGGAATTGCTTTCAGCTTATATGGTATACGGCTTTTAGCTTATGTTCATTATTGTTTGCCCTAGCTACCAATAGTTTGTCTCAATTAATCGCTTATTGCGACGATTTTGCCAATATCTGTTAAATTAATCATTAGATGTTGCAATAAGTACAGCACTATATGTCACACCAAGTTGTCGTCAGTTTACGAGTCGTGTGGGTGGCAGGTGGGAGCATGTGATGGGTAATTTAACGATCGGGATTCAACCTTACCGGAATCCCGACCGGAGACTTGGTTTGGCCCTCATGTACATCTTTGGCTTTCTTGTATGTGAAAGTTGAATCTGGTTATATCCCTTATATGAGCAATATGAAACAATGTCAACATCACAGGCCCGTATAGTGGTATCGGCAAAAAGTGTAGATCCAGATGAGCTGGCTCGTAATTTTCACATTTTCAGAACAAAAACACCCCTTTTTCATAAATGTACTAGTCTGAAAATCATTTTGTGACGACGATTGGATTGATTGCAATATTAACATATCAAAATCCATTCCAGTTACTTAGGTGTGAAATGGTTAATGGCAGAGCTACGTCAGACAAGCATGTGTACGCGACTGGGCGAGGTAGACAATAAAATAATTTATTAAAAGTTCACGTGTTTGATTTTTATGCCCCGCCACCGAATGGTGAGGGGGGTATATAGTGTTACCGGCGTCCGTACGTCCGTCCGTTCCGAAACCTTGAAGCTCGGGTAAATGGCTTATATTTTTTGTTTCCTGGCTCGTATCTGCTTCACATTTCACACACGCATTGCCCCTATGGTCCTCTACCGTCCTGTGACAATTCCACATTCGTCCCACCTCTGCTAAGCCCAGGGTCATGGTCTCAGACTTGGTGTGTTCGAAACATTAACGCTCGCGTAATTGGCCTCGTTTTCTTTGGCTGCCAGCGGGGGCATTCGTGTGCCGACAGGCCACATTTCTAGTTAATAAACTAATTTGTTAACTCGCTGGCGCTCTCTCGAAATTAAATTATTAAAAATGGAATATTTAAACTTTAAACTATTACTTATACGTACTTTACCGGAATCTTGATATCCCTGGTTTAACGTCTACATGATGGTGGCACGTCGCTGTAGTGCTAGTCACAGTACTGTTAGGATTGCGGGTTCGAATCCCGGTTTGATTGTGAAAAAAGGAAAATAAAAATTGTTGATGGTATACACCATTCAACGATCGGCGTTCATCCTTGCCGGAATGCCGATTTACATGGTTTGGCCCTCATCATACATTTTCGGCCTTTGTATACTTGAGAGCTAAATCCTGGTATACTCCATTAACAAAGTATTAATAATAGTACTGATCATATTACTTGTGGGGTTGGAACCAAGTGAGTCTGGTGTGGGATGAACCTGGCACCAGGTCAAGATATTCTAATTTCGAGGCTGAATATATAGGTTTCTGTAAATGTTCAGTTCTGATGAGGGAATTTACCTCATTATGGACAGGTTAAATACTGGATAGTCCAAACCATTGGCTGCCTTAAATGACCTTAGTTGTTTATAGGCTGTTAAACACCAATCAATAAATTGATGATATTGTAAATATACTTTTCATACATTGAGGTATTTAAGTACTTTACAAGAAGTTCTACTACCTCCATGATACCGGTGCATCACAGGTTATGTATATGGTAGTTCCTACTTGATTATGTTGAATATGTCAATTAAAAAATTAAAATACTATGTTAAACTGAAAGTTGTTGTTGTGTTATCCAGTCTGTGGATCTGCACATCTGTTCATGAGTACACAAAGCTCCAGATAAGCAATGTGTCTAAGCAGTGCTACCCACCTTGATTTAATATGTTCATATATAATATATTCTCAATTTTTGTCAAGCCCTCTTAATATAGACGACACATTGGCGTACGTACATTGTATATGTAAGTTTTTGGTTAAATTTGTTCGGTATGCTATCTAAACCTCGGCGGGCTCGACATGCGGGCTGTGACCATCTAGTATTAAAATAAATTACTCCTCAGTTTGAAAATCGATGATTATTTTGAAATTAGTTTGCGAACATTTCAAATGACTGCGTAATATACGCGCCTTAACTGGAGCTCTGTATACATGTACTGTACAAAACTGTGCCACCCAGTGAGCAAAGAAACCGTAAGACATTGGCAACAATTGATTTTCTTGCACGCTGCAACATTGCACTTATGGTCAAACAGTATTACCAATGACAGCACAATTACTTAAGCCCCTTGAATGAGGAACGGTGTAGGCCCTGTTCAGGCTGGTTTGGGGATATATTGTTTGCAAACATTATAAGGTCAATTTCCAAGCCGGACCTTGTTGAGAGTTGAATCCGGTCATACCCATTATAAAAGTAGCAAGATTAGTATTAGCCGTATTAGTTTGAGGGAGTGGGGTTAAGTGACTCCGGTGTGGTGGGGAGCTTGCACCAGGTCAGGTTATTCTAATTTCAGGCTAACCATACCACTGCGCGACGTATTCTGGTATAGCTCTGTCCGTCAATCCGATTTGCGTTAGTATTTTTCGGGTACCTATTATTTCTGCAGTTTGATTGACTCGAAACTTCATATACATGTTTATCACCATCTTTACTTTCAGTCCATTGTCACGGTAAAATTAACAGGCCTGTATGCCTGTCTGATGTTAATGTATGTTCATGATCACAAACCACTCACGCGTGTCTTGAAGTATTCATCTGTCTGTTTTACAGTGGAACCTCTTCAAACCAGACACCCTGGCACCTCCCATGGTGTCGGGTTTAGAGAGGTCCCACTGTACATCCATCAGTGTTACGGATTTCTTGTGTCATGCAGTTATCACCCATAGTTTAGAGGCTATGCCTCGACGGGCGTACATTGTGACATTCGGCACTCTTGTCATAATTGTCGTAATACCATTCTATACTATAGAAAAAGCTAAATATAGTGGAAAACAAAATTAGCGAACCACTTTTATTATCGTAATGAATAAATTTTGAAAGCGATTTACCTTTCATTCCCTTCAGAGTGTGTTTTTGGTAGTATGGCCTAGGAATCCAGATATCGATTTCAGTTCCTTGGAACAGACTGGACAAACATGTGTCTCATTTGATAATTTCCTGTATGTTTTATTTGTGTGTGTATTTGGCATTGAACTGTTCTCCACATCAGAATATGTATACTCTCAAGTAACAAGTCTAAGTTAATGCCATCATCGTCCCATGATAGAAAATCAGAATGTGCCATTGTCCAAAAACAATACATTTAGAAGTAGTTCGTGATGAATGAAATAAAAGATAACAAAAATAAAAATAAATGGTAACGAATTTGTTCCACACAGAGAATACAATTATGTCTATCCCAGTAACTATTCAGAGTAGATCTAGAAAAGTTAACTATACAAACCTGTTTCCCCATCAAAATGACACCTCCGTGACCTCCACATATCCACAGAATTTATTCTGGGTCTGTGGTAGAGCGTCGGAGTGCGGATCGGGAGACCCCGGGTTCGTTTCCCACCTCGACCGCTGCGAATGGTCGATCCGGCGTGTCCTTGGGCAAGACAACTTCGTGCGAGCCTAGTCCTATCGGATGGGGACTTAAATAGTCGGTCCCGACATGCAAGGTCATCGAGCCAGTGCCCTCGTTAAATCAAAGCATTTACATTTTTACTGACGATCTTCGAATTGCCCAGTGCAGTGCTTGTTAATATGGATATGTTTAACGAAAACATACCAGTGGCGAGTCACACCAGCAAAGGTATTGGAATCACGAAATGTTCCAGATCAGTTATCAACAGAAAGAGTGATTTCCCTACTTTACAATCCTAAAATTGCATGTCGATTAATGCACTAAGTACAATTAGATTTATCAGTTGAAATATGTTATCTGACAACACATTCCAAGATGGCTGTTTTTAGAAAAAATTAAAAAGTATAATTAAACCATTTTTAAAAGCTGCTATCTCAGTAAATACATTATTAACCTTTATATATTCGTGTTTCAAATTCCGCTATACATGTGTTTTGTTAAACAGATTTCAATCGCACTTTGCTCATCACATACATGTTTTACGAGAACAAATATTAATTCATAACATAGGTATTTGCATTGAACCTGAGGGGGATTAGTAAACGGGCTTCAAATCTGACAGGCCTACACTCGTTTGCTAATGTCATTAATGTCACTAATGTATTTTAGCATGAGTTTAAGGTCGCAAAGGTCAATATCATGTCATTGGTGGTGTGAGTGTGTCACGCATGTTCAGATGAATGAAAAGTCCAACTATTAAAGGAATCCTCCGTCATGTAATATCTTCAATATTACTTCAAGGATTGCTTTAATTGATGGCTGGCGGACAGCGTAGACACTGATGAGACTCTCCGTGACCCAGAGTGGGAAATAGCACAACAACTTCCGGATATAAAACATGTTTTTCTTTATACTTCTGTAAAACAACTATGTTTAGCCAATTGAGACTAACGCCAATTAATGATAGACAAACAGGTGACGCTTCCCATAGCAAGAGAAAACGGCCGGATGCATACGTTTTGTATTCGGGTTGTAAATCTTAAAGATGGGGTCCCGCACATCAGTGTGTATTGTGGGGGCTATATTTTATTATTTCAGTCTTTAGATATGCCATTAATATTAATATACACAAATAGCGTGTAATTGCTATTACCTGGTACACTTATTGTCAGTTTTTCGCAATAATTGTAAGACGGAAATCAATAGTTTTGAGGTCAGGGGCGATACTATGATCGACATCAATCGTAATTAAGATGCTACACATAATTGATTTAAATAATTAAAACTAATCAAACGTGATTCGTGTTACTCTAAACACGGTATGGAACTATTACTTGATATTGTGTAAAATACTGACTTTCGATGTTGGCATACCGTATTGTAACTAGAGATGGTATGTAAAAAAAACTTTGAAGTGACACAAATTTCAGTCATTTGAGAAAGACAAAAGAAAATGGTTTGTTTTGAAGGTCACAGGGTCGAGGTCATGTCGTTGGTGGTGTGAGTGTCACACGTGTTAAAGTGAATGAACTGTTAACATATTAAAGCAATCCTTGAAGTAATATTGAAGATATTACATGACGGAGGATTCCTTTAATAGTTGGACTTTTCATTCATCTGAACATGCGTGACACACTCACACCACCAATGACATGATATTGACCTTTGCGACCTTAAACTCATGCTAAAATACAGTGTAGTATGCCATGGGGAATATCCATGTTTTACAAACATAATATCTCTAGTCTAGTTGTTAATATTTTGAGAAAACGCGGTTATCGCCCCTGAGCTCAAAATTATTTATTTCCGGAAAAAAACCGGTGATTAATTTGTATGATGAAGACCAAATACTTGATATGAAATAAAAAGTGTGAAGGTGATGAGGGTAGTGTAATTGGGGTAGATTACTAGATAGAACATTTAATTTGGGGAAAACATTTGTAACAATAACATCATATAAAAATCGAACCGTCATCAGCAGACGAATAAACCAATTTCCCATTTTTCTCGGACCACTGTGCCTTCAGTGGGATGCTGAACAAAGCACATACAAATGTACCACAAATTGTTTACACACCTGAGATGGGATCGTATTCGCGCTGAATGATTTGGACTTCTCCAAAAGACAAGACAACTTATCGGTCTGTTTCGATAAATATCCACAGTTTTGTGTGTACTATGAAACTTATTTGGCGAAAATCTCAAGCAGTTTGTATACCTGCCACTGAAAAACGGCGTGATTTCAGAGTTATGGACCATCGTTTGAAACAAGCTAACGACCACAAATTACTTAAAATGCCAGCGTTAATTGCAAGACTGTCTAGCGTCTCCCAGACTCAAATAGTGGAGATCCGAAGGGCCATGTACGGGAGCGGAAACTATCAACTCTACAAAGCGCCTACATCCTATCCCATATTACCCCATATCTGGCACGCAAAAAACAACGAGCAAAAACAAAAACTGTTTCATCGGTTTCTAAGCACCCCACTTCGAATTACGACCGACTCTCCGTTTATACAATCTAAAAGTAGGGCGTACAACTCAATAAAACCACGACATACTGCCGGAAAAAAGCCCAGCCAAAGAAGACGACCAACGGCAGAGAGAACACGTACCGTAAAAAAGCACCACTGAATACAACCCACTGGTATATGATTATATTAGATTCATGAGAAACGTTAATTCTCGAAACACCTACATCGTTTACGTGTGTCAATGAAATAGGCTACAGTTCGACACAATGGGCATTATGTCATTCACGGAAACGTACACCTGTAGTTTCATTCGCATTTGAATAGTTAAAACATTCTGCTGTGTGTAACTATACTCTCCGCAATGTGATGTATTCATATCCTTATTTTGCATAGTTCGTATATGTCTTGCTTTGCGTACCATTGTGTGGTTATTGTCTCGTTACTTGTACCCAACTTTATGTAAATAACATTGTCATTGCATTCTCGGCCATGGTCAAAAGCATTGTTATGATAACGTGTGGTTGTGTACATGCAATTACAACGTGACTGCTTGAAATATAGATGTTCATACTGCTAATCATAACGAAATGCAGTCAATTGCCCAAACACAGAATTATGCAAATGCCGCTTTATTTAACATTTGAATTAAAAACAGGCTTATTTGTTATGCGACCAGTGTAGCCAGCGGTCAGCCAGCATACTTTGTATGCGGTCTCAACAGTGCTTACGTTGTTCGCTATTACCAGCCTGAGTATAGTCTAACAAACAATATATATATATTTCGAAAGAAATTAAACGCTAATTTAAATTTAACTAGTCGGTTGGGAGGAACGGATTGTATTAATTGCAAAATTGTCACAGAACATGTTCTTTTCAACCGACATTTTAAATCACAACAAGCTATATACTCTATATTACAAGTTTCACTCTATATTACAAGTTTATGCTCATTTATAAATGCATGATTTCCTCAAACAAATTACAGTTTCCAGCTAAAAAAAATACTGTCGTACCAAGGTATTTGCAATATGTAGTAGGTGATATATCAGTATGTATTATTTATAAGAAAATATGGATGAAAGACAAGTATGGTGTTTGGTTTTGAATTGAACAATGGAAAATAATAATAAACTTTAAGTGGTCAATGGAGTCAAATTATCAAGTTGCACAAATTAACTAGTAAAACGATTTCAATTGACCAATGTACACGATTATATGAAGTGCTTTCGTATTGTGAAATTACAGCGTTTCTTTATGTGATACATGTACCAGAATTTGCCTTCAAGATTCAGAACACCTTATCGTATATCTGTATTTACTGCTAACTAATACATACTCTTAAATAATATTGCTACCTACTATTCTCGTTATATATATATGGGCCACCTGCTGAGAAAAGGGACCGTACAGCATTGCGTTAATTGGCACTAATTGGATATATAGTTCCCTTTGTACACTCGCATAATATGATTGGGTTCCAATCGTCTTGCTAGTGTCATTAATACTACTCCATTGATGGAATCGCGAACAGTGTACGCCTGATCAGATTCCACGGATACGCGCGCTGATCTGGGACTACGCTGGTCATTTATGTTGAAGGGTCCCTTTTCTCAGCCGGGGACCCAATTATGTATCACGCAACGTAGTGAGCATGTACATTTGAACCATCTTTTTACCTTAAAAATCGGCATAGGCTGGCAATGGACTAACGTAGTATACGTATCGTCATGTCGTTGAAAACATTTGTAATTCAATATATAACTGCTCTACATAACACAAAATGAACGACGATCGTGTGTTCATAACATAATAATCATGGATTGCCGCTTATAGTGCCGTTAATACATATGAGATGTATTTGATACATAGAGTAGAATAGTTTATTGTATCGAGGCAACCGCCTCATGAGCATACATACATGACTATGGTATAATATACGTACAATGCAAGATGGCGTACATTGGTAAACTACTAAATATAATAAATACAGAAACACCACAATCGTGGAAAATAGGTAAATATATTTCAGATCATGCCGCGAAAGTAATATCTGTACTTGTATGATACACTCATGTACATCGCACAGTCTCCGCTTACTGATCATAATGTGTACTAAGTGTTATAGCTCGTATTAATTTTAACAATAAATGAGAAATAGACATACATATACATAGAAATACACATGTACACATACATGCATACATTCACATACATGTACACACATATACGCACATATACACACCCATATACATGTATATCTTCTTTCTAAATGTGGTATAGTATTACATGTCTATATACGTACATATATACACATATACATATGTGTACATACACATACATAAAATACTGCAACATTGGTAGCGTCATGGCATGAACGTTCTTTCCCTCAAACAGGAATACTTTGATCATACATTGTATTTCAATTGTTGGTTTAAAGTAATATTGCACATATAATACATGTATCTACCTTCCATACAAGTATATGATAATTTAACGAAGCAAACCATACAAAGCTTACTAGTAGTTAAATAACTAGTCACATGAATAATACAGTCATGTATATTCACATATAATACATGTAATACTATAAACAAACGGTATATGATTGTATGGTACATATGTAGGCGCATGTATTCTTCACGGAATTCCCGTCATGCTACACATTTGCATAAGTTACAGTACGACCGAACTCCGGTTAGGAAACACATATGTTATTAATACAATTATATAGCATCGTGCATTTTGTCAGTAATGGGATGTACAAAATCTGCATTGTTGAATGTGTTGTTGCGAATATGGTTTCATTTCAATATGAATGTTACGTTTTGTACCATTGTTCGCCTATTTCCTCATTTCGGTTGGTAATGGTGTGTACCAGTGTATTGTTATATATTGTTTTAACTATAATGTTTGTCTGTCATATAACATGTATCTATGCTCTGATATCATTGTTTTAAATAATGTTAAAGAAGTATATACATTGGCATGACTTCTTATTTCTATGTCTCGGAATATGAGTACATGTATTTGAACCACATTACATTAAATGCATTTTCAGTTTTAACTGCAGATCGTTATGCTCTCGTGTATTATAGAGATATTACATCGGTCGAAAATGTTTTTATCTAACCGATTAGTGATCATTGTAGTGCATGACCAACTGTGCGGCTGCATCTTTCCTGTCAATATTGGTCAGCGAGTACCGATATAAACCTTTCTGAGCTGCAAATTCTTCTGTTCAATGACACATTTTATATGTTTTCAGGAAGTTTTACATTCGGGGATCATATACAATTTATGTACACGTATGTATATTATTGTTATTGAGAAGTGATTGTCAAGTCAATGGCAACGATAATAAAAATACCAGTCAACATGTAAATGATATCATCATAGTGTCATCCAGATTGTATTCATATCGCGTATCCGTACACGTGGCTACGGTCAGAAACAGTTCAGAACTACAATATAAATTACGTACCATGTGTGTTCAAGAAATATGTGGACTTTCCAAATCATCTTCACATTTACGGCAGTGAATTGTGGCAATTTACATTGGATTATGTTCTCTATAGAACTGCCAATTTTGTCCCGACTGATACTGATACGTTGATGAGATATCCTGCTGTTGTTGCAAATTGTCCACTGGAAGCCAGACGTCGTCTTGTTCGGAACGCGTAAATAACAACAGTACACAGCGTTAACACCATCGACGTCGCTGACGTCACACGAGTTGATAAAACTATACGTAACATTCACCTGACAGTTGACAGTTCTATAGAATGGTCCATGTTCAGACACCAGCTGATATAAACTTGAATAACATCCTGAATTACATGTGAACAGCAAATGCACATATTTTAACACACACCATGATATGCAAATCTGAAACAATGTTGTAAAATGTGCGATATGGGCTGGTAATGTTCAATAGCAATATCCCACAATCGCAATGCTGTATACAATAGTAAATACACTACTACTACATGTATTATTGTCACACTATGAGGTAATTTATTAGATACATTATGACATTATGGTATATAATATATGGTGAAAAATAAACGGGAAACCCCAAAACGTTTTAGTATCGTATAAAATTGCCCCAGCAAACGAATACATATGCAGTAACCAATATTAAGATAGTTGTTCCTTATTGGAGCCGCATGTACAATGGAAACGAAAAAGCTAACTAAAAAACGTTACTTACAAAAATAATCCATATTCACATTTGTGTTATACATTGGTGCTTATCCTGTTAGTATGGGAATTACACAGTATGCTGTAAGTATGAAGTAATATGCACATTTAGCTGTTTACATGTATATTTTCATTCTACAAACTTGTGTAGACACGTGAATATACATGTTTAGACATCGACTCGTGTTTATTATTAACAAAGTATCGCAATACGATTCGTTTTACTGCTAACAGTATAGTCACACGCAGATGCTGAACATGTGGATATTGAATATTTGTATAGTTAGTTAACTGTAGGCTTTTTCGAGTTGTATTTCTCGTTTGACGTCCAAAGATTTCCCATGGGGCTACAATAAGGGAACAACTAGCTTAACGGGTATGTGGCAACGTTTTACTAGTTTTTCAGTAACTTTTCATACCAATAATTAGTTATTTATATCAAGAATGACTGGATGTATTGATATCAAAAGTTGATTGATTTTGTGACGTCGAATTAAAAACTTGAAATCTAAAATACCCAATTCTGAACCCAACAGTTTCGTTGGGTTATGCGATGAACGCCAATTTAAACAATCTGACATCCCACACCAATTGAAATGGAACGAAAACACCTACACGTACATGTACGCATATTATTCATATCCATGTTTCCAGTATCAGTTTGTGATTATAATGCCAGCATGTGGATATGAATGGTGACATGTGGTACATATACATGCATGTCGAGAACTCGGCAGTTCGCCCGATCATTACGCTGTGTGACATGTGGAACATGTACACGTATATCGGGATCTCGCGAGAACGTACTCAAAAGTTCCCGACATAGATGTACATGTACCACATGTCACACGGACAAATGAAGGGACGTGCGCCAGAGTGCCCGACATACATGTACATATACCACATGTCACACAGCGTAGTGACGGGACTTATTCCCGAGTTCCAGACATACATGTACATGTACCACATGTCACACAGCGTAGTGACGGGACGTATTCCCGTGTTCCAGACATACATGTACATGTACCACATGTCACACAGCGTAGTGACGGGACGTATTCCCGAGTTCTAGACATACATGTACACGTACTACATGTCACAGAGCGTAGTGACGGGACGTATTCCCGAGTTCCAGACATACATGTACACGTACCACATGTCACACAGGTAGTGACGGGACGTATTCCCGAGTTCCAGACATACATGTACACGTACCACATGTCACACAGCGTAGTGACGGGACGTATTCCCGAGTTCCAGGCACACACGTACATGTACCACATATCCCCAAGTTCCAGACATGTACCACATATTCCCGAGTTCCAGACACACATCGTGGGGTTAGTGCCAGAACAGGTTATCTCCATATTTTCAACTTTCGAGAAAAATGAGGTTAAAGTTTAAGACATCAGGAAATAGATGGCTGTCGGTTGTTTTCATTTAAAACTAAAGTTACAAGTAATATGCTTATACCAACTATGTTTTATTGGTGGTTCTTCCTTTATTTGCGAATGATAAGATAAACAAATTTATAGCTGGTTCTGGCATAGCAAAATTGTCCAATAAATGTCTAAATGGAAATTCCAGAATAAGTTAACTTTCAATAACTCGTTCTGGTTCCAACAAACTGAAAGTAAAGTGCTGTGAAATAGAATGCAAGAACAAACTATATAAGGTTAATTGGTTTTAGAATTTATATCATTGTAATCAGATCCCTGCTTTAGAGAACCAGAACAGTCTACTAAAACATAGCATCTTTTAGCGCCAACAGTCTCTGTCACTGAATACGGAAAAACATGTGTTAAAATAATCTATGCGACATTAACCTGTTTTGGCGGAGTGACTTACATCATATTAATGTATTAAGAAAAGTACATTCCACCATTAATTGCTATAAATTCATAAAATAGTATCTGAGACATTAAATGAGAACATATGTTTGAGATGTATATTAATTATTTAGCATTCTATGTGAATATTTGAGTAAAGTATAATACAAAGGGAATGGTGATACAAATTAACATTAGTATTGAAACATACTAGATGACTGCAAACAGCATATCGCACCCATCACGGGGTGGATATTATTTTAATAACAACTTTAGCTCAAAACCCAGACGGACGGATGGAGGCATGCGCGCCAAAGTGCCCGCTATATCACGCTTTCTGCAAGCAGAAGCGACAATATATGAGGAGAAAATGGAAATATTGTCTGTAAACTATTCGGCAAACCTCAACATCAATAATACTATCTTGTCGACTTTTATAATATTATATTAATATTATATTATATTAATTTTATAGTATTAGTATCTGTGCCATTTTAAAGGTGCTTCTCAAATATCCTCTATTAATTAGCTAAAACGTATAAATGAAAATCAATAGGCAGTGGTATAGATAAAACTGTCTGTCTACATTTGTAGACTCTATTTTGCAATTGGGTAAGCGCTACATTCTTTTGTATTCAATGTGTTTGCATTTTAAAGTAGCCTATTACAATTTAATAATATAATATACATTAATCATTCTTTAGTTTTTGCACCAAACCTAATTATACTAGTCTAATTGGAATGTGCAATACGCCACTAAACTACATTCCAATCTGTCTAATGCCGGTTATATCGTTGTCTTTCACCGAACAACAGATGCTTTATTCCATAAGAAACCAAGTTTCAAGCCATCATTCAGCAAGAGAATGGATCCTTTAATATATGATGATGTCTTAGATATGGATCACATTGCCAACTACGCTGTCACAGATATTCCACACTGCTGGGACTGAAACAAGTTATCTTACACTGGCTGGTTTTGGTTAACTTATGTTGAGGTCCCAGGTAGACTTATGTTTCTGCTAGATAGAGCTACGTTCTGATCACCTGTTCTGGCACAACAATAATGACATATTAAAGGTGAAATAGAAATTCCATAACCAGTTAGCTCTGCATAGCTGGGACTGGCCCTAAAAGTTTTGTGTATTATACAATAGTTTGTTTTGGTTTTAATCAATATCTTCAAAAGTATTGAAAATATAGCTCTGAAAATGTTAGAAATTGTAAAACTAAATGACAAACATATTTAAATGAGAAAATGTCATTTTCGCCCAATTGGGCCGGTAACCTCTTCTGGCACTAATCCCGCGACATGTACATGTACATGTACCACATATTCCCAAGTTCCAGACATGTACCATATATTCCCGAGTTCCAAACTTGCATGTACATGTACATGCACCACATGTTACAGCGTAGTGATGGGATCTACTTCCGAGTTCCAGACATACATGTAAATGTACCACATGTCACACAGCGTAGTGACGGGACGTACGCCCGAGTTCCCGACATACATGTAGCACATGTCACAGCGTAATGACGGGACGTACTACCGAGTTCCCGACATACATGTAGCACATGTCACAGCGTAATGACGGGACGTACTACCGAGTTCCCGACATACATGTAGCACATGTCACAGCGTAATGACGGGACATACTACCGAGTTCCCGACATACATGTACATGTACCTCATGTCACACAGCGTGGTGACGGGACGTATTACCGAGTTCCCGACATACATGTACATGTTTCACATGTCACAATGAGAAATGACGGGATGTGTGACATGTGGTACATGTGCATGTATGTCGGGAACCCGATAGTACGTCCCGTCACCACGCTGTGTGACATGTGATACATGTATGTCTGGAACTCGGGAATACGTCCCGTCACTACGCTGTGTGACATGTGTGGTGCATGTACACGTATTTCGAGAACTCGGTAGTACATCTCGTCAAGTGCTACGTTGTGACATGTGGTACATGTACATGCATGTCTGGAAGTCGGGAATACGTCCCGTCACTACGATGTGTGACACTACGCTGTGTGACATGTGGTACGTATGTCTGAAACTCGGGAATACGCTGTGTGGCACTACGCTGTGTGACATGTGGTACATTTGCATGTATGTCAGGAATATGTCCCGTCACTACGCTGTGAAATGTGATACATGTATGTCTGGAACTCGGGATACGTCCCGTCACTACGCTGTGTGACATGTGGTGCATGTACATGTGTGTCGGGAACTCGGAAGTAGGTCCCATCATTACGCCGTGTGACGGTGTGACACGTACATTCGGTCTTTACATTGCATAACATATTGGTGGTCTAGTATTATGAGGTTGTAACTATTACAATAAAGCATAGCAGTTATGACCATATAATACTAGACAATCGATATGGCACATATACACGTAAATCGGAAATTCTGGTGTACGCAGGTCACTACCTGTGTGCCACGGGACATGTGGTAATTTAACATGTATGTCAGGATCGATCTCGGGAGTACGTACACACAGTCACTGCGATGTGTGACATGTGGTACATTTACATTCAGTCACGTATTATTTCATGCAAATTTCATTATTATAACACACATCAAACGCTGTTAAACACAACAATTGGGTATATCTGAACATTAATTTTGACAATATTTGGGTAATTATTGCGTGAGCAGTGACCCTGATCAAACGCCATATTTATTCTATTGTTTCGGTATACTCTCGTACACTAGTTGGTGAGACTGAATAATAATAAGTAATAACAATAGTGCCTGATGTCACAATATACGCCAGTCGAGTATGTTTAGAATGCATATGTAAAGTTTAAAAATGAATGGTTGAAAACTATGGAAGGGAATTGTAGTGACCCTGTAGTGACCCTGGCAGGTCTGCAGCTGTTTAGTAATTAGGGGCAGGGGGCATTTCAGAGGCGGTGTCTTATAGGTGCCATATCACCAGACAGACTGCATGTCCGGGAGTCCAGGATTTGCTCTCATAGGATAAACAACATTAGAAAACCAACTGTGTTAATAACTTCTGTATTGTCCTAAAGCAAGAGCTATTACATTGGCGACGAGAAAATGAGATAAATGTTCATGTGTTGGAAATAACTGGACTGATTGAAAAAAATAAAAAACAATAGGATTATTTTCAAAACAAACCAAAACAAAAACCAAGAAGAAGAAGAATGGCTGTTGCAGCGAGATTGGACATATCAACGCCGGGACAATTCACAGTAACCGGGGAACAAACAAATTTATCAAAATCGTGGGAGACGTACCTGAAGAAATTTGATTATTATATCAAGGCGGCTGGTGTCACAAAAGACGAACAGAAACGAGCTCTGCTACTCCATATATCGGGGCCGGCATTGCAGGATGTGTCCGAATCGTTTGACGATCCGGGCACAACATTTAATGACGCGGGTGACAAAGCTGACCACCTATTTTGCACCTAAAAGGAACATTGCCTACGAAAGACATGTGTTCCAGAAAGAAAAACAACAGGACCGTGAAACAGTTGACAACTATATTGTGAGGTTACCAAGCTGGCCGTATCATGTGAATTTCCAGATAAAAATGACATGATATGTGATCAAGTTGTCAACACATGTAGATCAGCACAACTACGAAGAAAACTACTTGAACAAACCGAGTTTACCCTAGACAAAGTTCAGTCTATAGCCAGAACATTTGAACTTTCCGAGACGCATGCGAGACGGATGGCGGAACCAAGCGGATCTCAACCATATGATGAACTAAATTGGATCCGAAAATCAAAACGAAACCAACACCGAGGGATGACAGGAAACCAACAACGAGGGATGACAGGAAATCAAGAACGTGGGCCGAGAGGAAATAAACAACGCCAACCCGGGCAAGGGCCAACACCGACGCATTTACACGGGCAACCAAGTCGATTCAATCAGAGGACGGCACTCTGTTATCGATGTGGTGACTCAGGACACTATGGGAAAGATTGTGTTAAAACGAGAGGAATGACATGTTATGATTGTGGTGGAAAAGATCACATGGCAAACATGTGTAACAGTAAATCAAAACAAATGCATGCAATCAATTTGGATTCAAATGAAGAACATGGGGATGAAGTATTCACATTATCAGGTAAGAATGATGCCACCATTCCTGTAAATTTAGAGGGTAATTTAATGATATCCTTATTGATAGCGGCGCATCTGTAAACGCCATTGACCGAAACACATTTGAGAAAATACAAACAACAGGAAACGTTTTATCAAAAACAAATGAAAAGATCTATCCATATGGAAGTAATACTTAAACTCCATGGCAAAACAAATTTGAGAGTACAAATAGGTCAATCTGTCCATGATTTTGAATTCCATGTCATCACTGGCACTGGAAAACCATTATTTGGTCGTAAATCAGCTACTGATCTTAATCTGTTGCACATTGACATGATAAATTCAGTATCCCCAAACACTTGCAGAACGGCCAGTCCACGTACACAATAATAAGGTCATTTGAGGATAGATTCACAGGCACAGGAAAATTATGTAGTAGTTTACCTGTGGCGCTGACCTTAGCTGAGGTCATGGAAGCCTCATAAACTGATCAGACATTGACCAAAGAAAGACAATGTATCCAGGCTGACAGATGGGAGAAATCAGACACAATACGACCTTATTTTCAGATCAGGCACAACCTAACTGTGAATGATTCTCTTATCATCAAAGGCAATAAATTGGTCATTCCAAGTTCACTGCAGAAACATGTAATGTGTATGGCGCATGAAAGCCACATGGGTGTGCTCAAGACAAAACGACTGTTACGCATGTCAAATGGCATCCACCCTACCACAAGAACCTCCGGTAATCATGGCTGACTTGCCGACCGGTCCATGGCGCGAACTGGGCATGGACATCACGGGTCCATTTGGAAATGAATACATATTACAGCTGAATCTCGTTATCTCGATATCGTTTATCTCGATATACCTGCTTATCTCGATATAAGTCCCAGGTCCCGGCAGAATTTCCTATATAGATCATATGTTTTACTCCTGATAACTCGATATCGGATATGTCGATATATCGGTTTAGTCGAAGTGGAAATCGAGTCCCGATAGTATGTTTGCTTCACATTTGTATTCTGATATATCGATGCAAAAATTAAGCGCCCGGCGCCGCCAAGTCTGGATCAGCGCGATTATCTCAGGTAAGTTTTCACCCGTCTATAGAAACCATAGACACCGCCGCCGCTAAAATGCGTTTAAAGTTACATGACCAGTTCAAGCAGTTCACTTAAAACCATAATTAATCAATTAAACTTAATGTGATATCAACTCTCTTTTAACAGAAAAATGAATGAAACTGTGTAGCAATAAGTAAATCGTCTGTTAATTACGAAAACAGCTTAGAATAAACTCAAGCCGCGATTTATGAATACCCGGAAATAATGTAAAGAGGCATTTTTGAAGAGATTTTGTTCGGATTTTTTTCCGATAAATTTGACGAATTGTTATCTCGAAGTTCGGATATGTCGATATATTTTCATCAGTCCATAATTGACTATACACACGATTTCCACTGGTAGCTGTTCTTAGATCAATTACCAGCAAATCCATTATAGCTCAAATAAACAAATGGTTCACTATTTTCGGATACCCCTCTTGCATTAGGATATATAATGCTCACAATTTTGTTAGCCAAGAGTTTGAGACCGACTGCATGTCCGGGAGTCCAGGATTTGCTCTCATAGAATAAACAACATTAGAAAACCAACTGTGTTAACTTCTATATCCGCCATAATTATATGTGACTTGATGCTTGCGTGCTGATGACATTACAACTTATATGCATGCTATTTCATTCGTCATTTGTATTTATTACATTTGAAATCTGCTTGTTATAATTGTATTTGTCTTTCTTATATGTCCATTCTGCTGATTGCTTTGTTCATTCGTCATATTTACATTACAATTATTGATACGTCCTTATTCGTGTCCCTGTTTTATTGCACTAAGCATTTGCAATAGAAAGTAAGAACAAAGCACTTAGCACTTTGAATAAGGCAGAAAGCAGTAAGGACAAAGCCGCAGGAAGTAAGCATCAAGCAGAATGATGCAAGCAATATATGGGTTAGTAGTGCCTCATTATGACGCCAGATGGCACTGCTGTCAATGTTAGGAATCCTCCGACTAATAAATAATAGTACGATATGTGATTGGCTGTTTGAGGCATACCTCCAATGCCGGAATTTAATGTAAGATTTCACCTACAAATGATCACATTATAGGTTAGAAGACACCAAATAGTACATACTGCTAAGAAAGAAAAATCCAACCTCGTCATGTCCCCTGTAGCATCGCGTCTATGCATGTCTCACAGCCTATCAGAGCAAATGAGTAATTAGGGGCTGGATACATGAATAGGGGCGGAGCCTAATCTCCAAGGCTGACTGCCCGCACGAGGCTGCATATTGGCAGTCGATGATTAGCAACCATATGATAAAGACCACTAGAAAACCAACCGTGTTATGTTCGTTACTATTCCCAAACCAAGAGACATTACATTGGCGACTAGGATGAGATTTATTTTTATGTGTTAAAAATAAGTGAACTCAAAACTGGAAATAAAAACAAAAGGATTATTTTCAAACCAAGAAGAAACCAAGTGAAACCAAGATGTATATTGCAGCAAAATTGGACATTTCCACTCCGGGACAGTTCTCAGTGACGGGCGAACAAACTAATCTGGCGAAATCATGGGAAAATTATCTGAAGAAATTTGATTACTACATCAAAGCGGCTGGTGTAAACAAAGATGAGCAGAAACGGGCCTTACTACTCCACATATCAGGGCCAGAACTACAAGACGTGTTTGAAACGTCCGACGATCCGGGCACCACGTTCATCGATGCAGTGACGAAGCTAACTGCATACTTTGCACCGAAAAAGAACATTTCCTATCAACGACACGTGTTCCACCAGGAGAAACAACTATCGGGAGAAACAATTGACAATTACATAGTCAGATTGTCAAAACTGGCAGTATCATGTGAATTCCCAGATAAAAATGACATGGTACGTGACCAGGTAGTCAACACATGTACATCATCTCAGTTGCGAAGACGGCTACTGGAGAAAACGGATCTCACACTTGAGACGGTCCAGGCTACGGCGAGAACATTCGAGCTCTCCGAGACACATGCGAGGCACATGACGGAACCAAACGTCTCACAAACCAATGGCGAACTAAACTGGGTACACAAACAACACAAACCAAACCAATCGAGGACCAACGGAAACAGAAACCAACAGCAGCATGGAGCCAGAAGTAAGCAGTTCCAACAACACAACCAGGGCCGAGAAACAACATCGTACAGACGGACGCACGAGCATCAACGGCGAACCAACCAGGGAGGATTCAACCAGCAGAAAACGGCTATCTGCTATCGGTGTGGCGACACAGGACACTATGGCAAGAACTGTGTTAAAACGCGAGGAATGACATGTTATGACTGTGGTGGCAAAGAACACATGGCGAAAATGTGTACGAGCCGATCCAAAAAAAAAAGTGCATGCGATCAACATGGGGCCAAATGAAGAAAATACACATGACGAAGTTTTCACATTGTCAGGTAAGAATGATGCCACCATTGCTGTAATCTTAGAGGGTAAACAAATTGATATTCTCATTGATAGCGGAGCATCTGTAAATGCTATTGACAGAAACACATTTGACAAAATAAAAACCACAGAGAATGTTCTATCAAAAACAAATGCAAGGATCTACCCTTATGGAAGTAACATTCCACTCAAACTACATGGCAAAACAAACTTGAAAATACTTGTTGGTCAATCTGTCCGTACTGTAGAATTCCAGGTTATCAATGGCTCTGGAAAACCATTAAGTGGCCGTAACGCAGCTACTGATCTTGGCCTATTGCACATAGGCATGATAAATTCAGTGTCTCCAAACATATCCTCTGTCAATGACCAGTCCACTGACACAATAATGCGGTCATTTGAGGATAGGTTTGAAGGCACAGGCAAATTGCATGATTTTCAACTGAAATTGCATGTAGATCAGACTATCAAACCAGTTGCACAATCATTAAGACAGTCTCCCTTCAAAATGCGAAAACAAATATATGATAAAATTGATGAGCTGGTAAAAAGCGACTTTATAGAAAAGGTTACCGGACCGACACCATGGGTATCGAACTTAGTACCAGTTCCTAAGAAAAACAATGACATCCGACTGACCGTGGACATGAGACAAGCCAACAATGCAGTCTTACGGGAGCGATTTCCTATGCCCAACATAGACGAGACATTAGAACAAATGAACGGGTCAACCATCTATTCTCGTCTGGACATGAACCAAGCGTTCCACCAGATAGAACTCGAGGAAAACTCACGTTACATAACAACGTTTGTCTGTGACAAAGGACTGTACAGATACAAGCGATTAATGTATGGGATTTGCAGTGCCCCTGAAATATTCCAGCGTATCATGCAGAAAATTCTGTAGGATATTCCGGGCTGCAAAAGCATCGCAGACGACATCATTATATACGCAGACAACCTCGAAAACCACAACAAAATACTGACGATGGTCTTGACACGCTTACGTGAAAAACACTTAACACTAAACAAAGCCAAATGTGAATTTCGCAAGTCGGAACTGAAGTTCATGGGACATATATTGTCAAAACAAGGAATCAAAATTGATGACAGTAAAGTCAAGGCGGTGCGTGAGAGCGAGTCGCCTCAAACTGCAAGCGAGGTCAAAAGTTTCCTAGGCTTGGTTACATTCTGTTCCAAGTTTGTACCAAACTATGCGACTGTTGCCGAGCCATTACGCAAACTGACGAGAAATGAGGTGAAATGGGAATGGGGGTCAGACCAACAAAATGCATTTATGAAACTCAAGCAATGTCTGACAAGCGCCGAAGTTATGGCATATTATGATCAAAATGCTGAAACTCAGGTTATTGTAGACGGGTCTCCCGTAGGACTCGGGGCAATTCTAAACCAACGACAACCAAACGGTGACATGAGACCGGTAGCTTACGCAAGTCGAACATTGACACCTGTAGAACGACGTTATTCACAGACAGAACGAGAAGCACTGGCTGTCTTATTCGCAGTTCAGAGATTCAACATATATCTCTATGAAATGAAGTTTCATGTTCTATCGGACCACAAAGCACTGGAGAGAATATTCACATGTGCTAAAGAAGCGCCAGCCAGGATACAGAATTGGGTGTTAAAATTGCAACCATATACATTCACTGTCAAATATTTACCTGGCCCGAAGAATGTAGCAGACATTCTCAGTAGAACCCCATTGCAGGACACAGACCACGTAACCTGTGAAATGACTGAGAAATACCTCAATTACATTACCACATGTAGCTTACCTGTGGCACTGACCTTAGACGAGGTCAAGCAAGCCTCCAAAACTGACCAGACATTGACCACAGTAAGGAAATGTATTGACACAAACAGATGGGAGAAAACAGACTCAATACGACCCTATTTTCAGGTCAGACATGATCTAACAGTACACGAGGGTATTATCATGAAAGGCAATAAATTAGTCATACCCAGTTCACAGCAAAACCAAGTGATGAATCTTGCCCACGAAAGTCATATGGGCATACTCAAAACAAAACGACTGTTACTGGAAAAGGTATGGTTTCCCAACATAGAAAAGCGGGTGGAAGACATGATTAAAGTGTGTCACGCATGTCAAATGGCATCCACACCGCCACAAGAACCGCCGGTAGCTATGACTGACTTACCGGGCGGTCCATGGCGCGAACTGGCAATGGACATAACAGGACCATTTGGACATGACTATGTGTTGGTGTTAATTGACTATTTTACACGATTCCCATTGGTAGCGGTCCTGAGGTCAATTACCAGCAAATCAATCATAAATCAACTTAACAAATGGTTCAGTATCTTTGGAAATCCGTCTAGCATTAGAACTGACAATGCTCAAAATTGTGTTAGTCATGAGTTTGAGACATATTTGAAACAACATGGAATACAACACGCACGTGCGACACCGTATTTCCCACGAAGTAATGGATTTGTGGAAAATTTCAACAAATCCATTAAGAAATGCATTCAAACTGCAAATTCGCAAAACAAAAACTGGAAAACAGAATTGGATACACTTCTCTGCACATTTTCGGGCGACCGAACATTGCACAACGGGTGTATCTCCAGCAAAACTTATGTTCAGTCGAGAACTGAAAACCAAACTCCCACAAATTGAAACAAGAGTACATACTCCAAAATTGAGAAAATGTGACCGCGAGCAAAAATCAAAAATCAAAGCACATGCTGATAAAACAAAATCTCAAGGTGTTAGAAAATTCTCTGTGGGACAATCAGTAGTGATACGCAAATATGGAAAACTCACAATGGACCAGAATTGGGAAAAAAACATTTTCAAAGTTCTGAGACAAAACGGGACATCTCTCAGATTACAGTCTAGTAATGACGGCAACGTTCTATACCGAAATGTTTCCCATGTCAGGCCATATTACCAGTAAAATTTCCATGGGTGGTGTTTGACCTGTAAGGTCAAGTTATAATTACAAACATGTGGGACCCCAAACAGAACATCCCCAATGTGACATGTTTTGTACATTAATAACTTTTTTCACAGACAAGTAAGATAAACATGTACTATGTTTACAATATTGGCAGACACTTGAGAAGTCATGCATCGTAAAGTACTGATTTAAAACTAAACAGGCACTGAAGCAATGATGGGAACATGGCACCAAGCTAATTATTCTGTTAAATCAGTATGCATATCAATTCATGACCTCTGAAGCTGTCAAAACAAGCTACAGTTTATTGCTTTTCCCAGGACTATTAAATCAAAGTGGGGAAGGATGTAGCATCGCGTCTATGCATGTCTCACAGCCTATCAGAGCATATGAGTAATTAGGGGCTGGATACATGAATAGGGGCGGAGCCTAATCTCCAAGGCTGACTGCCCGCACTAGGCTGCATATTGGCAGTCGATGATTAGCAACCATATGATAAAGACCACTAGAAAACCAACCGTGTTATGTTCGTTACTATTCCCAAACCAAGAGACATTACATCCCCCAATATTGTTTACATTTGTTTTGGCCACGGAAACTCTGTTTACATCACATGACCAACACGCCGACATGTTCCTCAAGTGAAACCGGGTAGTAATGGATCAAGATTTGCAAGCAAACTGTGTCAATGACCTCAAAACACCCGCACGATTTTGTTCATACCGGACTACTTTTACCCTCTTGACGATTTCGCACCATTTATTATTCTCTAACCTATATTAACTAAATTGCATATGTATGTATGGTGATTAATAATAGAGGAACTTGGCACCAAATGAGGTTCTTACAGGAAAGCAAGCCGAGTTTTCGCCAATCACAATTTATTTTGTGAAAATTATGCAACTCGTCACATATTGAATGCTATCTTTAAATTTGACTGCGACGTTTGTGGTGCACATACTTATATGATTAAATCTATGTCTTGCGATTATTCGATGCAGTGTGATAGAGACATGAGTATTCTAAATGTGAGGGTCACACAGGGATTTCAATTTTACTTACAGATGAGCATGAAACTGCGGATTTACAATGGCAAAGTAAGGTTGCATTTTTCATATCTCTGCTTTGTGGACACATGTACACACATTACTTTGGTTATTTCTCAATTACATATGCTAATTAATATGTACAATTCGTCTATACGAGTGTGTCCGTTTATACTTTCATGTATATTGTACGCAACACATAATGTATACTACATGTATAGTGCAGTTAATTGATTGGCTGTTGTAGTACATGATATACAGATATTAAATGTATACATTGTACATACACTTTCTGGCACACGGGATTTGATGGCTGTTCTAATGTAAAAATGTCTGCTGAGTTTAAGAATACAATTCTTAAAAACACAAGCCGCGTATGCATTTTCAAAAATTGAGGAAATTCTAGGGGACGCTCTTTTTAACTTGTCATTTGCAACGAAACAGAAATTTATGTATGACATTTATCAAAGTACTTGTGCATATAATAAACACCATTCGTAAAAAGGAATACACATTGTATCATGCATTATCATATGTATCATACGAGTATTAAGAGACATCGTCATGACTAAACGTACGGCTACCTAGAGGGAAACCCAGGTATCGAAGCGGCTTCGCTCGTGCGATTCGAGCGCGTTGATCTACTGATCGTCTCGTCTTGGGACAGTATAAACTGTGTCATCGTTCGTAGGCGGTGTGTGATGCAATTGTGTTTATGTGAAAATGTTTATTCTGTGGCGTGTTACGTGTAAGTGGAATGTGATGTTGAGTAGCAACTTGTGAATGTTCATATTCGGGATATTTTCGCGGCGGTTATGCATATATACGTTGGAAAACATATCTGTTACTCATGCGATCTTCGCCTGTGTACATGGTGTACATGTTGTACATGTTGTACATGTATGAATGTGCATGGACAATGTAGCATGAGTAAGCGATCGCACATTTTCAGCTTGTATTAGCGAATGCTGATATGAGCTAGTAGGTTGTTGCCAGTTTTCGTCCGGCCATCCGTTATCTGTCTACGTCCATTGTTCGTTCATACATTGTTTCCGAGTGATATAAATGGACAGTGTTAATTGTTTTCTGGTATGATTACCCGTACACTGGGTGTATTAGATTAATTCCTATTTTCGTTATTGGTTTGGAAATGTCGTCTGCAATTTTTGGCACTTTACGATAAATGACGCTAAAACTTGGCAAAATTGTATTGTCAACGTGATTTACTTTAGGTGATGTTTACACATTTCGATCAAATTTGGTATATGGTATTCTAAATTTGTTTTCATTCAACAGACTGACGCACAATTATTTCTCGTGTGATTTCAGGTGAGCGACTTCAGTTCAGTTGCTGTATTGTAACTGATAAGTAAATTACATAGATTACATGTTTGTTTACGTTTGTCCAGCGTACATTTGCTAAACATTAATAATTGCTTGGTGGCAAAGTACAACTACTGAATAGACAGCGAGACACACACATTTCAGTGCATACACACTGTAGGGAGCAATGTTTGTGTTATTGTTGTTCGGTGTGAAGTTTATTGAATGACGTGTTACATGCATGTACATTGTGTTGATGTTTTGTTTTTCGCGTATTGCAGACAACCATGTTTACACATATGTGTTGATCAATACTCAGCCGAATTAGGTACATACGACATACATGTATATGCATATATAGATATGAGTTGCCTATCGCAATAGCTTATATTGTTTCACGTTATAACTACAAACATATAGGAGCACTGCATAGCGATTTGAATTTGCATTTCGTAGCATACGGCACGCGTTCAGCGCGCGTTCTCTGAACGAACAAAATGTGTATATGAGTGTGTGTTATGTGTGATCCATGTTTCGTCTACTCTATGCTTTATGTTCTGTGTTAAGTGTTAAATGTTCTGTGGTTCGAAACCAAGATAAATTGAAACCATTGTTATTCATTTTCATCTGTGTTTTTTTTTCTTAAAACAATTTACAACTCGTGTTCGAAAATAGCATTTCTTTTTGAAAATTCGTAATTTGTCCGATTTGTACTTTGACAAATTTGATAGTTTTTTCGAATTATGATTTGATTGTTTTTTTTCTAGATAATTAAATTTTTCCAGATTTCCGGTGGATCCCATTTCGTGCGATTGACGATTGTCAATCTCAGGGGCGCAATTCGGCATAGCCGACCTCCACGAGCGCGAAATCGTAAAGTCGGGGGGTCACGAAAAAGTCATCCAACTATTTCGAGTATTGTAGATTTTCTTCTTTTTTTTTGCCGGCAGCAGGGGGGGGGGGGGGGGGTCCGGACCCCCTGGACCCTGGACCCCCCCATTTCATTTCAGTGGTAATTGAATTGAGAATTTTTGTAATCTATGCTGTAATTATTGATATTGTGTGTGGCTACATACGTTGGCTACATAGGTGTCTACATAGTAGAACATAGCGAGCGCCAGCAGAATCTGCAGTCTACAGGTGTATGTATCTGACGATTATTTAGTATGCATATTATGGTGTTTGGTATTTAACTGAGTGTAATTACCAGCTGACATAGAAACATACTATTTGAGATAGACGTACACGTTAAGGACTCACTTGACTTACACTGATTGTCAGAAATCGACTTTGACAATTTGTTGGTTTCATTGACAAACTAAACTTACTTGAACATGGCTTCAGGTGGGGAACAGTTGAATATACCAGACTATGAATTGATGGTTATGGCATTGAATAACCAGGGCAATTTTGTTGTGTTAACACATGAGGAATAGGAGTTGTTGAAACAACCATCGACATCCACTTCTAAGATGACATTAACTGACAAACTTAGCGCATCCTTGCCAGCTAAACCGAGACCGAGATTTCACATTCCTGGTACTAGTCCAACGTCAGGGGGAGTGGTACATAACACACATAATGCGACCCCAGGTCAGTTAGGCTCCCTTATTCCATCTCCAACACAGGCCAATCCCAGATTGAAATTTCCCGATACTGACATGCCAAGCAGGGCCGTAGCGGCCACCACGGCAGCACGGCCGTGGCATTATTTTGGCCATTTCTTTTTTTATTTTTTTTTTCGTCAGTTTCATGCGTAACAGAAGTTATATATTTGAATGTAAGCATACTCCGACGGTGACTTTAGAATGTAGGAAATGCCATTTTGAAGGTCTAAGTGGAATTTTTCCCGCTAAAAAGGCTGCCGTGGCATTATTTTACACACAGCTACGGGCCTTCACATCCACAACAAACATCCATCTCGGCATTTACACAGTTTGGACAACCCATACCACCACCAAAAATCTGAATGTAACTTCTATGCCCACCACCCAGTTAAGCAACATAAAAATACCAAAGTTCTCTGGAGATTTACCGGCTCAAAAAGGTGATGTTACATATGAGGTAAGGCGATAATTTGAGTTACGGTGTCTCATGCTAGATAGTTAAGTGATTGAACCTGTGTTGCTATAGGCTATCAGAAAATCACTTAGGGGTACAGCTAGACAAATGTTGATTCCCCTTGGAGAATCCGCTTCCAGTACTCAGATACTTCAGAAACTAGATGGGTTATTTGGTAATGTGTCGAGTAATGAGTCTGTTATGCAGAAATGTTACACCAATGTGCAAGAGAATGCGTCACTGCATTTGGATGTAGACTTGAGTCAATTTTACAGTTGGCAATTGACAATGGACACATGAGATTTGAAGAAAAGAATGGCATGCTAAGGTATAACTTTTGGACAAGTCTCCGCAGTGAGAGACTGAAGAATCAGACTAGACATAAATATGACTCACTGAAAAGTTTTGATTCGTTGCTCAGAGAGATTAGGGCAGTGGACCTGGAGCTAACAGCTACAGATTCATTGGCGCTCAAAACTGAAACATGCACAACACAACCCTGTTTAGTTAAAACCTCATGATCAGTCAACAAAGATTGACAAAATGTCAGAACAGATGACACAATTGATGGATAAGTTGCGGACTATGGAGAAAAAAGATTTAATCATATGAAAACAATCTTACTACTTCATCGTCTGACAACAGATCCAGTAGTGACAATTATTACACCAGAGGTCGTGGTCGTGAACATTACCGTGGTGCTTCTGGTATTGTAGGGCAAATAGGAGATGGTGATAAAACAGCGGATGCTACATCCCGCCCTTCCAAAAACGAACACCTGATTGACTGATTAGTAGGGTCAGCAAACGAGGCTGAGATAGTTTTTTGTGATGAAACTACAAAGGCATTGGTAGACAGTGGGTCTATGATCACATGTATATCAGAAAGCTTTTATTACAGCTAAGATCCATTACCCAGGTTATTGAGCATTGGTGATTTCGATCTCCATGTACATGGTGCAGGGGGATATGTGCTGCCATACATGGGTTACATTGAGGCCGACATCAGAGTACCATTCATGTCTCCACCTGGGACTGATAGATCTGATTATTTTCCTGTGTTAGTCACACCAGACACTAATTATAATCAGAGGGTGCCGGTTATTGTGGGAACTAATGTGATACGTTTCTACACAGACAAACAATATGTTGATGATACAACAGAGATACCACAAGCATGGAAGACCGCTTTTGAGTCAATGAGTGCGAGTAATTCGGTGTTGGTGCGAAGTACTAACAAACATGCATTCACAGTAGGCCCTGGTGAAGTGACCACTATACATGGCATAGTGCGGAAGCATGGCAGTATTAACACCGCAATTACTGAGCATATTGATACGTCACAAGCTGGTAGCTTGGCAAGTTGTCCAAGCGTTGTTTCATTGGGGGAATCAACCAGTGGTACTGTCCGTGTACCAGTTAGGGTATGCAAGTTATCGGCCAGTCCAATTAAAATTCGCACAAGGGGTCAAACTTGTGTCGTTTGAATGAGGTCAAGGTAATGGACTCATTAGAATCATCACCTACGGTGCAGGTGAACTCTGTACATAGTGAAGTTGTACATGAGAAGAATGCTGTTATACCAGGTGAGCCTGATATATATTTTAGTTTGGGCGATCTCGGAGTTAAAATTAATGAGGAGAATCTCTCCATTGATCAGACAGCACAAATTAAACAGTTGTTCCATAAATGGGAAAGCATATTCTCAAAGTCCTTCACCGACTTAGGCAACACTGATTTGGTGAAACATGCCATACGCCTGGTGGATGATACGCCGATTAAGGAACCTTACAGGCATATCCCACCAGGAATGTTCGAAGAGGTGCGACAACATCTGAAAGAGATGATTGACGCAGGTGCTATACAACATTCAAAGAGTCCATACTCTTCCAATGTTGTATTGGTCCGGAAGAAAGATGGGTCCCTCCGATTTTGCATAGACTTTAGGAAAATTAATGCAAAAACTAAAAAAAAAGATGCATGCAGTCGATGACATTATCAACACCCTCATAGGTGCCAACTATTTCAGTAAACTGGACTTGCGTTCAGGTTACTGGCAAGTGGAAATGAGGGAGGAGGACAAGGAGAAGACAGCATTTTCAGTTGGCCCATTGGGTTTTTACGAGTGTAATAGAATGGCTTTTGGGCTAACAAATGCTCCAGCCACCATCCAAAGACTCACGGAGACCTGTATGGGTGAACTGAACATGCGAGAATGTCTGATATTCCTTGACGATATTTTGATTTTTTCAAATTCATTTGAAGAACATCTGAACCGTCTGGAACGTGCGTTTCAAAGGCTTCATCAGCACAATGTAAAGTTCAAACCCTCTAAATGTGAGTTTTTCCAAACGCATGTGAAGTACTTAGGCCAAATAGTATAGAGGACGGAATTCGTACCGATCCTGACAAAATATCGGCACTGACCACATGGCCCGAACCAAGGTCCATAAAGGAACTCAGATCATTCCTTGATTTCACGGGCTACTACCGCAGGTTTTTACAGGGCTATGCGAATATAGTTAAGCCATTCAATGACCTGCCGGTAGGCCATCCGACCAACAAGGCGGCTAGAGCATCCAAAAAACGGAGAACTCCGTGGAATTGGGGTGAGTCACAGCACAATGCATTTCAGAAACTCATACAATGTCTCACCACACCGCCTGTCCTTGTTTGGGTGCAGTACTCTACCAGGTTCTGCAAGGTAAGGAACGAGTCATAGCCTATGCAAGTCGCGGGTTGAGGCCGAGTGAACGTAACTATCCCGCTCATAAGTTGGAATTTCTTTGTCTAAAGTGGGCATTGTGTAACACCCTCGCAATGAACAGAGACATACTTTCTGAATTATGAAACACTCACCTGAGGCTGTGTAATGAGTTTTCGTGTCTGATACTCAAAGTGACAATTATAGTTCGATTCTGTTCAGTAGAGTACCTACAGCATATGATTTTATTTGTTCTGACCATTTGCATGCTTTAGATGTTAGAATACACTGCAATCCAGAGTGATAATCCACTTTATTTACCATAATGTGCCAACACAAGAATAACATGTTGTTATTCTAGTGGCTGATTCACTTCCTGCTGATGTATCATGGGATAAATTTGTCCTAGTAACCAAAACGAACTGTCAGAGCATTCTAATATTTAATATTTACATATTTTCCCGACATAACCCAGAACTGGTCAACCACATAGTGAGTTATTTACCTAATTTGACCATTAGTAATTGTCTCCTAATACTCTTGTTGGGGACTTTCATTCAAGTTTGTGGAGAATTTCCTGTTTTTCTCATGGTGTTGTACGTTGCTATGTAAGAGTGATACAGTGACAGGATGGTTGACGTCACCAGAATCACCCAAAATTTTGGTTGAGTAGCCCCATATTCTGGTCGAGGAAGCCCTCGACCAGGGTTGAGGGTGAAAGCACCCCAGATTTAGGTTGACTCTGGGGGATGGTGTATAAACCCCCCGTTTCCTGATTCAGGAGCTCAATTCTGATAAAAATCTTGAGGCAGCCACTCTGTCAGTTTTCTCCCAAATTTCCAAATTATAAATTTCACCTTTCCCATCGACACTGTTTCACTCTAACCACTAGTAAGTACAGCTGGAAATATATTACCATTTCCGTGAGCTCCCAGCTGTACCTGTGTGTACAGATACTGAACAAATAAATATATGACCTGTTCACTGTTATTCTTGACAAAAATCCCCTGAACTATCCACCCAATTTTCTCCAACCTACACACTCCAACACCCTGAGCATAACATTTATGGTGGCATAGCGGTGAGATCTGTATAAATTACAGACCTAGTGATCCAAACCCAGAAGAAATAAGCTTACGTGGTAAATAATATATTATTATGATGGAATTAGATGGAACCGATCTATGTGAAGGCGAGAGCGAGTGTGAAGTTTATTTCAATACCGGCATTGAGGGTGGAGAACATTTGGCTGCAAGTAGTAGATCTGTAGACCACACATATTTAGAGATGAGTGTGGCTAAGCGGGGTCATGTGCAACTGGTAGTGCCGTGTCAGAAGCCAGGCAATCTCACAACTCCACCGGATTGGGTGATTCATCGGTCAATGAAACCTGTGGAAATCAGCAAGACTGCGATAAACAAGCTACGGTGGGGCTAGAGGTGATGATGTCAAATGTTGCAGGGGTATTGAAGGATGTCGTCTTGGAGCTGAAGTCCATGAAACAACCATGCCCTGATGGTGGGACCAGTCACACCTCTGTAGTCCACAATATCCCCCAAAACAGTGATGGGTCGATCAGAGACAATTTCCAACAGCAGGATGCACACCATCAATTTAGTGATGTGTCCAGAGGGGATAGACAGCAGCAGGATGCACACCACCAATTTGGTGACTACATCAGTGGGCAACAGAGTGCACACCACCAATTTAACAATGTGGCCAGAGGAGATAGACAACAGCAGGATGCACACCACCAATTTGATGACCAGACAAGGGGCTATGTATCTAGACCTGCAGACAACACTCACTACAATAATAATGATGCTGACTGCAATTCCTATCAGTATGAAGATAACATGAACTACAACTCACGGGGGTGCATAGGGGTTACCCAATGTACGGCTATGAGGGGTCCAAGAAAGGAGACGAGTTTTAAAGCCATATAGACGTCACCCTTCAGGCACAAAACAGCATAATACTGTTAAAATACCAGGTTTTACTGGTAAGGAAGATTGGCATGTTTGGGTAGCGCGATTTGATGCGATAGCTACAAGATATGGTTGGGATGACGATGACAAACTAGACCAGCTGTTACCGAGATTGGATGGACATGCGAGTGAATTTGTTTTCTCACAGCTACCACCGGGAGTCTTGTCTAGTTACCAACAGCTAGTGGAGGAGCTAAATAGCCGATATCGCGTTATTCACACAGCACGGTCATATGCAGCAAAGTTTAGTAAGCGGTCACAGAAATATGGAGAAACAGCTGAAGATTTTGCAGCAGACCTGAAGATGTTGTTTGACAAAGGGCATGGCTACAGAGACAGAAGAATAAGGAATGAAGATCTGGTGAGATGATTTTTAGACGGGCTACATGATGAAGAAGTTATATTTGAAGTGGAGTATCACAAGGAGCCAGAGACAATAGACGAAGCCGTATTTCACGTTGTTAATTTTATACAGACCAGGAATTGTGGAGACCAGAAATATAGCAAGCGGGGTACTAGAAGGACCATCGAAGACGACAGGATGGACGAGTACGAGAGGCGTGATGACCGTAATTTGGATACAGTCAACAGGATGCTGGATAAAAGATACATAAATTATGGGAGATCCGCTGGACCACAAGTCTCTTCAGAGGGCACAAAAGGACAGTTAGGGCAAGAAAACCAGCAGAAAATTATAGAAACACTACTGCAGAGGGTTGAAGCTTTAGAGAAAGACAGAATCCAGAAACAGCAGAAGTCTAACTACAATAGACGGACAGAGATAAGAGAAATAGAGTGTTTCAATTGTCATAGAATGGGCCGTTTTTCCAGAGAATGTCCCGAGAAATGGTCACAGAACACATCCGATAGTAAAGGAGCAGGGGGACACAAATCAGCCCAAGTACCATCAAGACCGGAGTCAAAGCAGGCAACTCTTAGTCCACCTTTAAACTACCAGGGACCAGCTCTTGCGGCAAAAGGGAGGTCCCAGTAGATGATTCATGTACTAAGAAATGTATTCATAAAGGCCTAGAAATATTGAATATTGGTACCAAGGTGATACACAGAGACAGGGGGCTCTGTAATGGAGTGTATATACAGGGTCAAATAGAAGGTATACCTATCTTGTTTACAGCAGATACTGGAGCATCTAGAACAGTTATTTCCGAGCGAGTTTACAAGAGGATGATGGACGGCAGGAGACCACCTTTGGATAAGACGTCATGTTTAGTGGGAGCGGATGGATCCCCAATTAGAGAGTTGGGAAAAGCCATGTTCACCATGCAGCTAGGATCATTAGAAATGGCCCGGGAAGCTGTTGTAGCAGCGATCGAGGAAGATGCGCTGTTGGGGTACGATGTCTTGGTTCTCGGGGGTAGTAAAAGTAAAACAAGGAAGGTAGCCGTAGCGGATGACGTTTGTGTCCCAGGTAGCAGCGAGGTGTTGATCGATGTCTTCATTGAAAGAAAAGAGGGGGATGATCTCGATCAGAAATCTGATTACCTGGTGGAACCAAAGGAACATTTCAAAGAGAACTATCACCTTTTAGTGGCAAATACACTGGTAGACATTAATAAGGGCACAACATGTAAGCTGAGACTGATGAACCCATTTTCTGCGGAGTTGTCCTGAGACAGGATGCAGAAGTTGGGACTGCAGAGAGGATAGAGGGAGTTATTAGTGTTGTCGCAGCAGAAGAGGACACAAGTGAGATGGAAAACTTGAACAGTATTAGGCGAGTTGATACAGCATTGAATCAGAGTACAACAGCTGGAACCGTGTTTGAGAGTAGTGATACCAGCGATATACCGAACCACTTGAAAGCACTCTTCGAGAGATCAACAAAAGATAAGTCGGAATATGAGAGACAGGTCGTTGCTGGGTTGCTTATCAAGGATGGAGATTATTTCTCCAAAAGTTAGTGGGATATAGATCTTACAGATTCAGCAGAGCATTCAATAAACACGGGTGATGCACCACCCATAAAGCAAAGGACTAGGAGAGTCCCCTTGGTGTATGCCAATGATGAAAAGGATGCAATTGATGACTTACTTAGAAAGGGTGTAATACAGAAAAGTACATCACCCTGGGCTAGTCAAATAGTGCTTGTAAAGAAGAAGTCAGGTGCCATACGGCCATGTGTGGACTACAGACGGGTGAACGCATTAGTAAAACCAGACGGTTTCCCATTACCAAGGGTACAATATTGCCTTGATGCTGTAGCAGATGCCTGTTTGTTCAGTAGTTTCGACTTAACCAGTTGGTACTTTCAGATACCTCTTCGCAAAGAAGATATCCCAAAGAGTGCATTTTGCTGCAAGTATGGACACTATGAAATGACCAGATTACCTTTTGGTTTGAACAATGCCGCGAGTACGTTCCAACGAACTATGGAATTGGCACTTCAAGGGCTACAATGGACTACCTGTCTAGTCTACATCGATGACATAATTGTCTTCGCGACAAACTTTGACGACCATATACACATAGTAGATGAGGTGCTGGGAAGAATAAAGAATGCCGGTTTGAAACTGAATCCACAGAAATGCAATATGCTACAACCCGAGGTTGTGTTTCTAGGTCATGTGGTGTCGAAACAAGGAGTGAGACCTGATCCTTCAAACATTGCGAAAATCATGCAGTGGCCAGTCCCGCAGAATGCGAAACAAGTAAAGCAGTTTGTTGCCACTGGTTCCTACTACATAATATTTGTACAGGATTTCGCAAAAATGACGAGACCTCTGGTGGATCTCACAAAGATTCCGATGGACAGAGGAATGTGAGCACGCATTCAACAATCTCAAGCGAGCACTTGTTAGTCCAGATGTCATGGGTTACCCTCTGAATGATGGTGGGGTCTTCCTTCTAGATGTGGACGCATCCGGGGTTGGAATTGGGGCTGTCCTGTCCCAAATGTAAGCTGGTAGGGAGAGAGTCATTGGCCCATGTAAGAAGTGTCAGAGAAGGGCAGAGATGATGGTGTTAGATATGGGCCAAAATGAAGGAAGGACTACATCAGAAACCAGGGAAGAAGTAGAACAGACCAGAGCAATCACGGTCATAGATGATCAGCTAACAGAAACCTCGAGAGGTGAAGGTGCCAAGACAGAGCCAATGAGTAATCAGTCAATTTGAATTAGCGGTCGGAAGTCTTCCGAGATAGTGGTAATGCAGGAGAAAGACCATAACATCAACCGTATCTTGAATGCTATGAAGGACCACAGAAAACCAACTAGTGATGAAATGGTTGGACAAAGTCCAGAGTCCAGGCACTATTGGGTCATATGGGAAACATTAGAGATTATAGAGGGGGTCCTATATAAACACCTGCATGGTAGGAGAATGGTAGTGACCAGTATTGGCAGTTAATTGTCCCTGGAGAACTACGGAACGAAGTAATGAAACAGGCACATGATGCAGTGATAGCAGGACACCTGGGAGTCAAGCGAACTAAAGCAAGACTAGCACAGTCATTTTACTGGCTTAACATGAGGGAAGATATAAATTTATATGTCCGCAGTTGTGATGTATGTGCTGCAGATAGACTGCCGAAGCAAACACCACGAGCACCGATGGGACACATCATAACAGGAGCACCATGGGATGTTCTGGCTTTAGACTATTTAGGCCCTTTGCCTGAAACTCCAAGAGGCAACAAGTATGTGCTGGTATTGACAGATTTGTTCAACAAATATGTTGAGGTGCTACCAGTTCCTAACCAGACGGCAGAATATTTTGCACGAATCATGAATGAATTTGTAGCACGTTGGGGTACACCTCTAGCCATACATAGTGACCTTGGCCCAGCGTTTTAGAGTAGAAGTCCTAGAAATCCGAGGGGAAATGGACAAACTGAGCGATTTAATAAAACGCTGGTGAAAATGGTGAAGGCATACCTTACAGGAGAACAAGATGGGTGGGATTTAAACTTAGGTTGTATTGCCGGTGCTTACAGATCCACACCAAGTGAAACTACCAAGCTAACTCCAAACCTTTTAACAATAGGTAGATAAATCAGAATGCCCGCAGACCTGATCTTCGGACACCGAAATGCAAAACAAAAACCAGTGCCAGAGTATGTGGCCCATGTACAAGAATTGAAAGAAAAGATGCACAAGGCACATGAAATAGCGAGGAGAAATCTTCAACAGAGCGCAAAACGTAGCAAGAACATATACGACGCAAAACTTGCCGTTCACAACTATCGAGCTGGTGATGCTGTGTGGTGCTTACATGAAGCCCGAAAAGTAGGGATGAGTCAGAAGTTGGAGAAGAACTATGATGGGCCATTCATCATCAAGATCAAGAGGTCGGATTTAAATTGTGTTATTCAACTGGACAAGGATGGGCGACAACGGGTGGTGCATCATAACAAGTTGAAACCGTACGAGGGGAGAAGTCTGCCAAAGTGGATAGGGAAAATTAATGAATCGATTAAGACGGAAATTGCTTTCCAAGCATGATAATGATTACACATGCTTAATTTCAATGGAGACGTTTGTGTAAATACATATATAGCGTGATGTAAATTTGTGGTTCAAACTCATAAATGTATTTTATGTGTACATATGTCGGAGAACAAATGTGAATAAACAATACTGTCCTAACAGAACATTGTCTTGATGTGTATTCATTTTTCCTGTACGCGGTATGTTAGAATGTACATGAACTAACTTGAGTAATATCGGTAACCCTAATACCGATAACAGTAATAACAATGGTGAAATCAACTATATGTGAATAGACGCAATATAGAGACTTGACTGGAAAGTAATCTGTTGACAAAAATCTGCATGCATCAGAGTCCCAGAAATATGACAATTTTCAATGGAAGCCACTTTGCTGCAAAGTTGGAGTTCAAGGTGTAAGTTTGGGTAATTATCACAGTACGATATCAGAAAGTTTAAACACAGGTCCTCTGATTTCAGACCATGAATGCAGCAGCAGGAAACAAGCGTGGGCGGGCATACCTGTGCAGACGGTGTAGGGCGGTAGGAGTCTCGGTGGTGGACCGACGAGGTCGAATGGTGGGTCACATCCTGAAGCACCATATTCCGCTTGATGAGGTACCGTTTTCCTGTTCACTGTGCATGTTTAAATCCATGGACAAGAAGACGCTTTTGGGACACGTTTCCAAGTATGCGAGACACGTTCGCCTGGCCCGCGAGATCGGAGTCATCGACAACTCACAGTATCTGACCATGTCCTCCAAGCCAGCTGTGATCGGCGAAGCTGACATGATAATGTTGAGCCAGGAGGAGACAGCCATGCAGTTCCAACAGAGGTCAACGTCATCTGAGGATCCTCTGGGAGACGATGGTTGGGAATCAGAGGATGAGACGTTGGCGGTAAGGAGACCGATCCTCCAACCAAGTCCACTGAGGACAGCGCCGCAGAGCCGTCAGCTGCATGCCATCTCTTGGTTGGGACGGGAGCCTACAGTCGTTCGATGCACTGAGAGATTTCTCTATCCTACCCACATCAGGCTCGGTGACAAGGATCACTCGCCCGGTATCATCATGGAGTCCAGAGGCTACGACGAAGCGATCCCTGGGACCTATCACGATCACGACAGAGTCGACAAAGGTAGCGCCTACTTGGAGCCAGAGCCAACCGATCATGTCGTCTTCTGCGGTGATTACTATGCAACATGCAGGTTCCCAGTCAAATCCCATGGCCGCGTCCTCGCTGGGGATGTTCAGGAAGGTGTCGTCGAGCAGTACTCCACTACGGGATGAAAACGACAATTTCCTGAGGAACCTACTGGGACTGCAGGAAACACAATATCCATTGCACCAGGAGACACAAGGGTCAGCGACGGCTCCCGCTCCTAAACGTGCGGCTCCACCGTCTGATGAACCTGCGGCTGCCAAGAAGGCGAAGGAGGACACTGGTGAAGACGCACCCTACGCAGCTCTCGCCCAGGCCATCGCTAGCGCTTCATCAAACATCGTCGACGCCATTGACAGAAACACCAGAGCCGTCAGAGGGCGAGACGATGCGCTAAAAAAGATTGTGGACGAGCTGGGACACATTAGCCGTGTCATGGCGAGATACCAACGGCGCGAAGAAGAGGACCGGCCAGTCGAAAAGGGGACAGTTTCGAACAGGGTTAGCGGGAAGGAGAATACTTTCCGGCTAAAGAGTGTAGTTACCAAAAAGCATTGAGTTTCACTATTAATTGTGTTCCGAGTTTAGTTAATTTTACGTAGTTGAACATTCATATACCGGTCAAAATTAAAGCATGGCAGTCGGAGCTTTGCCATGTTAGGAGGGGGTAATGTAACACCCTCGCAATGAACAGAGACATACTTTCTGAACTATGAAACACTCACCTGAGGCTGTGTGATGAGTTTTCGTGTCTGATACTCAAAGTGACAATTATAGTTCGATTCTGTTCAGTAGAGTACCTACACCATATGATTTTATTTGTTCTGACCATTTGCATGCTTTAGATGTTAGAATGCACTGCAATCCAGAGTGATAATCCACTTTATTTACCATAATGTGCCAACACAAGAATAACATTCTAGTGGCTGATTCACTTCCGGCTGATGCATCATGGGATATCTTTGTCCTAGTAACCAAAACGAACTGTCAGGGCATTCTAATATTTAATATTTACATATTTTCCCGACATAACCCAGAACTAGTCAACCATAGTGAGTTATTTACCTAATTTGACCATTAGTAATTGTCTCCTAATACTCTTTTTGGGGACTTTCGTTCAAGTTTGTGGAACATTTCCTGTTTTTCTCATGGTGTTGTACGTTGCTATGTAAGAGTGATACAGTGACAAGATGGTTGACGCAAGCTGGAAGCCCTCGACCAGGGTGGAGGGTGAAAGCACCCCAAATTTAGGTTGGCTCTGGGGGATGGTATATAAACCCCCCGTTGAACTATCCACCCAATTACACACTCCAGCAGCCTGAGCATAACACTTGTCAGATAAATTTCACGACTACTTGTACGGAAACGAGTTTGAGGTACGTACAGATAACAATCCCCTCACGTACGTCACAAAAACTGCCAAACTGGACGCTACGAGTCATCGATGGCTATCCTCATTAGCGAATTATAACTTCCGTTTGACGTACAGGCCCAGTAAGTCTAACCAGGACGCTGACGGATTATCACGACGTCCTCAGCCAGGGGAGACACGCACGGAAGATGTTCTAAGACGTCGTGAACGCAGTATGTAATGCTGCACTGGTAAGTAAATCAGCTATGCCACTGATTGAAAGTCTAGTGGTAGCAGACTCATCAGAACTGGCAGAACTGGAACAGGAGCAGGTAAGCGAGTCAGACCTTGCTAACGTTAACTGGCACAAGGCCCAAGCAGAGGATGAGACGCTAGCGAGAGTGATGTATCTGCTTACCAGTGGCATTCGACCCAGACTAGAACTATACCACGAAACTGTAGAGGTAATAAAGTATCTCCGGGAATGGAAGAAGTTGAGTATGCAAGGTAACATTTTGTACCGCAATACAGAGATAGACGGAAATCCGGTACAGCAGTTGGTTTTGCCAGTGTCACATCGAACTTTGGCAATGAAATGTTTGCATGACGACTTAGGCCACCAGGGTCGAGGCCGGACTCTATGGTTGGTAAGGCAGCGGTTTTATTGGCCAGGAATGGAACAAGATGTCACCAATAAGGTAGCAAACTGTGGTAGGTGTCTCCACAGAAAGAAATACCCTGCACCGAGTGCTGAACTCGTGAATATTTCGAGTAGCAGACCTATGGAGCTGGTATGTATCGATTTTCTTTCACTAGAGAGGTCGAAGGGTGGTTTTGAGGATATCTTGGTTATACCGGATCATTTTACAAGATATGCTCAAGCCATTCCTACACGCAATCAGACAGTCCAGACAACAGCAAAGGTACTGTATGAAAACTTCATCTGCCATTATGGATTTCCAGCTCGTCTCCATAGCGATCAAGGTAGAAATTTTGATAGTCGCCTTATTAAAGAGCTCTGTAGCATTGCACATGTGGAGAAATCACGCACAACTCCATATCACCCCATGGGCAATGGACAAGTTGAGCGCTTTAATCAGACACTTCTGAAAATGTTTGAGGAACACCAGACATCAGATTGGAAGAAGTATGTGGCTCCCTTAGTCCATGCATACAATGCGACCCGCTATGACACTACTGGATTCTCGCTGCATTATCTCATGTTTGGTTGGCATCCCAGACTTGCCGTCGATGCTTTTCTTGGGATTGAAGGTAAGTCTGAGTCTACCACTTGCCATGAGAACTATGCGCAGAAACTGAGAAAACGGATGGACTTTGCATATAAAGTTGCCAGCAGGGAGGCACAGAAACAGTCTGAACGATACAAGGGTAAGTACGACCGCAAGGTCAGACATTCTACTCTTGAGGTGGGGTGGGGGACAGAATTTTGGTCAGAAACGTAGGGTTGCGAGGTAAAACAAAACTGGCAGACAAATGGGAGCAGGAACTGTACATTGTTAACGGAATCCCTAACAATGATGTACCAGTTTATCATGTGCGAAAGGAATCTGGAAAGGGTCCTATTCGTACTCTCCATCGCAATATATTGCTACCGTTTATGTCGATTCCTTGTTTGGAATCCAATCCCACAAAAGTTGTGATGAGACCAGAATGTCGTAAGAGAGGTCGTGTGAAAGATCACACGCCACATTACGACAGTTCTGAGCCAGACTCCGGGACTGACCCATCAGACGAGTCTGATTTGGTGACAGTACCCAAATATGTAATACCCGCCAGACGACGCAGTGCCAGAACCAGTCGTAAACACACTGCTTCTGGAATACACAGTGTTAGTGGGACAGAGAACGTGCATCATAGTCGAGGTGGCGTGATGCAATGCGATAGCGATCAGAATTTGTCGTGGGGAACTGGAGAATCCATCTTCGGTCCCAGTGAAAGCAGAAATTCACTTTCTACTACTAATGTGCCAAATTCCGCGACGTTCCACAGTAGTGGGAGGTTATCGCCGACCCCGCATCAGTACAGTACAGGTAGCACCTCTCTGACACGCAGTGAACAGAGTATACCATATGCGCCAGAACGTGATACAGTTTCGGTTGGTCATAGCGTGCAATCCCCAGAGAGAACTGTACAGTCCCCTGAAACCAATGTACAGGCCCCCGAACAGTCGCCTTTGGCCATACAATTACCATCGCCACCACACATGCGGTCTCTAAGGGTTCGGAAACCACCTGATAGGCACGGAGAGTCGGTAATGCCACTAATAGCTACACCTCACGGAGAAATGTATGTATAATTGTGTGCATAGGATACAGCACAGTGCAGAAAGTGACGACTTGACTAAGACTAAATGACTAATTGACTTATCAGTATGTCATGCATTTCACACTGCATGTATGATATAGACTAGTAGCGAGTGATGCTCCGTTGAAGTAGTCCAGTGGTAGATAATGTAGATTGTGTGATTGTGTAATAGTGTTGTATGTAAGTATTTAATAATACGTTTAGTTGTGCGCTTCTCGAGTGCGGAAAGTAAGTAAAACACACTAATCGCTAGCTCATGTATCACATTCCAGGTACACTAATTCTCATTGTAGTAGGACTACGGAGGCTGCTTGCATGCCAGAGATACGATGACTCCATAAGTCATATTAGTCATTAATATGTGTTACTTTTATGTATATTTTCAGTCCATTAATATTTGTTTTATAATAAAGTTTACATATAGCATCGGAAACTGACGAATGCCGGAGACATTCTTTCTTGCAGGGGAAGAACGTCACAGGGTCAGATATGTTTACCTGTGGCTATATGGTAATTCAACATGCGCCCCTATTAATATATAACGTTCACTTTACGTTTATGTCACGTGAATCGTTACGTATTGTTCTTGTCGTCCACGTTGCTGCGTGTCTATATTTCATTTGTCCACACATGTCATGTGATACGTCTCGTTGTATGTTTCTTTGTGGTACTGTGACGTCATAGCCTGTATGTATATTGATTGGATGTAGCCATGCATGCGTAAACGATAATTCTCCGCGCGAATTAGCCTTCAGCCGGTCATTCTTCACCGAGACCTCGAATCAAATAGTCGTAGCCATAGCTAGTGCATGATTATAATATTTATTTACGTACATTATTATACTATATTCTTTTCGGTAAGTGAGCGCCTTATATATAGCTCTGGTATATTTGAATTGCTTCATGCCTTTTCAGCGTTCCAGCATTTTACAACCTATTCCTGTGAAAACTACCGGTCTGCCACGGGTCTCACTGTTTAGCATTTTCATATCCCCGTAGATGGGTGGCCGGTCTGCTATGGGTCTCACTGTACTGCCATATGTCTCACTGTTCAACTATTGCATCTCGCCCAAGATGGGTGGCCGGTCTGTTATGGGTCTCACTGTTATTGCGCATGCATACCAGGCTTATATACATCTGTCCCGTTCCGTCTCGTCTAATGTAAATGTCCGTGTATTGTATATTCGTATTCATGTTACCCGGTCCACGAAAACACCTGACCTGACTATTCGCAGAGCGCCTAAGTTTATCGCCTGCTTATACTCGTCTTTTATATTTTCAGGTCACCCATAATATACTGTAAATATATATATTCACAATAGGAAAAAACACTAGGGTACAATATAGAGTAGATTTGCATTCACTAACCGCATTATTATTCATATAATTGCTTTGCTGCCTCACATGTGTGTCAGGGATGGCCAGGGGGTATGTGCCATCCGCGGGCATGATGGGAAGGGGGAGCAGCAATTCGTATTTGCTACTGCTTGGCTATGCTGTTGTGTTATAGGGTATGCCGTGGCTGGCCATGTGGTATGTGCCAGCCACGGACATACCATAGTGATTGTCATGCAAACTGTAAATGTACATATACTTTTTGATATATATATAATAACGGTGAAGTGCAAGAGGCATATATTTTCATTAAAAGTGGTTGTACCCATAGTGTAGGAGTAGGACCTCAATTTCCTCCATATGGGATATAAGGATCCAGGTGTCCGTGGTTGGCCGGTTTGTTGGTGGGTTACACTGGCCAACTTTGTGTCTTCAACTTTCGTTAAGTATAACAGCAATGCCGATATATTGCTATATTGGTAATTTATAGTACATGTATGGTATAATGTTATCATAGTACTATAGCCACATTGTTTGTGATACCAACATTGGTGCACTAGTATCTATAGTACTATAATACATACAGATTTTAATCAAAAATAAATTTCGTCTGACAGAATCCTGTCAGACATGTACGACATACTACCATGCATTGTGTTTAAGTGATTTTCAAGCCACAAAATGAACTCGGACACCTGGTATTTACCACTTCATGTTCCCAGCACAAGTTCCGGTGCCCACCGGTACTGGTGCTGGCTGGCAATATATTACTCAGGGCTCCTGCATCATCACAGACTCCCACATATCTGGGTTGGTACAGGAATCATATTATCCCAGAAAACCACCTCGTGTTCACTGTTGTTCCCAGCACAAATTCCGGTGCCCACCAGCACGGACTCCTACATATCCGGGCTAGTGCAGGAATCATATTATCCCAGAATCAGGTAGCATAAATAGCGTTATAAATTTCTTAACATTGCAACAGATTATCTTAATTCTGCTGCTTCCAACTGGTCATTTAACATACATCTTTGCAAAGCCTTTATACAGTCACTGTAGACAATGATCTCAAGCGCGTCCAGAACAAGAACAAATCGTTTCGCAATTATTCGCCATAGTTGTTCTTTTACTTCGTATTCGTATGACCGTACTCTCTGCATACATGTATTAACACATTTCTTGCAACATATACCATCAACATCCACTAAACATTAGGGTGGATGTAATGAAAGCCCTACTGGAAATAATGATGTCAAACATGACGTCAGTTGATTCTGATAAACATGACTCACACCTGTGGGGCCTACATCTCCAGTTTACACTGTCTATGTACAATGAAGCTATACATGTACTTGTGCCTCACTTTAGCAATCTATATATATATTGTGTTTTGTGTCACTGATTGCAATTGGCATGTAGTTGATGAACATGTATCTTATTAAAGGTGCATGCCCACTCAGTAGGCACATATTGTTATTTATAGGAATTATGTAAGTGTATGATTGTGTCACTATTCCACCAGTTCTAAAAATCACGAGTGCCCGCTATACAGATATAATCATTTAGTAATATTATTTTACTGATAGTGACGCACGTTGATATCAGGCTATTTTCATATACAAATGAGGCATGATATTTTTTACTTATTTATACTAATGAAATGCGTCACCTGAAAAAATAATATTTTCGATAGATTATAAAGTATGATTATTGCACATCAAAAAATAAATACAGAGAATAAATAGTAATGTCCGTTAACAGTTTAAGGAAACACAGTTATCGCCCCTGATATCAGTGTGAAAATTTTCATCTAAAATAAAATGTATAATAATGCCAATTAATACGTGGGATAATGGTGAATGAATGGGTTTTTTTTTGCCAGAAAATGTCATACGTACAGAATATACAAAACTATCTGTATCACTATAGTATAACATACTGCGTGAGCATGTACCTTTAAATGTGTATATTCTGTTAAAATACGTGATGCAAGCTGAAGAACTACACTCATTATAAATGCAATAAATCGTTTTAACCAAGTATGAATATGCCAATTATATAATGAAATGTTAAATTCCCATAGAAAATTCTTCTTTTTTTTCGCAATAAAACCAATATTTGATGGAATTTCATCATATATTTTTTTTTGGGGAGTGTGACTTTTTTGTTATTGATGACAATTAAATACTTACTTTTAAATATTTTTTAGATTTGATGTGTTTAATACGGGCGACGAAGTAGCCCGTTTTATGTTACGCGTATATGAAAACTTGCCATTCAGTGACACTAGGTTGAACATATGATTGAAAGTGTAAAATTTGTTTTACCGTAAACCAATCTGGAGCTAGGTGTTTTACGACGGGTGGTATTTTACTAATACGGGCGACGAATAATTTGGCCCGAAGTGCCAAATGCTTCTAAAACAAAATGTAGATAACGTGGGAAAGTATACTGAATATAGCTTACGAAGTTACTGCATTTCAAAATATTTGTGTTGTCGTTGAAGACTAAATTTGCTTTTATCACAACGCTGAAGAGAGTCCCCCAAGGCCGATAATTCAGCCGACAAACCGCGGAACTGTGCGAATGGTCCGAATGCAGGGAAAGTAACGGAAGGCAGAAACAGTCGTTGTATCTGGGCTATTTTAGTTTTTAGCCCGATTTATGCTACGTCAGAAAACATACTGAATATAGCAGGCAAACTATTCTAGGTCTCACGGGACAGTGGGCAGCTAGCTTTAAAAAAGGAGTGGACGATTTTCTATATACTTCACTACCGACCCTGTAAGTTACACCAATGTGTCTATAAAAATAGGTTTATGAATATTTCTTGACTTTGGGAGGCTTGACTAGGTGTATTTTTTTGAGTATTTCATAATTCTACGAAACTGAATGTTAGCTCTGATTGATTTTGACATCTTGGAAAATGGTGCATGCTATGCTGTCTCGCCGGTACGGTTTCGCGTCAGAATTTAAGGTATGTTTCGGGCATTAGTAGTGAAAATTTGAGGTGGTTATGACCCCGCTTTGAAATCATTTTCAGGAAATGGTGTGGTGTGACAAGTGATAGAACAAGACATAAACAATATCTGTGCCTCAAGTTTTCATGTAAACAATTCCGACAAATTCAGTCGTTTTGAAATTTCTGGCCAAAAATAGGTGGGTGGGGTAACATTGTAAAAAATGAATTGAACACATCTGATGCGGTTACTGCATTTTTATTGTGGCGCGCGAATATTTTTCAATACTTGTCCCAAGAGCCTCCATAACTGATTGTGAGAGGCGGTGATTTTTATAAGTCACCCGCCTCCCTCAGAAAAGCAGTCAATTTTGGCTATTTTCAACCGTCCCGTGATGCCCTAGTTATTAAATTAAAAAATATTTTGTGTTGTTGTCCTTAACAACACTCGAGAGACGCTTGAAAATATGCGTTTCAAATGATCTGAGTACAAATGCCTTAAATGCGCATTGAATATTTTATGAAAAAATAAATAAAAAATATTTGCAACAAAATGGAGTTTCATTATGCCGTATTTATTTTAACACATCTTTCTCTCTCCCACACCCATGTCTCTCTGTTTCTCTCTATGTCTGTCTCTGTCTCCCTCTGTCTGTATGTATGCCTGTCTCTCTTTCTCTCTCTATGTTTGGCTGTCTGACTCTGTCTCTCTCTCTCTCTCTCTCTCTCTCTCTCTCTCTCTCTCTTTCTTTCAGTCTCTATCTTTCTGTATGTGTGTGTCTCTCTCTTTGTTGCTCTATGTCTCTCTGTCTGTCTCTTTCTCTATCATTACCTAGAAATCACAATATATCTCCCCTCCTCTCTCTCTCTCTCTCTCTCTCTCTCTCTCTCTCCTCTCTCTCTCTCCTCTCTCTCTCTCTCTCTCTCTCTCTCTCTGTTCGATTGTGGCACGGCCTGTTCTGTATTCACAGTCCATGACACAAGTACCTCTTACAAACAGCTGAAGTAAAGCTGTATGTAACAAGAGTGCCGCAAGTCACAAAATACGCCCGTCGAATATGAGCCAGACAGCGAAGATGTAGAAATGTGAAGCTGTCACCAAGGCAAAAACATTAATGAGAATTTGAAAGTCTATAGCATTATTTCTTCATCTCGTTGTGCTAAACATGTATACTAATTTAGGCAGAGATAGAAAAGTAGAGTGTAACGTAAATGATAAGGAATTGGATACAATAATGTAGAACAAGAGCTCCGCGGAGCAAGACGTCCCGCCTGCCGCAGTTTGATAGTACATAAAGAGCTTGTAATAACCTTGTGGTTAGTGAGCACCATGGGCTTTCTGTAGAATTATGAAAAATGCACCTATGAAATATTCCATCAGTGGAAACATAAGTTATTGCAGATTAATCCCAATGTTAATTTTTGTGATGAACAGACGGACGAACAGACAACTTTTGCATCCCTATATCCCTTTTTCGCTACGCGAGGGGATAATAAACTGAAAACAAAACATTTATTTTCCAACAAACACAGCTAAACACAAACAAGAATGCCACCAACGACATGTATCTCCGGGCACCGATGCTAAATTTCTATATTATACATTTTTTAAGTCCGTGACCTTCACCTTGGGGCTACCGGACACCATGAACTTTCTGCAGATGATGCGGAATGTTCTTACAAATGCATGTATGCAATATTAAAAACATTAAGTTTTCAAAACTGAGAATTTTCTAAGCCCGTGACCTTGACATTGGGCTTTCTGTAGAATCATTCTGAATGTTGCTATGTTTACACTTAAGAAATATTAAAGCATTCCATCAAGGGAAACAGACGTTGTAATAAAGTAAACCAAGCGCTAAGTTTTCCAAACCCGGAATTTCTAAGCCCGTGACCTTGACCTTTGGGGTTAGCGGGCACCATGGGCTTTCTGCATAGTGATGCGGGATGTTGTTTCAAATGCATGTATGGAATATTAAAGCATTTCATTGAGGGAAACAGAAGTTACAATAAATTAACCTGTTAAGTTTTAGAAACATAGCCAAACGCAAAAACTTAACTTTGAATGCGTGTGAAAATTAGGCCAATGAACCATGAAAACTAGGCCAAGGTCACATGGGTTCCCTCTGTGTGAAATTGCTACACCACAGTGCTGATGTATACCAAGTTTGGAGGTCGTAGGACTTATAGTTTTCCGGAAATTGAGCTAAATGCAAAAACTTAACATTGAATGCATGTCAAATGTACGTCAATAAACCATAAAAACTAGGTAACGGTCACATGGGCTCCCTCTGTGTGAGGTGGTTACACCACAGTGTTGAAGTATACCGAAGCATTCCATTAAGCGAAACAGAAGTTGTAATAAATTAAACCGAGCGTTAAGTTTTCCAAACCCAGAAATTTCTAAGTGATGCGGGATGTTGTTAGAAATGCATGTATGGAATATTAAAGCATTTCATTGAGGGAAACAGAAATTACAATGAATTGACCTGAGCGTTAAGTTTTAAAAACAGAGCTAAACGCAAAAACATAAATGCATGTGAAAAGTAGGTCAATGAACCATGAAAACTGAGTCAAGGTCACATGGGCTCCCTGTGTGTGAGATGGTTAATTCCATCAAGGGAAACAGAAGTTGTAATTAAATTAAACCTAGCGTTAAGTTTTCCAAACCCGGAAATTTCGAAGTCAGTGACCTTGACCTTTGGGGTTAGCGGGCACCATGGGCTTTCTGTGGTGATGCGGGATGTTGTTACAAATGCATGTATGGAATATTAAAGCATTCCATTGTGGGAAACAGAAGTTACAATGAATTAACCTGAGCATTAAGTTTTAGAAACAGAGCTAAACGCAAAAACCTAACGTTGAATGCATGTGAAAAGTAAGTCAATGAACCATGAAAACTAGGTCAATGTCACATGGGCTCCCTCTGTGTGAGATGGTTACACCACAGTGTTGATGTATACCAAGTATGGAGGTCGTAGGACTTATAGTTTTCTGTAAACTGAGCTAAACGCGAAAACTTAACGTTGAATGCATATGAAAAGTAGATCAATGAACCATGAAAACTAAGTCTCTGTGTGAGACTGAGCTAAGCGCAAAAAAAGGTGGAGTTGTGTACACAAACTCTGTACAGTATATGGAATTGCATAGAAAATTGTAGAAAAAATAGCTAAGTTAAAAAGGTGATATTTTGGTTAAAAAAAAAAATTTCGGCATAAAAACACCAAGGTGCACATCTTCAATATGTGTAGAAGACGTGTGTATAGTTTCACATCGATCGACAGAACGGTTTCGGAGGAGTTGTGTAAACGAACCATGCACCTGTCAGCCGCCCGCCCGCCCGCCCCGCATTCAAACATAATACGTACCGTTTTTTTAAAAACGGTCGTATAAAAAAGGACACCACTAATACGAAAAATAGTCAACATGTGATCAAAGACCACCAGGGATCGAGAAAATAATAGCTTCACTGGAAGGACGCACCTGGAGAATGTCTATAGACGCCACGCTGCACTTTGCACTTAACTTCGCTGATGTGAGTTTAAAAATACAAGACATAATCAAGCGATCCGGGATAATTGGGGAACACGACTACCAGAACAAAGTATACATTGCAAGCGTGCGTCTAGTGCACCTGTTGCTGTAGTACAGGATACAAACACATCTGACACAGTACAGGGTTAATCAAAAGTAAATGTAAACACAATTGATACAATGGGCAAAATGTTTATAACTCTCGAAGTGACAGTCGTGCTCAATGACGATTGAGAGACTGAGTGCAAAAATTGGGAATATCACTGAAGATGCTTAGCCTTCTTATTTTTTCTCAAAATGATCGTAAATGTACTAATACAGTTTGTATACTGCCTAGGCTATTAATGTACTATATATGCAAAGGAAATATCTAAATTGTATCATTGCTTCAAATAAGAGAAGTGCGCCAATGACACCATTTAAGTATACGGTCGACTCTTTGTCGCCCGCTTTATGTTACGCGTATATGAAAACTTACCATTCAGAGAAACTAGGTTGAACATATGATTGAAAGTGTAAAATTTGTTTTACCGTAAACCAAGCGGGAGGTTTTTTTATGACACGTGGTATTGCTAATACGGGCGACGAATAATTTGTCCCAAAGGGCCAAATGCTTCTAAAACAAAATGTAGATAACATCGGAAAGTATACTGAATATAGCTTACGAAGTTACTGCATTTCAAAATTGTGTTGTCGTTGTACCTAGACTCGCTTACGAGAATCCCCAAGGATACACGAATCATTCGGAAACCCTCGCACCATTTCGTAAATCGCCATTATTTTGTGACCATTAAACGCGAAAAGATGACGAAATGCTCCACTATGCCTTTGCTATTAATGTACTATATATGAAACGGAAATATCTAAATTGTATCATTGGTTCAAATAAGAGAAGTGCGACAATGACACCATTTCATTATAATAGAGAAGTTGTAACACTGTGGTAGTTGCGGGAAGTAGTTCTTCAATACTACAATATACTACGGTACCGTTTATAGCATACTAACATCATGGTAAAGCTATCAATTGGTAAATTTAGTTCCATATACTAACGTCGCCCGTCATAGGTAGTGCCTATTTCATATTAATAGAGAAGCTGTAACACCGTGGTAGTTGCGGGAAGTAGCTCTGCAATACTACTATATATACTACGGTACCGTTTATAGCTTACTAACATCATGGTAAAGCTATCAATTGGTAAATTTACTTTCATACACATTTGACAACAACACAAACTAGTTTTTAATTTAATAACTAGAATAGTTCGCCTGCTATATTCAGTATGTTTTCTGACGTAGCATAAATCGGGCTATAAAATATAATAGCCCAGATACAACGACTGTTTCTGCCTTCTATTACGTTCGCTGCATTCTGCCCATTCGCACAGTTCCGCGGTTGTTTGTCGGCTGTTGCAACAGAAAAAAATAGAATAATCGCCCTTGGGGGACTCTTTTCAGCGTTGTGATAAAAGCAAATTTAGTCTCGAAGGACAGCACAAATATTTTGAAATGCAGTAACTTCGTAAGCTATATTCAGTATACTTTCCGATGTTATCTACATTTTGTTTTAGAAGCATATTCGTCGCCCGTATTCGTAAAATACCACCTGTCGTAAAAACACCCAGCTCCAGATAAAAAAGGCAGATTGGTTTAAGGTAAAACAAACTTTACACTTTCAATCATATGTTCAACCTAGTTTCACTGAATGGTATGTTTTCATATAGGCGTAACATAAAGGAAACAGACAACCAATTGATTTCCCATAGACCCACATTCACACAAACATGACAATCGCAAACTACCTGCGACAAAATCAATCTTGTTACTTCCAAGTGTAGTGTTCGCTGGTTTATTACTGGACTAATACCTATGGAATTACTGGACTGGAACCTCCGAGATTTATGGGTAATCGTAAATAGCAACAAAGGCGACCGAGGATGCCCAAATGAAGATACGGGCACTCTAGAATATAAAGTGCGCATTGGAGATTTCGCGGCGCATTGGGCGCATTGGAGATTTCACGGCGCATTGGAGTTTTATATGTTATATATCTTCTAAATAATAGCATAAAATTATTTATTTTCTTGTTGTATATAATATAGTGTTACATATCTATAATATATATATTTAATTCAAGGCGAATGCGTATGTGTAAATTTGATTTTTTATCAATATTAAAAAGAATGCCTACCGAAAATATAATCTGGCCTCGGCGCATTGGAGATTTCGGGGCGCATTGGAGATTTATATGTTATATACAATGTATCTTCTGAATAATAACATAAAATCAATTTTGTTCTTGTTGTATATAATATATTGTTACATATATATAACGTATATTTAAGCCAACGCAAATGCGTATGTGTAAAGTTGATTTTGTATCGATATTAGAAAAAATGCCTACCGAAAATATAATCTGGCCTCGGCGCATTGGAGATTTCGGGGCGCATTGGAGATTTATATGCTATATATCTTCTTAATAAAAACATTAAAATCATTGTTTTCTTCTTATTTACAATATATTGTTACATATCTAGAATATATATTTAAGTCAAGGTGAATGCGCATGTGTAAAGTTGATTTTGTATCGATATTAGAAAAATGCCTACAAAAAATATAATCTGGCCTCGGCGCATTGAAGATTTCGGGGCGCATTGGAGATTTAATTGTTATGTATCTTCTTAATAAAAACATTACATTCAAATTGTTCTTCTTATATATAATATACTGTTACATATATATAAAATATATTTAAGTCCATGTGAATGCGCATGTGTAAAGTTGATTTTGTATCAATATAATAAATAATTATTACAAAAATACCTACGGAATATGATATGGTCACGGCGTATTGGAGATTTCGGGGCGCATTGGAGTTTTATATGTTACATATCTATTAATTACAAACATAAAAATAATGTGTATCAATCTGTTCTGTCCCGTTCAGGATCTACTCTGATATTATGCTACCCGGACTCTTTACCCTGATCAGGTTCTACTGTGACATTTTAATCCATATATCTACAATATCAATATTAGAAATATACGGCCTTCCGAAAATATAATATAGCCGCGGCGCATTGGAGATTTCTGGGCGAATTGGAGTTTTATATGTTGTATGTAAAGCAATGGAGTATGTCCGGCGAATTGAAGAGATAATTGCAATGTCCAGAGCATGTGCCGAAAGGGGTGTTTTACCTCTTTTGATAATAGCAACATCTAGTCGCCGCTAATTAATGTTGTTGTCGATAATCGGATTATGTTTGATATTTATGCTGGAACATTAAAGCTTTGTTCTGTTCTAATCATGTTGATTGACATTTGATTCATGTCACACCTATCCTAATTACGTAAATGTAATCATTTCAGATTGAATTAGAGCATTTCCCTGAAATTATTGATTTATAAATTTAGATTTATACAACGTCTTCAAAGAGACAAACTGGTAAACAATTACAATTCCATTAGTTATTGACTTTTATATCACTTTCTTTGTGCTGAAAATTCCGCCAATATTTACACTAACATTGAAGTAACCTATAGCCGTCACTGCCTGTACCCGGCATATCACTTGTGTAATTTGATAGTGGGGGTTTCCTCAACCGTCACTACCAATTGCTACCAATTGTTAATATAAAAGCCGATACTGCTTATCTACATTCTACATAAACCACGCGCACGCACAGATATTTGCACTTTTTTTGCGGACATCAGTGCAAACGCGACAAAACAAGATCTTTTCGAAGACTTTTGAAAACCGAAGACAGCGAGAACCGAGGTAAAATATATTTCTGATTATACCAGTAGCAAATATAGCAAATATAGTATAGTATAGTAGTATAGAAGGATAGAGTAAAAGTATAATAAAATAATAATAATATCTTGAACATTTGCCAAACTTAGTATAGTGGCATAGTACAAAAACTCTGAAATTTGAAACTTCACCACAAAACCACCTAGAACATCAAAAATAAGTCATAGTCTTGTGTCTGAACCCTAACCTCGATTAACAGTAGCAATTAAAACGAATACTCCCACCTAGTCTAGCGGCCACACTAAATATACACCCGTTATATATAAAACGTTTATAAAACGAAATATTTGCATCAATTGTTGACGTCGGTCAGTCTCTCAAACCAGGTAATACTAGAAAGATCATAGCCTTAGTGCAATCATATAGTTAGATAGATAGACAGATAGATAAATAGGCAGCTAGGCAGAACATTAATTAATTAAATCCATAAATATATATATATATTTGAACTTGCTAATTGCTTCATCATCACTCCCCAGATTAAATATAATGGCTCAAATAAACACCCCCAACAACAGGAAGCGAGCAAGGGAACAAGACCATTCAGATAATCTATCACCAAACTGCAAATCACCGGACGCAAAACAACCTAACAACAACCAGAGTATTCCACCTCCGTCACCCACATCGATACCATCGCTCACTCGTTCTCCACGCACAAATAATAAGGAACAGCCAAAGTCACAATTTGATTCATTACACTTTAAATTACTAGGGGCAGGAAGGGCAGTGATTACAACATTTCAGTTCGCCATTACGTTAGCAACTTACGTAGGCAAGAATATGTCATCTAACGACGTTAAATGCACCCGGGATGCAGACATCATAAAAGTTAGTACACAGAAAAAGTGGATTAACAATACACAACGCAAACAACAACAAAACCAGCCACAAACCGCAATCGGAATGGCTAATCATCCCGACTTTATAGGTCTGAGTAAGGAAGACTTAATGTTGGCAGTAAACACCAATGAGAACAATATCACTGCGGCACATCAAATAGGAAAAAACAAATATATTCTACTAATTCACTTCAGCACATCCCTGCCCTATCAAATTACACCAGCACCCTACATTAACGAAGGCAACCCCATTGACATCGGCATAGCAATCCAACGACCGATTCGCTGCAATAAGTGTCAGCAATTTGGTCACATACAAAAAACATGCAAAAACAACACAATAATATGCCCGATCTGCGCGTACAACCATTATTACAAAGACTGCACGAGCAAACACACCAGGGACAATGATTTCTGCAATAACTGTTACGTAGCTGGCGTACAGGCTTGTGAACATCGGTCAAGTGATCCCTACTGCCCGATGCTACTTAAATACAAATCACATCTCGAACAAAAGAACAACACTAGGCAACTGGCACGCAACGCACTAAAAGAACAAATAATTAACCCTGCAACAAAAACACCACCTATTCGAGCAGTCACCAACAACACACCTGTAAAACAACAAACTACAAAACAGCCTCCAAAGAATCCAGCCACACAAAAGGAAAACATAAAACAAACAAACCCCAAAGAAGAAAACATGCGAGGATACGTTTCTAAACAACAGCTCTTAGAACTAATTTCGGCTCTTGAAATTGCAATTGAAAAACAACTAGGAGTAACCACCAATGGCATTATAGGACAAATAGCAGAACACTACTTAGGACAAAATGTAACAACAACAACAATTCCTAGCACACCACCCACTGAAAAAATGCATACGTCACAGATGGACAGATCCCAATCAGAAACTTCTATACTAAACGTTTTAGGTAAACTGGCTAATGCGAACAAGGTAATAAAGACACTAAACAAATTTAAATCAATAAAACAATCGACCGCTAGCGGACAAAGTATTAAGCACTCTACCAAGGAACTGTGGGGAAACAAATCAACATTAACACCCGAGCCCCTAATGTTTGATACAGCATGGACGACTCAGACCCAAATAAACTAATAATCGTAACATCAACCGAATCTTTAGAGTCTCATCCCATTCACACACTAACAAGTATCTCCAATATTTCGACCATTAGTGCAGACATCACAACACTACAAGAAATAAACGATAATGAGGACACACAAATAAACAAACAAACGTCAAACAATATTGTTGCCACATCAACACCCAATAACAGTCAGCAGAAAAACGTACAAAACTATAGATAATTCTAATATGCGTAAAACTATAACAGCAAATCGTAAATATAATACAAAATCCACAAAAGATACTCTAGTCGAAGTTGGCTCAAAAGTAAATACAGGCATGAAAAAAACAGAATAAATTTACTAACAAGCAGAAGATAGGTAAAAAAAGTATTAAAATCAGTGTCACCGTCAGCGAACAACAACAACAGTGCAATTTCACACAATTTAATGGTAATAAAGTCCTAAATTCACAGAAAAGGAGTCAGGCATATGCACCAAAAAGCTCATCCTAAGCGAAACTATATATAATAAATAAATATGGGTAGAAACAAAAAACAAAGGAATGACCCTGACCGTCTTTCAATGGAACTGTCGGGGTTTTGTAAAAACAAAAGGAGAGCTTATCAATGTTCTAGAAAATAACGTAATGTCACCTGATAATATGCCTGCAAGAAATGTCAAAGCCTTCAACACTCACTGGATACAACCTCGTATCCTACGCAAACCAATTCTTTCCATGGCAGTGTGGTAGGAATATACGCTAAAAATGGAATATCATGTGTAGAACTTAAAATAAATCACCTTACAGAAAAACTAAATAACCTCTATTGTGGTGTTAAGATACTCAGCAATAAAGGAAACATTGATATATTAAATGTGTACATTGGCTCTGGTAACCATAATCACGAACCTAAACTAAACAACCTCAATAAAATCATCACACAATTAAGCAATACATCTCTAATATTGGGTGACTTCAACGGGCACAACCCACTATGGGACGTGCATTACAATTCGAGGACAAACAAAGTAGGTGATGAAATAATACAATTTCTAGATAACACTGATTATGTAGTACTTAACAACGGAGCTGTAACTTACGATACGTCACACATTTCTTCAAGTAAAGGTATTGGAACAACACCCGACATAACATAGCAACACCTGCTTTAGCCTCCTTGACCTCCTGGTCCGTCCATGACTCTACACTAGGAAGTGACCACTATCCGATAATTACTAAAGTTTCTACCCAATACCATAGAAGTACTCCAGCCACCATTCCTAAATGGAAGTTAGGTCATGCTAACTGGGAGCTGTTCCAACAACTATGCACTAATAGACTACACACAGATAAAAATTTAGATACAAAACAATACCACGATGAATTTGTGAGCACCCTCTATAACATAAGTAAGGAGAGTATACCACAGACAAGTGGTAAAGCTCATAATCGCCCAACCAATCCCTGGTGGACACCAGCTTGCACAGATGCCATTAAAAACAGGGAGAACTGTCTGCGTAGATGGCAACAAGCACACAAATATCATACAACACTTAAACAAACTAGGCGAGAGGAATATTTGAAAGCTAAGTCCCTCGCGACTGAAGTAATTAACGACGCAAAACGTTGTGGTTGGGAGAAATTTATATCTGAAATAAATAACGACAAAACGAGTAAAGAATTATGGGACCAATTTAATAGAATCAGAGGAAAAGCTATAAAGCCAATGCCTCCACTATATAACAATAACAATGTGTACGACAACAAACAAAAAGCAGAGGTGCTCACAGACCATTATACAACTATGTCAAGTGACAATAACCTTAATCCTGAATTCAAAACAGTTAAGCTTAACAGAAACCCCGAAATTCAAACAAAAATAGATACTAACACGTTATGGCCAGAATATAATTAGGTTGACTGCCTCAATCGGTGCTTCATTATGTCAGAACTAAAATATGCCCTTAAAAATAAGAAAAACTCTGCACCAGGAGCAGACAAGATACACTATGCAATACGAAAGCATCTCCCAACAGAATCTATGGAACAACTGCTTCTGGTGATAAATAATCTGGGTAAATGGTACACTACCTGATACCTGGAAAGAAGCTACCATCATCCCTATATTGAAACCAAAGAAGGACCCAACACTCCCGCCCTCATACAGACCCATTTCTCTAACACCAGCAATATGTAAAATAATGGAAACGATGGTAGCTAACAGATTAAAACATCACTTAGAAACAAATCAGAAACTGAGCCCGACCCAATCAGGATTCCGAAATAACAGATCTACATTAGATCAACTCGCACGACTAGACACAATTATTAAAACAGCCATGATGGAAAAGAAAATGGTCGTTGCAGCATTCCTAGACTTAGAAAAAGCCTAATGACCTAATGTGGACGAAAGGTACAATAGAACAACTCATCGGGAAGGGCATAAATAACAGAATGTTCTTGCGGCTTGACAACTTTCTGACGGGCAGAAAAATTAGAGTGAGAATAGGATCAGAACACTCCGAATTTCAAAATGTAGATAACGGTAGCCCCCAGGGCAGCGTAGTCAGTCCAACGCTGGTTAACATCATGATAGATACATTGTATAACGAACTCAATGAGAACAACTCAATTACAACTATAAAAAATGATCTATCGCAATTTGCAGATGATAGCTCGATCTGGCATGTACATGCAGATCTCAATATAGCCTTGGGCGCTGTACAGACAACATTAGATAAAATCATAACATGGCAAAATAAATGGGGGTTTAAAATATCCCCACTAAAAATTGAGGCAGTCATCTTTCATAGAGGAGGAAACATATTCTACAAAAGCACGGAGCAACGGTATGCATATAAAGGAGATCAACAATACAAAATTAAAGAACTAGTTGTTAACAATCAGGCAATACCATACAAAAAATGCGCAAAGTTCCTAGGTATGTACTTGGACGATAGACTTACCTGGGGACCTCACATATCAGATCTAATTCAACGTTGTAGGAAGGATCTAAATCTAATGAAACTAATCTCAGGTACATCTTATGGTGCAGACAAATCCTCCCTCCTACAACTATATAAAGCATTAGTCCTGTCGAAGATGGACTATGGATGCATGCTATACAAAGATGCTGCGGCTGCTCACCTGGATAAGTTAGAATTAATTCAAAGAGCAGCGCTAAGGCTTGCCACGGGTGCCTATAAAACAACAAGAGCCGCAGTAATCGAAGTAGAAACAGCAGTGTTACCACTAGATTTAAGAAGGGAACAAACATTACTCAAATACTGGGTCCGAACCCAACCCCATGGCGCTCACCTACCAATCAACGAACTAATACAACTCAAACCAGCATACAAATACAATATGATCAAACTAAAACGAGATGCAACCAATACAGTCAATAATTATACCAACAAAAAAAGCCATTATGAAAACGTGTTATGCAATGAATGCACTCATCTTAACAGAAGAATATGATTTGGGTGGATGCGAGATGCAGCCATTCAAAACGCATATCCGTATTATATATTTGAAATTATAGCTCGATCTGATCTCACTGAAATTATAAAAGATAAAACTAAGAATCCAACCCTTAGCCTCAAACACGCAATGGAACATTTAGAACATAATTGGAAAGACAGCCTACACATCTATACGACGGTAGCAAAAACCCAGAACTCGGTATCACCTCAGCTGCGTTTGTGGTCCCGGAACTAAGTCACGTAGAACAATACAAACTGGCCCCCAATCTAACTGTATTTACTTCGGAACTTATTGCAATTGAAAAATCCCTCATATTCAACCTAAAATTAAAATATTACAATAACACTGTAATCATAAAATAGACTACTAAGCTCCATCCAAGCAATCAACACAGGTACGTTTAAAACGAGACCTGAAAAGGTCCATACCATTAAAATTCTTATAAGTAAACATATGGAACAAGGGAAAAATATTAATATAGACTGGGTACCCTCACATGTTGGAATAACTGGAAACGAAGAAGCCGACCGAGCGGCAAGCACAGCTCATTTGATAGGAACACAAGATAATACTCTTCCTACACACAGAGAATTATATTCAGTCATTAAACAAAAAATAAAATCAAAATGGCAAAAAACTATGGGATAACATTTATAAGCATTACTATGGCGGGCACACATTTCAAGTCATGGTGCCTACCATACCAAATAAATGTAAACAATACAGCAAGGATAGAATGTCAGATAAAATAAGACTAGGAAGAAACGGTATAAAGGCAAATCTTCATCCACAGGGCAGCGATATTGATGTAGATTTGAATTGTAGTCAGTGCGACGAAGATGAAATAGAAGAACTAGACCACTATTTCTTCTTCTGCCCAGCGCATGAATTAGCAAGAAAAGATCTAGCCGCTGTCTGCTTAAAAAATAATGTTATATCATCTCCATATAATTTAATATTCCCCCCTAAAGAATAAAAAAAGGAAATACACTTAGCTGTACTAAAATACATTAAGGCGACAGAGTACTGGAATAAAATATAAACATGACACCGTTGCTCCACTAAAATTAAAAGCTGTAAAAAATAAATGATATAATGATTTTATTTTAAAATACAACTCATGCAAACAGTTATACGCCGGTATCGTGGATAGAAACACATTAAAAACCCGATGGAGTGGCCGAGCTAAGCTATGTCCGTGACACTGGGCCCCATTGTCTCCATCCCATATCTGAAAATTGCTGTAAATATTTTCATGATTTACCAATCTAATATAATCTTTAAACATGTCAATAGACGTCCGTACACTCGGCCGGGAAGGCGTTACTCATTCTAGAGTGAATAGTCGAATGACGAGCAACATCACTTGTGTCGGGGATACATGTTTCTCCGGCAACGAGTGGACTGTTGCATACTATGCTGCTCGTCTGCCTGCTGGATGCTCGCACCTAATAATAATACTAGAATTAATAGTTGATCAATGGTGGCAGCTGGGTGCTGACTGCATCCAATGCTACAACAAGTCTCACCTTTAGTCTGCTCACTGGTGCCATTGGTCTCATAACAATAGCGAGTTGACTTGCAACAAGGAAAGTAAAATAATGTCACGATATGCGATGAAATCAAAGGCATTGGCGTTCGGAGCTACCCGATTCAGTTGTGCTAACCACTCGTCCGACCGGGCACCATGTTAATTGTTTGAGTTTGATGGGTCTGTATGATTAATGATTGTAATAGTTGGTTGTTTGGGTTGATTGCCTCGTGATCAATGATAACCGCCAGGTACTACCATTATGGAAGAAATGGTATAGGTGCAGTTATATTGTACTTATTTGATTGCATCGCATATCGTGACATTATTTTACTTTCCTTGTTGCAAGTCAACTCGCTATTGTTATGAGACCAATGGCACCAGTGAGCAGACTAAAGGTGAGACTTGTTGTAGCATTGGATGCAGTCAGCACCCAGCTGCCACCATTGATCAACTATTAATTCTAGTATTATTATTAGGTGCGAGCATCCAGCAGGCAGACGAGCAGCATAGTATGCAACAGTCCTCTCGTTGCCGGAGAAACATGTATCCCCGACACAAGTGATGTTGCTCGTCATTCGACTATTCACTCTAGAATGAGTAACGCCTTCCCGGCCGAGTGTACGGACGTCTATTGACATGTTTAAAGATTATATTAGATTGGTAAATCATGAAAATATTTACAGCAATTTTCAGATATGGGATGGAGACAATGGGGCCCAGTGTCACGGACGTAGCTTAGCTCGGCCACTCCATCGGGTTTTTAATGTGTTTCTATCCACGATACCGGCGTATAACTGTTTGCATGAGTTGTATTTTAAAATAAAATCATTATATCATTTATTTTTTACAGCTTTTAATTTTAGTGGAGCAACGGTGTCATGTTTATATTTTATTCCAGTACTCTGTCGCCTTAATGTATTTTAGTACAGCTAAGTGTATTTCCTTTTTTTATTCTTTAGGGGGGAATATTAAATTATATGGAGATGATATAACATTATTTTTTTAAGCAGACAGCGGCTAGATCTTTTCTTGCTAATTCATGCGCTGGGCAGAAGAAGAAATAGTGGTCTAGTTCTTCTATTTCATCTTCGTCGCACTGACTACAATTCAAATCTACATCAATATCGCTGCCCTGTGGATGAAGATTTGCCTTTATACCGTTTCTTCCTAGTCTTATTTTATCTGACATTCTATCCTTGCTGTATTGTTTACATTTATTTGGTATGGTAGGCACCATGACTTGAAATGTGTGCCCGCCATAGTAATGCTTATGAATGTTATCCCATCGTTTTTTGCCATTTTGATTTTATTTTTTGTTTAATGACTGAATATAATTCTCTGTGTGTAGGAAGAGTATTATCTTGTGTTCCTATCAAATGAGCTGTGCTTGCCGCTCGGTCGGCTTCTTCGTTTCCAGTTATTCCAACATGTGAGGGTACCCAGTCTATATTAATATTTTTCCCTTGTTCCATATGTTTACTTATAAGAATTTTAATGGTATGAACCTTGTCAGGTCTCGTTTTAGACGTACCTGTGTTGATTGCTTGGATGGAGCTTAGTGAGTCTATTATGATTACAGTGTTATTGTAATATTTTAATTTTAGGTTGAATATGAGGGATTTTTCAATTGCAATAAGTTCCGAAGTAAATACAGTTAGATTGGGGGCCAGTTTGTATTGTTCTACGTGACTTAGTTCCGGGACCACAAACGCAGCTGAGGTGATACCGAGTTCTGGGTTTTTGCTACCGTCCGTATAGATGTGTAGGCTGTCTTTCCAATTATGTTCTAAATGTTCCATTGCGTGTTTGAGGCTAAGGGTTGGATTCTTAGTTTTATCTTTTATAATTTCAGTGAGATCAGATCGAGCTATAATTTCAAATATATAATACGGGATATGCGTTTTGAATGGCTGCATCTCGCATCCACCCAAATCATATTCTTCTGTTAAGATGAGTGCATTCATTGCATAACACGTTTTCATAATGGCTTTTTTTGTTGGTATAATTATTGACTGTATTGGTTGCATCTCGTTTTAGTTTGATCATATTGTATTTGTATGCTGGTTTGAGTTGTATTAGTTCGTTGATTGGTAGGTGAGCGCCATGGGGTTGGGTTCGGACCCAGTATTTGAGTAATGTTTGTTCCCTTCTTAAATCTAGTGGTAACACTGCTGTTTCTACTTCGATTACTGCGGCTCTTGTTGTTTTATAGGCACCCGTGGCAAGCCTTAGCGCTGCTCTTTGAATTAATTCTAACTTATCCAGGTGAGCAGCCGCAGCATCTTTGTATAGCATGCATCCATAGTCCATCTTCGACAGGACTAATGCTTTATATAGTTGTAGGAGGGAGGATTTGTCTGCACCATAAGATGTACCTGAGATTAGTTTCATTAGATTTAGATCCTTCCTACAACGTTGAATTAGATCTGATATGTGAGGTCCCCAGGTAAGTCTATCGTCCAAGTACATACCTAGGAACTTTGCGCATTTTTTGTATGGTATTGCCTGATTGTTAACAACTAGTTCTTTAATTTTGTATTGTTGATCTCCTTTATATGCATACCGTTGCTCCGTGCTTTTGTAGAATATGTTTCCTCCTCTATGAAAGATGACTGCCTCAATTTTTAGTGGGGATATTTTAAACCCCCATTTATTTTGCCATGTTATGATTTTATCTAATGTTGTCTGTACAGCGCCCAAGGCTATATTGAGATCTGCATGTACATGCCAGATCGAGCTATCATCTGCAAATTGCGATAGATCATTTTTTATAGTTGTAATTGAGTTGTTCTCATTGAGTTCGTTATACAATGTATCTATCATGATGGTTAACCAGCGTTGGACTGACTACGCTGCCCTGGGGGCTACCGTTTATCTACATTTTGAAATTCGGAGTGTTCTGATCCTATTCTCATTCTAATTTTTCTGCCCGTCAGAAAGTTGTCAAGCCGCAAGAACATTCTGTTATTTATGCCCTTCCCGATGAGTTGTTCTATTGTACCTTTCGTCCACATTAGGTCATTAGGCTTTTTCTAAGTCTAGGAATGCTGCAACGACCATTTTCTTTTCCATCATGGCTGTTTTAATAATTGTGTCTAGTCGTGCGAGTTGATCTAATGTAGATCTGTTATTTCGGAATCCTGATTGGGTCGGGCTCAGTTTCTGATTTGTTTCTAAGTGATGTTTTAATCTGTTAGCTACCATCGTTTCCATTATTTTACATATTGCTGGTGTTAGAGAAATGGGTCTGTATGAGGGCGGGAGTGTTGGGTCCTTCTTTGGTTTCAATATAGGGATGATGGTAGCTTCTTTCCAGGTATCAGGTAGTGTACCATTTACCCAGGACTTATTTATCACCAGAAGCAGTTGTTCCATAGATTCTGTTGGGAGATGCTTTCGTATTGCATAGTGTATCTTGTCTGCTCCTGGTGCAGAGTTTTTCTTATTTTTAAGGGCATATTTTAGTTCTGACATAATGAAGCACCGATTGAGGCAGTCAACCTAATTATATTCTGGCCATAACGTGTTAGTATCTATTTTTGTTTGAATTTCGGGGTTTCTGTTAAGCTTAACTGTTTTGAATTCAGGATTAAGGTTATTGTCACTTGACATAGTTGTATAATGGTCTGTGAGCACCTCTGCTTTTTGTTTGTTGTCGTACACATTGTTATTGTTATGTAATAGTGGAGGCATTGGCTTTATAGCTTTTCCTCTGATTCTATTAAATTGGTCCCATAATTCTTTACTCGTTTTGTCGTTATTTATTTCAGATATAAATTTCTCCCAACCACAACGTTTTGCGTCGTTAATTACTTCAGTCGCGAGGGACTTAGCTTTCAAATATTCCTCTCGCCTAGTTTGTTTAAGTGTTGTATGATATTTGTGTGCTTGTTGCCATCTACGCAGACAGTTCTCCCTGTTTTTAATGGCATCTGTGCAAGCTGGTGTCCACCAGGGATTGGTTGGGCGATTATGAGCTTTACCACTTGTCTGTGGTATACTCTCCTTACTTATGTTATAGAGGGTGCTCACAAATTCATCGTGGTATTGTTTTGTATCTAAATTTTTATCTGTGTGTAGTCTATTAGTGCATAGTTGTTGGAACAGCTCCCAGTTAGCATGACCTAACTTCCATTTAGGAATGGTGGCTGGAGTACTTCTATGGTATTGGGTAGAAACTTTAGTAATTATCGGATAGTGGTCACTTCCTAGTGTAGAGTCATGGACGGACCAGGAGGTCAAGGAGGCTAAAGCAGGTGTTGCTAATGTTATGTCGGGTGTTGTTCCAATACCTTTACTTGAAGAAATGTGTGACGTATCGTAAGTTACAGCTCCGTTGTTAAGTACTACATAATCAGTGTTATCTAGAAATTGTATTATTTCATCACCTACTTTGTTTGTCCTCGAATTGTAATGCACGTCCCATAGTGGGTTGTGCCCGTTGAAGTCACCCAATATTAGAGATGTATTGCTTAATTGTGTGATGATTTTATTGAGGTTGTTTAGTTTAGGTTCGTGATTATGGTTACCAGAGCCAATGTACACATTTAATATATCAATGTTTCCTTTATTGCTGAGTATCTTAACACCACAATAGAGGTTATTTAGTTTTTCTGTAAGGTGATTTATTTTAAGTTCTACACATGATATTCCATTTTTAGCGTATATTCCTACCACACTGCCATGGAAAGAATTGGTTGCGTAGGATACGAGGTTGTATCCAGTGAGTGTTGAAGGCTTTGACATTTCTTGCAGGCATATTATCAGGTGACATTACGTTATTTTCTAGAACATTGATAAGCTCTCCTTTTGTTTTTACAAAACCCCGACAGTTCCATTGAAAGACGGTCAGGGTCATTCCTTTGTTTTTGTTTCTACCCATATTTATTTATTATATATATGTTTCGCTTAGGATGAGCTTTTTGGTGCATATGCCTGACTCCTTTTCTGTGAATTTAGGACTTTATTACCATTAAATTGTGTGAAATTGCACTGTTGTTGTTGTTCTGCTGACGGTGACACTGATTTTAATACTTTTTTTACCTATCTTCTGCTTGTTAGTAAATTTATTCTGTTTTTTTCATGCCTGTATTTACTTTTGAGCCAACTTCGACTAGAGTATCTTTTGTGGATTTTGTATTATATTTACGATTTGCTGTTATAGTTTTACGCATATTAGAATTATCTATAGTTGTACGTTTTTCTGCTGGACTGTTATTGGGTGTTGATGTGGCAACAATATTGTTTGACGTTTGTTTGTTTATTTGTGTGTCCTCATTATCGTTTATTTCTTGTAGTGTTGTGATGTCTGCACTAATGGTCGAAATATTGGAGATACTTGTTAGTGTGTGAATGGGATGAGACTCTAAAGATTCGGTTGATGTTACGATTATTAGTTTATTTGGGTCTGAGTCGTCCATGCTGTATCAAACATTAGGGGCTCGGGTGTTAATGTTGATTTGTTTCCCCACAGTTCCTTGGTAGAGTGCTTAATACTTTGTCCGCTAGCGGTCGATTGTTTTATTGATTTAAATTTGTTTAGTGTCTTTATTACCTTGTTCGCATTAGCCAGTTTACCTAAAACGTTTAGTATAGAAGTTTCTGATTGGGATCTGTCCATCTGTGACGTATGCATTTTTTCAGTGGTGGTGTGCTAGGAATTGTTGTTGTTGTTACATTTTGTCCTAAGTAGTGTTCTGCTATTTGTCCTATAATGCCATTGGTGGTTACTCCTAGTTGTTTTTCAATTGCAATTTCAAGAGCCGAAATTAGTTCTAAGAGCTGTTGTTTAGAAACGTATCCTCGCATGTTTTCTTCTTTGGGGTTTGTTTGTTTTATGTTTTCCTTTTGTGTGGCTGGATTCTTTGGAGGCTGTTTTGTATTTTGTTGTTTTACAGGTGTGTTGTTGGTGACTGCTCGAATAGGTGGTGTTTTTGTTGCAGGGTTCATTATTTGTTCTTTTAGTGCGTTGCGTGCCAGTTGCCTAGTGTTGTTCTTTTGTTCGAGATGTGATTTGTATTTAAGTAGCATCGGGCAGTAGGGATCACTTGACCGATGTTCACAAGCCTGTACGCCAGCTACGTAACAGTTATTGCAGAAATCATTGTCCCTTGTGTGTTTGCTCGTGCAGTCTTTGTAATAATGGTTGTACGCGCAGATCGGGCATATTATTGTGTTGTTTTTGCATGTTTTTTGTATGTGACCAAATTGCTGACACTTATTGCAGCGAATCGGTCGTTGGATTGCTATGCCGATGTCAATGGGGTTGCCTTCGTTAATGTAGGGTGCTGGTGTAATTTGATAGGGCAGGGATGTGCTGAAGTGAATTTGTAGAATATATTTGTTTTTTCCTATTTGATGTGCCGCAGTGATATTGTTCTCATTGGTGTTTACTGCCAACATTAAGTCTTCCTTACTCAGACCTATAAAGTCGGGATGATTAGCCATTCCGATTGCGGTTTGTGGCTGGTTTTGTTGTTGTTTGCGTTGTGTATTGTTAATCCACTTTTTCTGTGTACTAACTTTTATGATGTCTGCATCCCGGGTGCATTTAACGTCGTTAGATGACATATTCTTGCCTACGTAAGTTGCTAACGTAATGGCGAACTGAAATGTTGTAATCACTGCCTTTCCTGCCCCTAGTAATTTAAAGTGTAATGAATCAAATTGTGACTTTGGCTGTTCCTTATTATTTGTGCGTGGAGAACGAGTGAGCGATGGTATCGATGTGGGTGACGGAGGTGGAATACTCTGGTTGTTGTTAGGTTGTTTTGCGTCCGGTGATTTGCAGTTTGGTGATAGATTATCTGAATGGTCTTGTTCCCTTGCTCGCTTCCTGTTGTTGGGGGTGTTTATTTGAGCCATTATACTTAATCTGGGGAGTGATGATGAAGCAATTAGCAAGTTCAAATATATATATATATTTATGGATTTAATTAATTAATGTTCTGCCTAGCTGCCTATTTATCTATCTGTCTATCTATCTAACTATATGATTGCACTAAGGCTATGATCTTTCTAGTATTACCTGGTTTGAGAGACTGACCGACGTCAACAATTGATGCAAATATTTCGTTTTATAAACGTTTTATATATAACGGGTGTATATTTAGTGTGGCCGCTAGACTAGGTGGGAGTATTCGTTTTAATTGCTACTGTTAATCGAGGTTAGGGTTCAGACACAAGACTATGACTTATTTTGATGTTATAGGTGGTTTTGTGGTGAAGTTTCAAATTTCAGAGTTTTTGTACTATGCCACTATACTAAGTTTGGCAAATGTTCAAGATTATTATTTTATTATTTTATTATACTTTTACTCTATCCTTCTATACTACTATACTATACTATATTTGCTATATTTGCTACTGGTATAATCAGAAATATATTTTACCTCGGTTCTCGCTGTCTTCGGTTTTCAAAAGTCTTCGAAAAGATCTTGTTTTGTCGCGTTTGCACTGATGTCCGCAAAAAAAGTGCAAATATCTGTGCGTGCGCGTGGTTTATGTAGAATGTAGATAAGCAGTATCGGCTTTTATATTAACAATTGGTAGCAATTGGTAGTGACGGTTGAGGAAACCCCCACTATCAAATTACACAAGTGATATGCCGGGTACAGGCAGTGACGGCTATAGGTTACTTCAATGTTAGTGTAAATATTGGCGGAATTTTCAGACAAAGGAGAAAGTGATATAAAAGTCAATAACTAATGGAATTGTAATTGTTTACCAGTTTGTCTCTTTGAAGACGTTGTATAAATCTAAATTTATAAATCAATAATTTCAGGGAAATGCTCTAATTCAATCTGAAATGATTACATTTACGTAATTAGGATAGGTGTGACATGAATCAAATGTCAATCAACATGATTAGAACAGAACAAAGCTTTAATGTTCCAGCATAAATATCAAACATAATCCGATTATCGACAACAACATTAATTAGCGGCGACCTAGATGTTGCTATTATCAAAAGAGGTAAAACACCCCTTTCGGCACATGCTCTGGACATTGCAATTATCTCTTCAATTCGCCGGACATACTCCATTGCTTTACATACAACATATAAAACTCCAATTCGCCCAGAAATCTCCAATGCGCCGCGGCTATATTATATTTTCGGAAGGCCGTATATTTCTAATATTGATATTGTAGATATATGGATTAAAATGTCACAGTAGAACCTGATCAGGGTAAAGAGTCCGGGTAGCATAATATCAGAGTAGATCCTGAACGGGACAGAACAGATTGATACACATTATTTTCATAGAACGCCTATATTCTCGTGAATAGTTACAGGCGTTCTATAATTACAATCGGTCGATGGGCCGAATGGGGTTCGCTGCGGGAAACTTCGTAACATGAAAGTGTGCCAATACCAACAAGCTATATGTTAGTTCAATATTGAAACATGCTAACACCTGTAAACATTGATAGGTTATATTAAAATAATAATACGCATGTAATTTGCAAAAAAATAGCTTCCCAATGAAATTTAGTTTAAATAGATTATCCCGTATGGAGCCTCATTTAGAACGTCCGGCACATATAGAGTCAATATTTGAACCTTTTTACTAAACGCCATAGTGTCATGTGTCCAATTTATTGGACACAGGACACTTTTTTTTAATGTAATATACCAACCAATAACAAATTTACGTTTAAAAAGTCAGCTATTTGTTGTTAAATGCGATTTTATTTTCATTGTGACGTCATACTATATTTCGTGTCCTGCCAAACGCGAATAATACAATGATTGGTCATATTGCCATTACACGTACTGGTCGAAGCCATCGTGTCATTATTGCTGTCTTCATTGTTGATAAGCTCTAAATACGGAAATACAGATACTCATTGTGTACTCGACGATTTGTGAATGCTACAGACGTACATTTCTGCAAATTTGCTAAAGTTGAGAGGACAATACGGCGACAGCCAAGACGCATCAATAATTGACCTACATTTCAAGTCTACTAGCTACCAGACACGAAACATTCGTTTCAGGTAGGAATTATTTTTTCTTTATTACTGTTGACCAATATTTGAATCGTGCTGACTTCGACAGCACTTTTAACCACAGGGCTACTAAAATAATTCCATTGTATTCAATCTAACATGAATTCAAGTGGGTGGGGGATATTCAACATTGCCTGTGCATGTGCTGAGTCATTGGTTTTCGCGACCAATGTTGTTTCCACAATTGTTGTTTAAATAGCTAATTTATGGTGCATCTCTCGGACTCTGTGTGTTTGTGGCACCTCGATACTTGTAGATTCACTTTGAATATATGTTTTCAGTCCAACAAGTCAATTCATTATTTATTTAGGCTTATATCTGTTATCTGTTATCTATAATTCTATTGTCTATATAATATAGGCTTTTAGCCACTTAAAAAAGACACTACTTTCAATTCCCCCCCCCCCCCCCCCCCCCCCCCCCCCCCCCCCCCCCCCCCCCCCCCCCCCCCCCCCCCCCCCCCCCCCCCCCCCCCCCCCCCCCCCCCCCTTCCCCCCCCCCCCCCCCCCCCCCCCCCCCCCCCCCCCCCCCCCCCCCCCCCCCCCCCCACGAGAGTCAAATGTGTTTATAAAAACTGTAACAACAGTGATGAAATAAGTAAAAAATTGAGGTGTGCGAATCCAGGTACACTGCATTTGCACAGCGGTGACTTTTCCCCGAAATATCATGAATATAGGCCGGTGCAGTATTTCTATTAAGTAAGTGTACCCGGCTTCGCACCGTGTATGTGGCTTTGCACACACCAATATTTTACATGTCTGATTATTCATGTTGTTTTCTTAAGACAAGTGTTTTCAGAAAGTCACGTGTTTACACGATTTAGAAAACTTTAACAACAGTGACCAAACAAGTAAAAAAATTGAAGTGCAGTATTTGTATTAAGTATTTGTATTGCAGTGGGTGGGCTTCTTCCTAAAATTTATTTGTACACAGGGTACTCATGTTTGGTCTGGGGTGGTGATGAGGGACTTCTTTGCTTCATTGGGGTGACCTCACGAAATATGGGCGGGGGTGGAGACTGTATGTTTTGTTGGGATTACAATCGTGTCTGTTAATTCTGCACACCTACCTAATAATTTTCGTGAAAATGTCCATATTCAGTCTAAATTCCCTGAACATTCAAGGCAGTTCTTAGCCAAGATAATCACGGCTAAACAGATGGCTTTTACTATTTCATCTGTCGTCTATTATCTGTATCCACCTAGCGGAGACCCAGCCAAATTTGATCAAAATATCAGTCCATTTTGTCCTTGAGTTTTGCGAATAATACGGGAATAAAATAATAACCAATGTCGGTATATTTGCATGTGTATTATTGGTTTATGAAGATTTTTTTAACAGATCTGTTGTTGATGTATTAATTTAGTAAGCAGGACCACTAATCATTTTGACCATGTTCTGAATAACTTTTTACCAAACTATCGGAATGGGATAAAATTGTGACTTAGTATACCGTTAATCAGCTGATTTATTCCAAAATCAACATAATTTATTCTGACGTGATTAAAGCTGGGCAAAACATTACGTGAATTGTGCATTAGCCGGTGCGCAGTATTAGCCGAAATGACATTTTTTATATGCATATCAGAATGTCAGTTTTCATTGGTTTGATACATGTACAGATATGTATGTCAGTGATTCTATATTTTATGTACATCTGGTGTCCCGGTGTAATTTACTGACAAATCACACAATTTATAAGGAATTTTTTTTTTTTTTCAGTAAAGAAACTATGTATAATACCATGTATATAACGATGTTTGGTACATGTGGTAAAACACGGCATTCTGTTAGTTGCCAAGCTATTTTGTTTTGCTTAACTTTACTGATTCATATTAAATACATGTTGTTGGGTTGCCATAAATGAGAAATTCCACGACTTGCTACTAAATTTCTCTGTTTCGCACTAATACAATTAGCTTACCATATTCTTGACACTTTTCTAAATAGATGCCCCTTCAGTTGTATGTTTTATGCCGTTGAAAAGAAAAAAATGTAAATGTAAAGCTATATTTACGTCATGTAAATGTACATAACGGAAATTACATTTCTGAGACCCCTGGTCCCTTGAAGTGGAAATAAAATTAAAAAAATGACGAGAACAATTGGCTATACTGTTATAAATGTAACAACTGGACTGTCACCCCAATGGAATAAACACAGTTTAATGAATTATTGGTTCTACATCGAAACTATAAAAACGACACCAATATGTACATAAAATATCGAATCACTGATGTCTCATTATTATTGAACCATGTTATTGTAGTTGCGAACAATAACTCTTGCAATCTACTCCTGTACCGTCTGTAGCAGAGTTACTATTCCATTCATACATGTAGGCTTCCTCTACATAATAGCTAATCAGATCTGATTTACACTTTAGTTGTTAATTGTGACACAATTTGTATATTTTCCATCTGAAAAAAATTATTATAAAAGTAATACGTATGGATCACGATTTGCCTGGTTTGGCCCTCATGCACGTTTTCATCTTTCGCTCTTTCTGTTACCTGGGAGTTGAATTGGGTAATTGCCCATTATAGAAGTAGTAAGATTATTACTGATCCTACTGCTTTTGGGAGGGGCCATGTGATTCTGGTGTGGCGAGGACCTGGCATCAGACCAGGATCATCCTGATTTCAGGGCTGAGTATATAGTTCTTTTATTGTAAATATTAATTTCTGATTTTAGGATTTTCCCCCCCATTTGTACATGTACTTAGAAACATGTACTTGTACAGGTAATGGGATTTATTACTAAACCCATTGACCCGGCCTTAAATGACCGCATCTGTTGATTGGCCGTTAGACCCCAACAAACAAATAAATGATATACGTAGGCTTCCTCTACAGAATAGCTAATCAGATCTAATTTACACTTTAGTTGTTAATTGTGACCTAATTTGTATATTTTCCATCTGAAAAAAAAACTATTATAAAAGTAATACAAAACTTTACGTGGTGGTGGTCGGGAGAACGAGACGACTTAAATTAACGGTAGTGGTTCCTCCATATAGGAATCACTATTTGCCTGGTTTGACCCTTCAGTACATTTTTATCTTTGGCTCTTTTGTTACCTTGGAGTTGAATTGGGTTATTGCCCATTATAAAAGTAGTAAGATTATTACTTATCCTACTGCTTTTGGGAGGGGCCAAGTGATTCTGGTGTGGCGAGGACCTGGCATCAGACCAGGATTATTCTGATTTCAGTGCTGAATATATAGTTTTGTTATTGTAAATATTCAGTTCTGATTTTGGGATTTTCCCCCCATTTGTACATGTACGTGAAAATATACATGTACTTTTTCTTTTTGTATGAAACGTGAATTTCGTCACTGATATCAGGGGCGATAACCGTGTTTCCATTAAAGGTTAATGGAAACTATATTCTGTCTGCTTAGTTTTGTTATGTGCACTATGATCGTACTTTATAATGTGTCAATAAAAATATTTGTTCGGGCGACACATTTAATGGGTATAAATAATTTAAAAATGTCATGTCTCATTTGCATATCAAAATAGCCTGATACCACCGCGAGTCACTATCAGTAAAATCAATATTACTGAATGATTATATGTGTATAGTGGGCCTGCACTCGTAATTTTTAAAACTGGCGGAATACATGTACCGTAGTTACACAATTATACACTTATTTAATTCTTATAGGCAAACTGTTATGCCTACTAGATGGGACCACAGGTTGAAGTACATTGTAATGGACCGAGGTCTATAAATACATTAAATACGCCTAAAAAAGCGTCATAAACGAAAAAAAAAAAGCTAAAAAAAGTTTTGTTACTCCCTCTATAACACACACATATATATACCTCGGTCCGTTACTTCAACCTGTGGATAGGACCCCAACTTTAGCTGCTACATGTAATTTGCGAACCAGATCTCTTATTCACTATTCTGCAGAGGAAGACTATGAATGGAAACGTAACTCTGCTACGGACAGTACGGTTGTAGATTTCAAGAGTTACTGTTCACAACTATGAACAATGTGGCTTACTCGCTTACCACATTTATCCAAGTGTTGTGAGGTTTGATGCCCGGGTGGGAGGATTGTAGTTCTCTAAAAAAGCACTGTTTCATGTTGGAAAGTTGCGGAGTCCATTTGCTGAGTAATGGTTAATACTGGTAAGAAATTCAATAAAAGGCTAACCATGAACATAATAGTGTTTGATTGTTTGTTTCAGGGAAGCCGTCTACAGATCTTAGCCATCTGGATTATTCGTCGAGCCTCTTCAACTTCACCCTGCAGTCGAGGCAGACACCAGCAGGGCTATTGAGATAGTATATGGGCGGTTTCAGAAGAAGCAGATAAGGCGGAAATTGTTTCTCATTCTGCTGTTGAAGGACAAAGGCCACCAGAAGAATCGCTGCCCGAAGACACAACTCCACCTGGGCAACAAGTTGCCAAACACTCGCGAAATGGGAACTGATCCAGTTCCTGACCTACACGAAGCAAAATATAGTGTCGCCATGACAGACTGTCATCATCTTAAGATCAGCGACATCTGAAAATATAACCCTCGAGGAAGAGCTTGAGAAAGACAAGTTCAGTTACAAAAAATTGACCATTTAAACCGGAGTACCATCCATGCCAGCGGCAGTGTTTGTGTGGTTCTTAACTCTGATTTCTGCTCTAATCATCTAATCAACCTGTTGAAAGGATGTGTCGTGAAGACATGTTACTTCTTGTGTTGATGGAATTGAGAATGAATCTTATTCACACAAATCTGACTTGTGCAGTTTTAAGATTTGTCAATATTTTTTGAATCGGTGACTCATTCTTGTGGTGGACAGAATGACATTTGTACATTTCTGATTATGTGACACTCGAAGGACTAGATATTGAAATGGTCAGAAATATATTTACTATGCTTTTACACATATGTGGCTGTGACCTCAGGTTGAAGTAACGGACCATGGCCTATAAATACATAAAATATACCTAAGGAGCATCAATATGTGAAGAGGAAACAAAAATAAGCTAAACAAAATGTATTTACTCCATGTGTGATATATGGGAGTAAATAATTTGTTTAGCCTATTTTATTTCACTTATTGATGCTTTTAGGTATATTTAATGTATTTATAGGTATTGGTCCGTTACTTTAACCGGTGGCTGTGACAGGAGAATGTGGTTTATGGGATTTGTGACCAGTGTAGCTCCTGATCAAATAGTACACTCCTGTAGCCTGATAATGATGTGGCTTGCTAGAAGCATGATGGAGATTTCATTGATGCAATGGTGAACAGTGCAGAGTCTGATGCGGATGTGTATCTACACTGGTCGTAATCCCATAAGCCCCATTTCTCCAGTCACAGACACATATTTGAGCAAATTTAAAAATAAAAACCTACCGCCGAACCTAGAATGATTAACATTTAAGGTATTGCATTCAATCTTTGATTCATAAATTTTCTGTTTAAACGTCCACAGTCTATAAAGTCTATATTTGGTTGGTTTCACATGGTTTCAGTTATCTTCGCAATAAAGGATTTTACTTGAAACATCCAGAATAGACCAAAGACAAACTTTGTAGACTTTCGAAGGGAAATGAAAATTTACGAATTAATGATGTATTTTTGTGCTATTATCATGATTATAATTGAAATCAATGCCCAATGGTCAAACTTGTAACAAATTACATGTACAATAAATTTCGACTTCGAAATTTGACTTCGAATGAAATGGTGCAATTGGTTGATATTGGTCATTTGCAGTGCATGATGTGACAAACAACATATTGAGGCATCATCTGTAACACAGTGCTTCAATCATGATTCATACCCAGGCATACAAAGTATGTCGAGGTGTATATAGTTTTTGTATTTTCGTCCATCCGTAAGATTTGCGTTAAAGGTTTTTGGGTACCCATTATATCTGCAACCGTAAATCGCATTGAGTTGAATCTTCATATACTTCTTTATCGTCATCCATATTTTTTATACTGTAGCACACCGATGTGGCTTTCCTGCACAAGGTCAAATTACTTAAAGTTTTGAAATATTTGCATCAAACATGTCAAAGTTTTTAAGTACACAATGTCTCTGCAACCGCAAGTCGGGTTGACTTGAAACTTCATATATATACTTCTTTATGAAGTTAGAAGATCAATATTTTCTTTCTATAGCCCTGGTGGGTGCATGTGATGGGTAATTTAACAATCGCGATTCATCCTTACCGGAAATCCGACTGGAGACCTGGTTTGGCCCTCACATACGTCTTTGGCATTTTGTATGTGACAGTTGAATCTGGTTACCGGTATATCTGTGTGAGTATTACGATTATTCGTAATCCTTTTTTAGGGAAAGGGGCCAAGTGACTTTGGTGTGGTATGGACCTGGCATAAGGTCAGGTTATTCTAATTTCAGGGCTGACTTTATTTTTCTCAATGAAATTATTATTAGACCATAGCTGTTGATAGGCCGTTAAACACCATTAAACAAACATTCTATAGCCCACTCATACGGCTTTCATGCACACAGTGAAGGTGGAATTACTTTGAAACTTGCGTTAAATGTTTTGAAATATATGCGTTAAAGTTTTAAGTAAACAATTTCTCTGCAACCGTAAGTCAGATTGAATTGAAACTTCATATATTTGTCTATCAACAATCAACACCATCCATATTTTCATTTTATAGCCCACACATGTGACTTTCATGCCCAAGGTCAAGGTCAAATTGTGTTAAATGTTTTGAAATATTTGCATTAAAGTTTTAAGTACACAATTTATCTGCAACCGTATGTTGGATCAACTGCAAATGTCACATACTTCTTTATCAACAGCCATATTTTCATTCTATATCTCACCTAAGCGGCTTTCATGCCAAAGGTCAAGGCCAAATGACTTTGCTACGGCCGAGGGTATGTGTGAGACCCCGCTCACTTGCTCTAGTCCTTAAGAGCAAGAATAACATATCTTACCATACATGTACTGATTTCTTTTGTTTTTTTTCGGATACATGTACTGATTTTGTGTCCCGAGCATAACTGGAATTCCTTTTGTATAGTTATCACAACTCTTGCCTCACTAATATTCCAGTGTTCTCCTTTTGTTTTTTCACGCATTGATTTTGTATTTGGCACATGGCGATATTTTCAAATTTGACCTAATATGGTCCCGATATATATCAAATCGAAGGTATCGTGGGTATTGTCAAAATCGGATGATACATCATACAAGATGGCCGCTGACAGGTCATCCTTTAATTATAGATTTCGCCTTCTTCTCATGTACCGTTTGGCCGACGCTGGTCAGACTTCACAGTTGTGGTGCGTGGGTGAAGCATTTTCATATTTGTTAAAATGGAGGTTGTCGCATAATCCAAGATGGCCGTCGTAGAAAATTTGGTAAAATTCTTAAAAAAATCATATCATATCATATCAACCATGTTAATTTTACATTATTATTATTTTTACATCAAGCTTGAATTGCCACTTTGATATCAAGGGCGATAACATTGACTCTTTAAAATGTTAATGGAAACAACTATTTATTCTCTCTATTTATCTTTTGATGTGCAATGATCATATTTTGTAACAAGTCAATACAAATATTTATTCAGGTTGACACATTTAGTTGATATAAATAATTTAAAAATGACCTGCCTCATTTACAATCAAAATAGCACGATGATACAACCTATCAGTAAACCTAATATTACTAAGTGAATATTTATGTGTAGCGGGCACTCGTATTTTTGAAAACTGTTGGAATAGTTAAACAATTATACTTATTTAATATTTAATTCCTATAAAGAACACTTTATGCCAAACAGATGGGACCCCAATTCAAATCATGATTTGCAACTTTGCTGAAGGATGTCTGGCACCCAGTCATTAAGTGCATAGGCACGACACCTGTCTTATCAGCTCATTCACAAACACCACATCATACAAAACACTTGTCACATGGATTCACCAGTGGGTGTACAGTACAAAGTCCAGTGATATGGTGTGTAATTGCATCCCGTAACATTTGGTCAGGTGTGTATTTTTTTTACTTTAACCTACGTTTTCTGGGGGAAATAACTACCTGTATAATATATGTGAAAATCACTACAATGGAAGAAATTGAATGTATGTTCTCGCACCCCTTCCAAACTCCATTCACAATTCACACCCCTCTGCATGAATCTGGATACTCCACTGCAGTGCAAAGTCGCAGAACAATTTTTGACATACAGCCGTTTGAATGTGTACTTGTGTGTGTGTAATATTTCTCAGACTTTTTCAATGCAAATGATTTCTGTTTCGATGTAATGTATGACCTGTCGTTGGTGCTTGTAGGAGTATTTTATATCCAGTATACATTTTCTATGGCTTTCACATTCTGTAAAACCGTCTGGAGTTTCGACAATGAAATGGAGAAATGGCAAAACATTTTCATGTGTCTGAATGTGGATTATTTCTGGCACTCATATCTTTGGCTTATAACGTCGTTCAAATTGTACTGCGTCAATTTTATCGAATTTAAGATTGCATATTTCATGACTTTCTTCAAAAAACGCCAGTTTTAGAAGTTGATGGTTTTAGGATTTTTATATCATGCACTGCAGTGCCGGTGATAAGTCGCTAGGTGGCGTTGCCAAGTCGGACTGTTGAACAGTTGTACTGTGCGGACTCACCGAAACAAACCGCCAGTGGACGCGTTACACTATTTTTGCAATGTAATCTCCCTGGGTAAGTTTATAGATCGCGGCTCAGTCAGCGTGCGACTAGATGTCGGTTTTTTTTGTTAGGGGAAAAGTACTAAAATTGGGAAAATTGGGCCCGCGCAATATTTAAAATTGCGCCATGTCAATTAAAGTTGGTGCAGGATGTTGAATGTAATATCTTTATAATGGAAAGACAGAGTTTAATGAAACATAACGCAGTAATGCTTAACAGGTTGCCAATTAGTATCCACTCGCCGATAGGCAAGAGCTGGTATATCGTTAGTCCATGTACTGCGTACGTATGTACGTACGCTAGTAACACATTTCATTTTTCAATAACTTGTGAACTGCTTCCACGATTTTGATATTATTTGACCATAATGTGTGTCTATGGATGGAGCATGGTTTAGCATATGAGTAGACTCATATGACCCACGTTCGACCGCCCAAGGTCACGGAGTACTTTTTTATTATCAAGGTTGCCAGCGAGGAGATTAGCTTCGTTTAATGATGCCAGTGCGAGGGGATTAGCTTCGTTTAATGATGCCAGTTCTTGCATTATGGTATTGTTTGCTTTAATCTAACAATTTTCTGGTTTTGACGAAGAATCGGTTACCATGGATGTGAATATAAATCTAAAGAACGTGAATGTATGGTGTCATACATATCATCGAACCGGTATGCCACTTCTATGGTGTGATACATATCATCGAAATCCGTCCGTTTGCTTGGAAAAGTTTCAAGAAAATTTACTGTAAAAATGACGTCACAGAATACGTCACGTCGGAAAAGCAGGTTCGGAAACCACTGATCCCATACCCTGATATCTATAACTTTACATGCTACTTGCAAACATGTAGTTGGCCTCAATAATAATAACATACACTCAAAGCGTTCTTTTATAACATGATCATTCATGTTATAATTGTTCTTGTTATGTTTGTAATTAATAGATATGTAACATATAAAACTCCAATGCGCCCCGAAATCTCCAATACGCCGCGACCATATCATATTCCGTAGGTATTTTTGTAATAATTATTTATTATATTGATACAAAATCAACTTTACACATGCGCATTCACATGGACTTAAATATATTTTATATATATGTAACAGTATATTATATATAAGAAGAACAATTTGAATGTAATGTTTTTATTAGGATATACAATTAATTCCAATGGCCCCGAAATTTCAATGCGCGAGGCCAGATTTATTTTTTGTAGGCATTTTTCTATCGTACAAAATAACTTTAACATGCGCTTTCACCTTGACTTAAATATATTCTGTATGAACAATTGTAAATAAGAAGAAAACAATGATTTTAGTTTTTAATTGAAGATATATACAATTAAATCTCCAATGCCGGCCCCGATTTTAAATCTTCAATGCGCGAGGCCAGATTATATTTTTTTGTAGGATTTTTTGGCATTTTTTTAATATCGATACAAAATCAACTTTACATTCCATGCGATTTTCGGTCTTGGACTATACAAATCATATATTCTAGATATGTAACAATATATTGTACAACAAGAAAACAATGATTTTAATGTTATTTTTATTAAGAAGATACAATGATATGAGGCATATAAATCTCATGCGCAGATCTCAATGCGGAAGCAGATAAATAATCGTAGGCCATTTTTCGTATATCTACAAAATAACTTTACACATATTTCGTGGCTTAAATATATTATATATATAACAATATATTATATACACAAAGAACAAAATTGATTTTATGTTATTATTTAAGATACATTGTATATAACATATAAATCTCCAATGCGCCGAAATCTCCAATGCGCCGAGGCCAGATTATATTTTCGATAGGCATTCTTTTTAATATTGATAAAAAATCAAATTTACACATACGCATTCGCCTTGAATTAAATATATATTATAGATATGTAACACTATATTATATACAACAAGAAAATAAATAATTTTATGCTATTATTTAGAAGATATATAACATATAAAACTCCAATGCGCCGTGAAATCTCCAATGCGCCCAATGCGCCGCGAAATCTCCAATGCGCACTTTATATTCTAGAGTGCCCGTATCTTCATTTGGGCATCCTCGGTCGCCTTTGTTGCTATTTACGATTACCCATAAATCTCGGAGGTTCCAGTCCAGTAATTCCATAGGTATTAGTCCAGTAATAAACCAGCGAACACTACACTTGGAAGTAACAAGATTGATTTTGTCGCAGGTAGTTTGCGATTGTCATGTTTGTGTGAATGTGGGTCTATGGGAAATCAATTGGTTGTCTGTTTCCTTTATGTTACGCCTATATGAAAACTTACCATTCAGTGAAACTAGGTTGAACATATGATTGAAAGTGTAAAGTTTGTTTTACCTTAAACCAATCTGCCTTTTTTATCTGGAGCTGGGTGTTTTTACGACAGGTGGTTTTTTACGAATACGGGCGACGAATATGCTTCTAAAACAAAATGTAGATAACATCGGAAAGTATACTGAATATAGCTTACGAAGTTACTGCATTTCAAAATATTTGTGCTGTCCTTCGAGACTAAATTTGCTTTTATCACAACGCTGAAAAGAGTCCCCCAAGGGCGATTATTCTATTTTTTTCTGTTGCAACAGCCGACAAACAACCGCGGAACTGTGCGAATGGGCCGAATGCAGCGAACGTAATAGAAGGCAAAAACAGTCGTTGTATCTGGGCTATATATTTATAGCCCGTATTTTTGCTACGTCAGAAAACATACTGAATATAGCAGCGAACTATTCTAGTTATTAAATTAAAAACTAGTTTGTGTTGTTGTCAAATGTGTATGAAAGTAAATTTACCAATTGATAGCTTTACCATGATGTTAGTAAGCTATAAACGGTACCGTAGTATATATAGTAGTATTGCAGGGCTACTTCCCGCAACTACCACGGTGTTACAGCTTCTCTATTAATATGAAATAGGCACTACCTATGACGGGCGACGTTAGTATATGGAACTAAATTTACCAATTGATAGCTTTACATGATGTTTAGTATGCTATAAACGGTACCGTAGTATATTGTAGTATTGAAGAACTACTTCCCGCAACTACCACAGTGTTACAACTTCTCTATTATAATGAAATGGTGTCATTGTCGCACTTCTCTTATTTGAACCAATGATACAATTTAGATATTTCCGTTTCATATATAGTACATTAATAGCAAAGGCATAGTGGAGCATTTCGTCATCTTTTCGCGTTTAATGATCACAAAATAATGGCGATTTACGAAATGGTGCGAGGGTTTCCGAATGATTCGTGTATCCTTGGGGATTCTCGTAAGCGAGTCTAGGTACAACGACAACACAATTTTGAAATGCAGTAACTTCGTAAGCTATATTCAGTATACTTTCCGATGTTATCTACATTTTGTTTTAGAAGCATTTGGCCCTTTGGGACAAATTATTCGTCGCCCGTATTAGCAATACCACGTGTCATAAAAAAACCTCCCGCTTGGTTTACGGTAAAACAAATTTTACACTTTCAATCATATGTTCAACCTAGTTTCTCTGAATGGTAAGTTTTCATATACGCGTAACATAAAGCGGGCGACAAAGAGTCGACCTATACTTAAATGGTGTCATTGGCGCACTTCTCTTATTTGAAGCAATGATACAATTTAGATATTTCCTTTGCATATATAGTACATTAATAGACTAGGCAGTATACAAACTGTATTAGTACATTTACGATCATTTTAAGAAAAAATAAGAAGGCTAAGCATCTTCAGTGATATTATTCCCAATTTTTGCACTCAGTCTCTCAATCGTCATTGAGCACGACTGTCACTTCGAGAGTTATAAACATTTTGCCCATTGTATCAATTGTGTTTACATTTACTTTTGATTAACCCTGTACTGTGTCAGATGTGTTTGTATCCTGTACTACAGCAACAGGTGCACTAGACGCACGCTTGCAATGTATACTTTGTTCTGGTAGTCGTGTTCCCCAATTATCCCGGATCGCTTGATTATGTCTTGTATTTTTAAACTCACATCAGCGAAGTTAAGTGCAAAGTGCAGCGTGGCGTCTATAGACATTCTCCAGGTGCGTCCTTCCAGTGAAGCTATTATTTTCTCGATCCCTGGTGGTCTTTGATCACATGTTGACTATTTTTCGTATTAGTGGTGTCCTTTTTATACGACCGTTTTTAAAAAAACGGTACGTATTATGTTTGAATGCGGGGCGGGCGGGCGGGCGGCTGACAGGTGCATGGTTCGTGTACACAACTCCTCCGAAACCGTTCTGTCGATCGATCTGAAACTATACACACGTCTTCTACACATATTGAAGATGTGCACCTTGGTGATTTTATGCCGAAATTTTTTTTTTAACCAAATATCACCTTTTTAACTTAGCTATTTTTTCTACAATTTTCTATGCAATCCATATACTGTACAGAGTTTGTGTACACAACTCCACCTTTTTTTGCGCTTAGCTCAGTCTCACACAGAGACTTAGTTTTCATGGTTCATTGACCTACTCTTTTATATGCATTCAACGTTAAGTATTTTCGCGTTTAGCGCAGTTTACAGAAAACTATAAGTCCTACGACCTCCATACTTGGTATACATCAACACTGTGGTGTAACCATCTCACACAGAGGGAGCCCATGTGACATTGACCTATTTTTCATGGTTCATTGACTTACTTTTCACATGCATTCAACGTTAGGTTTTTGCGTTTAGCTCTGTTTCTAAAACTTAATGCTCAGGTTAATTCATTGTAACTTCTGTTTCCCTCAATGGAATGCTTTAATATTCCATACATGCATTTGTAACAACATCCCGCATCACCACAGAAAGCCCATGGTGCCCGCTAACCCCAAAGGTCAAGGTCACTGACTTCGAAATTTCCGGGTTTGGAAAACTTAACGCTAGGTTTAATTTAATTACAACTTCTGTTTCCCTTGATGGAATTAACCATCTCACACACAGGGAGCCCATGTGACCTTGACTCAGTTTTCATGGTTCATTGACCTACTTTTCACATGCATTTATGTTTTTGCGTTTAGCTCTGTTTTTAAAACTTAACGCTCAGGTCAATTCATTGTAATTTCTGTTTCCCTCAATGAAATGCTTTAATATTCCATACATGCATTTCTAACAACATCCCGCATCACTTAGAAATTTCTGGGTTTGGAAAACTTAACGCTCGGTTTAATTTATTACAACTTCTGTTTCGCTTAATGGAATGCTTCGGTATACTTCAACACTGTGGTGTAACCACCTCACACAGAGGGAGCCCATGTGACCGTGACCTAGTTTTTATGGTTTATTGACCTACATTTGACATGCATTCAATGTTAAGTTTTTGCATTTAGCTCAATTTCCGGAAAACTATAAGTCATACGACCTCCAAACTTGGTATACATCAGCACTGTGGTGTAGCAATTTCACACAGAGGGAACCCATGTGACCTTGGCCTAGTTTTCATGGTTCATTGGCCTAATTTTCACACGCATTCAACGTTAAGTTTTTGCGCTTGGCTATGTTTCTAAAACTTAACAGGTTAATTTATTGTAACTTCTGTTTCCCTCAATGAAATGCTTTAATATTCCATACATGCATTTGAAACAACATCCCGCATCACTATGCAGAAAGCCCATGGTGCCCGCTAACCCCAAAGGTCAAGGTCACGGGCTTAGAAATTCCGGGTTTGGAAAACTTAGCGCTTGGTTTACTTTATTACAACGTCTGTTTCCCTTGATGGAATGCTTTAATATTTCTTAAGTGTAAACATAGCAACATTCAGAATGATTCTACAGAATAAAAGCCCAATGTCAAGGTCACGGGCTTAGAAAATTCTCAGTTTTTATTTTGAAAACTTAAGTGTTTTTATATTGCATACATGCATTTGTAAGAACATTCCGCATCATCTGCAGAAAGTTCATGGTGTCCGATAGCCCCAAGGTGAAGGTCACGGACTTAAAAAATGTCTAATATAGAAATTTAGCATCGGTGCCCGGAGATACATGTCGTTGGTGGCATTCTTGTTTGTGTTTAGCTGTGTTTGTTGGAAAATAAATGTTTTGTTTTCAGTTTATTATCCCCTCGCGTAGCGAAAAGGGGATATAGGGATGCAAAAGTTGTCTGTTCGTCCGTCTGTTCATCACAAAAATTAACATTGGGATTAATCTGCAATAACTTATGTTTCCATTGATGGAATATTTCATAGGTGCATTTTTCATAATTCTACAGAAAGCCCATGGTGCTCACTAACCCCAAGGTTATTACAAGCTCTTTATGTACTATCAGACTGCGGCAGGCGGGACGTCTTGCTCCGCGGAGCTCTTGTTCTACATTATTGTATCCAATTCCCTATCATTTACGTTACACTCTACTTTTCTATCTCTGCCTAAATTAGTATACATGTTTAGCACAACGAGATGAAGAAATAATGCTATAGACTTTCAAATTCTCATTAATGTTTTTGCCTTGGTGACAGCTTCACATTTCTACATCTTCGCTGTCTGGCTCATATTCGACGGGCGTATTTTGTGACTTGCGGCACTCTTGTTACATACAGCTTTACTTCAGCTGTTTGTAAGAGGTACTTGTGTCATGGACTGTGAATACAGAACAGGCCGTGCCACAATCGAACAGAGAGAGAGAGAGAGAGAGAGAGAGAGAGAGAGAGAGAGAGAGAGAGAGAGAGAGAGAGAGAGAGAGAGAGAGAGAGGGGAGATATATTGTGATTTCTAGGTAATGATAGAGAAAGAGACAGACAGAGAGACATAGAGCAACAAAGAGAGAGACACACACATACAGAAAGATAGAGACTGAAAGAAAGAGAGAGAGAGAGAGAGAGAGACAGAGTCAGACAGCCAAACATAGAGAGAGAAAGAGAGACAGGCATACATACAGACAGAGGAAGACAGAGACAGACATAGAGAGAAACAGAGAGACATGGGTGTGGGAGAGAGAAAGATGTGTTAAAATAAATACGGCATAATGAAACTCCATTTTGTTGCAAATATTTTTTATTTATTTTTTCATAAAATATTCAATGCGCATTTAAGGCATTTGTACTCAGATCATTTGAAACGCATATTTTCAAGCGTCTCTCGAGTGTTGTTAAGGACAACAACACAAAATATTTTTTAATTTAATAACTAGGGCATCACGGGACGGTTGAAAATAGCCAAAATTGACTGCTTTTCTGAGGGAGGCGGGCGACTTATAAAAATCACCGCCTCTCACAATCAGTTATGGAGGCTCTTGGGACAAGTATTGAAAAATATTCGCGCGCCACAATAAAAATGCAGTAACCGCATCAGATGTGTTCAATTCATTTTTTACAATGTTACCCCACCCACCTATTTTTGGCCAGAAATTTCAAAACGACTGAATTTGTCGGAATTGTTTTCATGAAAACTTGAGGCACAGATATTGTTTATGTCTTGTTCTATCACTTGTCACACCACACCATTTCCTGAAAATGATTTCAAAGCGGGATCATAACCACCTCAAATTTTCGCTACTAATGCCCGAAACATACCTTAAATTCTGACGCGAAACCGTACCGGCGAGACAGCATAGCATGCACCATTTTCCAAGATGTCAAAATCAATCAGAGCTAACATTCAGTTTCGTAGAATTATGAAATACTCAAAAAAATACACCTAGTCAAGCCTCCCAAAGTCAAGAAATATTCATAAACCTATTTTTATAGACACATTGGTGTAACTTACAGGGTCGGTAGTGAAGTATATAGAAAATCGTCCACTCCTTTTTTAAAGCTAGCTGCCCACTGTCCCGTGAGACCTAGAATAGTTTGCCTGCTATATTCAGTATGTTTTCTGACGTAGCATAAATCGGGCTAAAAACTAAAATAGCCCAGATACAACGACTGTTTCTGCCTTCCGTTACTTTCCCTGCATTCGGACCATTCGCACAGTTCCGCGGTTTGTCGGCTGAATTATCGCCTTGGGGACTCTCTTCAGCGTTGTGATAAAAGCAAATTTAGTCTTCAACGACAACACAAATATTTTGAAATGCAGTAACTTCGTAAGCTATATTCAGTATACTTTCCCACGTTATCTACATTTTGTTTAGAAGCATTTGGCACTTCGGGCCAAATTATTCGTCGCCCGTATTAGTAAAATACCACCCGTCGTAAAACACCTAGCTCCAGATTGGTTTACGGTAAAACAAATTTTACACTTTCAATCATATGTTCAACCTAGTGTCACTGAATGGCAAGTTTTCATATACGCGTAACATAAAACGGGCTACTTCGTCGCCCGTATTAAACACATCAAATCTAAAAAATATTTAAAAGTAAGTATTTAATTGTCATCAATAACAAAAAAGTCACACTCCCCAAAAATAAATATATGATGAAATTCCATCAAATATTGGTTTTATTGCGAAAAAAAAGAAGAATTTTCTATGGGAATTTAACATTTCATTATATAATTGGCATATTCGTACTTGGTTAAAAACAACGATTTATTGCATTTATAATGAGTGTAGTTCTTCAGCTTGCATCACGTATTTTAACAGAATATACACATTTAAAGGTACATGCCCACGCAGTATGTTATACTATAGTGATACAGATAGTTTTGTATATTCTGTACGTATGACATTTTCTGGCAAAAAAAAACCCATTCATTCACCATTATCCCACGTATTAATTGGCATTATTATACATTTTATTTTAGATGAAAATTTTCACACTGATATCAGGGGCGATAACTGTGTTTCCTTAAACTGTTAACGGACATTACTATTTATTCTCTGTATTTATTTTTTGATGTGCAATAATCATACTTTATAATCTATCGAAAATATTATTTTTTCAGGTGACGCATTTCATTAGTATAAATAAGTAAAAAATATCATGCCTCATTTGTATATGAAAATAGCCTGATATCAACGTGCGTCACTATCAGTAAAATAATATTACTAAATGATTATATCTGTATAGCGGGAACTCGTGATTTTTAGAACTGGTGGAATAGTGACACAATCATACACTTACATAATTCCTATAAATAACAATATGTGCCTACTGAGTGGGCATGCACCTTTAATAAGATACATGTTCATCAACTACATGCCAATTGCAATCAGTGACACAAAACACAATATATATATAGATTGCTAAAGTGAGGCACAAGTACATGTATAGCTTCATTGTACATAGACAGTGTAAACTGGAGATGTAGGCCCCACAGATGTGAGTCATGTTTATCAGAATCAACTGACGTCATGTTTGACATCATTATTTCCAGTAGGGCTTTCATTACATCCACCCTAATGTTTAGTGGATGTTGATGGTATATGTTGCAAGAAATATGTTAATACATGTATGCAGAGAGTACGGTCATACGAATACGAAGTAAAAGAACAACTATGGCGAATAATTGCGAAACGATTTGTTCTTGTTCTGGACGCGCTTGAGATCATTGTCTACAGTGACTGTATAAAGGCTTTGCAAAGATGTATGTTAAATGACCAGTTGGAAGCAGCAGAATTAAGATAATCTGTTGCAATGTTAAGAAATTTATAACGCTATTTATGCTACCTGATTCTGGGATAATATGATTCCTGCACCAGCCCGGATATGTAGGAGTCCGTGCTGGTGGGCACCGGAATTTGTGCTGGGAACAACAGTGAACACAAGGTGGTTTTCTGGGATAATATGATTCCTGTACCAACCCAGATATGTGGGAGTCTGTGATGATGCAGGAGCCCTGAGTAATATATTGCCAGCCAGCACCAGTACCGGTGGGCACCGGAACTTGTGCTGGGTAACATGAAGTGGTAAATACCAGGTGTCCGAGTTCATTTTGTGGCTTGAAAATCACTTAAACACAATGCATGGTAGTATGTCGTACATGTCTGACAGGATTCTGTCAGACGAAATTTATTTTTGATTAAAATCTGTATGTATTATAGTACTATAGATACTAGTGCACCAATGTTGGTATCACAAACAATGTGGCTATAGTACTATGAGAACATTATACCATACATGTACTATAAATTACCAATATAGCAATATATCGGCATTGCTGTTATACATAACGAAAGTTGAAGACACAAAGTTGGCCAGTGTAACCCACCAACAAACCGGCCAACCACGGACACCTGGATCCTTATATCCCATATGGAGGAAATTGAGGTCCTACTCCTACACTATGGGTACAACCACTTTTAATGAAAATATATGCCTCTTGCACTTCACCGTTATTATATATATATCAAAAAGTATATGTACATTTACAGTTTGCATGACAATCACTATGGTATGTCCGTGGCTGGCACATACCACATGGCCAGCCACGGCATACCCTATAACACAACAGCATAGCCAAGCAGTAGCAAATACGAATTGCTGCTCCCCCTTCCCATCATGCCCGCGGATGGCACATACCCCCTGGCCATCCCTGACACACATGTGAGGCAGCAAAGCAATTATATGAATAATAATGCGGTTAGTGAATGCAAATATACTCTATATTGTTTCCTAGTGTTTTTTCCTATTGTGAATATATATATTTACAGTATATTATGGGTGACCTGAAAATATAAAAGACGAGTATAAGCAGGCGATAAACTTAGGCGCTCTGCGAATAGTCAGGTCAGGTGTTTTCGTGGACCGGGTAACATGAATACGAATATACAATACACGGACATTTACATTAGACGAGACGGAACGGGACAGATGTATATAAGCCTGGTATGCACGCGCAATAACAGTGAGACCCATAACAGACCGGCCACCCATCTTGGGCGAGATGCAATAGTTGAACAGTGAGACATATGGCAGTACAGTGAGACCCATAGCAGACCGGCCACCCATCTACGGGGATATGAAAATGCTAAACAGTGAGACCCGTGGCAGACCGGTAGTTTGTAAAATGCTGGAACGCTGAAAAGGCATGAAGCAATTCAAATATACCAGAGCTATATATAAGGCGCTCACTTACCGAAAAGAATATAGTATAATAATGTACGTAAATAAATATTATAATCATGCACTAGCTATGGCTACGACTATTTGATTCGAGGTCTCGGTGAAGAATGACCGGCTGAAGGCTAATTCGCGCGGAGAATTATCGTTTACGCATGCATGGCTACATCCAATCAATATACATACAGGCTATGACGTCACAGTACCACAAAGAAACATACAACGAGACGTATCAACATGACATGTGTGGACAAATGAAATATAGACACGCAGCAACGTGGACGACAAGAACAATACGTAACGATTCACGTGACATAAACGTAAAGTGAACGTTATATTTAATAATAGGGGCGCATGTTTGAATTACCATATAGCCACAGGTAAACATATCTGACCCTGTGACGTTCTTTCCCCTGCAACAAAAGAATGTCTCCGGCATTCGTCAGTTTCCGATGCTATATGTAACCTTATAAAACAAATATTAATGGACTGAAAATATACATAACGTAACACATAATGACTATAATGACTAATATGACTTATGGAGTCATCGTATCTCTGGCATGCAAGCAGCCTCGTAGTCCTACTACAATGAGAATTAGTGTACCTGGAATGTGATACATGAGATAGCGATTAGTGTGTTTTACTGACTTTCCGCACTCGAGAAGCGCACAACTAAACGTATTATTAAATACTTACATACAACACTATTACACAATCACACAATCTACATTATCTACCACTGGACTACATCAACGGAGCATCACTCGCTACTAGTCTATATCATACATGCAGTGTGAAATGCATGACATACTGATAAGTCAATTAGTCATTTAGTCTTAGTCAAGTCGTCACTTTCTGCACTGTGCTGTATCCTATGCACACAATTATACATACATTTCTCCGTGAGGTGTAGCTATTAGTGGCATTACCGACTCTCCGTACCTATCAGGTGGTTTCCGAACCCTTAGAGACCGCATGTGTGGTGGCGATGGTAATTGTATGGCCAAAGGCGACTGTTCGGGGGCCTGTACATTAGTTTCAGGGGACTGTACAGTTCTCTCTGGGGATTGCACGCTATGACCAACCGAAACTGTATCACGTTCTGGCGCATATGGTATACTCTGTTCACTGCGTGTCAGAGAGGTGCTACCTGTACTGTACAGATGCGGGGTCGGCGATAACCTCCCACTACTGTCGAACGTCGCGGAATTTGGCACATTAGTAGTAGAAAGTGAATTTCTGCTTTCACTGGGACCGAAGATGGATTCTCCAGTTCCCCACGACAAATTCTGATCGCTATCGCATTGCATCACGCCACCTCGACTATGATGCACGTTCTCTGTCCCACTAACACTGTGTATTCCAGAAGCAGTGTGTTTACGACTGGTTCTGGCACTGCGTCGTCTGGCGGGTATTACATATTTGGGTACTGTCACCAAATCAGACTCGTCTGATGGGTCAGTCCCGGAGTCTGGCTCAGAACTGTCGTAATGTGGCGTGTGATCTTTCACACGACCTCTCTTACGACATTCTGGTCTCATCACAACTTTTGTGGGATTGGATTCCAAACAAGGAATCGACATAAACGGTAGCAATATATTGCGATGGAGAGTACGAATAGGACCCTTTCCAGATTCCTTTCGCACATGATAAACTGGTACATCATTGTTAGGGATTCCGTTAACAATGTACAGTTCCTGCTCCCATTTGTCTGCCAGTTTTGTTTTACCTCGCAACCCTACGTTTCTGACCAAAATTCTGTCCCCCACCCCACCTCAAGAGTAGAATGTCTGACCTTGCGGTCGTACTTACCCTTGTATCGTTCAGACTGTTTCTGTGCCTCCCTGCTGGCAACTTTATATGCAAAGTCCATCCGTTTTCTCAGTTTCGGAAACAAATGGGCCAACGGCGATTGGCCTGATCATTTACGGGCACATGCCCGGGTATGGAAGGTCTTCGAGCCATTTCCCACCCTTAAATATAAGACAATTCAAAATGCTCATTCTACACGTATCTTTACGCGTTATCAAAATGACGAAGAAATACGCTTGTTCCGTTTGTTCAGAAAACTGCAAGACGAACTGCATTCTTTGTGAGGTAAATATAAATTTTATTTAAGTAGCTTTATGAAAAACATGATAGGTGACCAGTGCAACTTCACCGTATGGTGCTGTGCATATGCCATACATACAATAACATATGTGCAATGCATGTTCGTGCAGTAAAGGTAATGCATTCAGTGTAAAATATAGTGGTAATATTTCTTCAAATTGGAATTACCACCCTGATCTGTTGGTTGATACTGATCAGCATGCATTTATTACGCAGTCTGATACGAAGCTAAACTGTTCATATCATTTTTGAAATGGTTCTTCCATTATATACTTTTAGGTGAGTAAGTCGCCTCTAATCGACAATTGATTTATAATTGATTTGCATTTATATTTTGTAGACGTGCCATACCTTGGCCCACTACTCATGCGACGATATTGACGGTCTTGACCAGAAGCAGAGGCGAAATATTGACGTTGGGTATATTTGCGTACGCTGCCGTAGTAACGACGATGGGACGTACGACTACCTGATGACATCAGAAAGACTTAGACAGGCAAGGATATATGTTCTGTCCCGTTCATGATCTACTCTGATATTATGCTACCCGGACTCGCTACCCTGATCAGGTTCTACTGTGACATTTTAATCCATATACTGGCTATCCGGTCAGATCAGGATCTACTCTGATATTGTAACACATATATTTGCTACACGGTCTGATCAGGTTCTACACTGCTATTGTAAAACATATATAATGACTACCATTTTCGATCAGGATCTATGCTGTCAGTATTACTTATCAAACAACAGGGCAGGTTATCCCATGGATCTTAACAATATGTGTATTTCATGTACAGAGGCGTGAACTGGGTGATTTTATCCGTAGTGTTTTATGGTGCCCAATTAACCTGTTATCTCCGTTGACACGTGCCACGTACTCTGATATTATGCTAAACGGACTCTTCCCTGATCAGGTTCTACTGTGACATTTTAATCCATATACTGGCTACCCGGTCAGATCAGGATCTACTCTAATATTGTAATCCAGAACTGGCTACCCGGTCTGATCAGGTTCTACTGGGACCATTTAATCCATATACTGGCTACCCGGTCAGATCAGGATCTACTCTGATATTGTAACGCATATATTTGCTACACGGTCTGATCAGGTTCTTCTGTGACATTTTAATCCATATACTGGCTACCCGGTCAGATCAGGATCTACTCTGATATTGTAACACATTAATCCAGAACTGGCTACCCATGTCTGATCAGGTTCTACTGTGACATTTTAATCCATATACTGGCTACCCGGTCAGATCAGGATCTACTCTGATATTGTAACACATTAATCCAGAACTGGCTACCCATCTGATCAGGTTCTACTACCAATAATCATACTGGCTACCCGGTCAGATCAGGATCTACTCTGATATTGTAACGCATATATTTGCTACACGGTCTGATCAGGTTCTACTGTGACATTTTAATCCATATACTGGCTACCCGGTCAGATCAGGATCTACTCTGATATTGTAACACATTAATCCAGAACTGGCTACCCATGTCTGATCAGGTTCTACTGTGACATTTTAATCCATATACTGGCTACCCGGTCAGATCAGGATCTACTCTGATATTGTAACACATTAATCCAGAACTGGCTACCCATGTCTGATCAGGTTCTACTGGGACCATTTAATCCATATACTGGCTACCCGGTCAGATCAGGATCTACTCTGATATTGTAACGCATATATTTGCTACACGGTCTGATCAGGTTCTACTGTGACATTTTAATCCATATACTGGCTACCCGGTCAGATCAGGATCTACTCTGATATTGTAACACATTAATCCAGAACTGGCTACCCATGTCTGATCAGGTTCTACTGTGACCATTTAATCCATATACTGGCTACCCGGTCAGATCAGGATCTACTCTGATATTGTAACACATTGATCCAGAACTGGCTACCCATGTCTGAGCAGGTTCTACTGTGACATTTTAATCCATATACTGGCTACCCGGTCAGATCAGGATCTACTCTGATGTTGTAACACATATATTTGCTACACGGTCTGATCAGGTTCTACACTGATATTGTAAAACATATATAATGACTACCATTTTCGATCAGGATCTATGCTGTCAGTATTACTTAACAAACAACAGGGCATGTTATCCCATAGATCTTAACTATAAGTGTATTTCATATATTGACGCGTGAACCGGGTGATTTAATCCGTAGTGTTTTATGGTGCCCAATTAACCTGTTATCTCCTTTGATACGTGCCGCACAATACAATGCTTCTAGCCATTAAACAACACTGTGTAGTGGACATGAAATAAAGATTTTCAGAATCGTGTACATGTATATGCTGGTTGCAACGATAAATGCTTATAGTGGGGCGGATAT
>CM055265.1:132615146-132890215 GCA_029237695.1 Conchocele bisecta
CTCCAGTGGAGACGATTCTCATGTGCTGTCAAAACCAGTTTTTTGTTAAGAATTAAAGCAACAATGAAAAACAGCAGACGGCAATTTCCGTCAACAGCGTAGGAAGGGCTAAACATCCAAATGATAATGTAGGCAAGGACCTTTTCACTAAATAAATGATCAATAGAGTAGATCCTGATCAGATTTTTATGCTCCTGTTCTTGGTAGGGCCAGGAGTCATACGAGGCATGCCATGTGATTTTGTACCTTCGGACATCTGCGTAATTTCATTAATTACGTTTACTAAATTTATAATATTTGACATCAATAAATTAAAAAGTTGACAAAATTTTCAGAGTACATGCGGAAAATTTTATCAACTTTTGACGCCATTTACGGAACTATTGTAAAGTTTGTAAACATATTTCATGAAATTACGCCGATGTCCGATGGTAAAAAATCACATGGCGTGTCTCATATAGTGTATGGACTCTGTATCCATCCATATGTGTGTTCATGCAGGGCTCCAGATAAGGAATTAGTAATTGAGTATTTTCACTGCCATCATATCTGAAACAGTTGGGTATTTCAATATTTTAATTTGGTAAAACATCATCACCCTACTGTTTACACATCAACAGACAGCAAGATGCCAAGATGTGTTTTCATGGAAATAAGAAAAATATGCTATATTTGTGGTCTGGTTATTGTTTCTGTAGCACAAAATTATTATTGCTGTTTGATACTCGCTACTTCTGATTTCAATTGGGTTTTTGGCAATTTTAATTGGGTATTTACGCAAATATGCAGCTTATCTGGAGCTCTGGTTCATGGGTCAAGAAGTTGGCCAGAGTTTCTAACGTCAGGGGAATTAGTGCGCCAATATGCCACATTTACTTGTTGATTATTAGTATCAACAATCCAATCAGGGTCTGCACTGTTGGCCATTTATTTTGTATTTAGAAGCCTGACTGGTGTTTCGCAGGTTGAATGGCAAACAGTCCAGACACTTATAATTTCTGTTTATCGGGTAACTTGCCCTGTATTGACCGAATAAGTACTGACTGATAACACATTGTTGTATCAGTCATTGACCTGATACAAACATCCGGTTTGCAACGAAGTGAAAACTGACGTTCCATTGGTCGGATGACGTCACGTGACGTTACCGAATGATGTCAGTGTAATGACGCAACGTAAACAAGTTTGCATTCTGTCTATAGATAACCACGTCATCTGTGACCATTTTCGAGCAAAAAACGTTACCTGATAAATAGAATAGCATGCTACTGTCTTTTGAAATCAAGTTTATCAGGCTCGGCTCAGAAACGGTAGAAATTCCTCGGCAAGCCTGGGAATTCCTAAGCGTTTCCTAGCCTTGCCTGATAAACGGCTCATGACAAGCTATCTCATCAGGATCTGCACTTTTCATATTTTTTGAGAACAAAAACACCCCCTTTTCATAAATGGACTAGTCTGAAAATCATTTTGTGACAGTTGGATTGGTTGCAAAATTAACATATCAAATTGCATTCCAGTTACTTAGGGGTGAAAAGGTTCATAGGTTGTTACCAAACTTGGAAAAATTACTTGTGACGTGGAAAATCACAAGTAGCTTCTCTTTAACAATAATCTATATGGCCGGCCTGTTACCATTGATTGTGTGATGTTCCAGGACACACCGGGAACTGTGCGGAAGGTGGCCAAATTCCTGGGTAAGGAGGTGAGCGACGCCCGGTTGAACCAGATCATCGAGCACTGCAGCTTCCGCAAAATGCGCAATAACACTATGGTTAACCACAACTGGTTTGTTACACTCGGCGTAGCTCTCGCCTCAGAAAGTGACTTCGTAAGAAAAGGTACGAAGCCATCAATTTATAAATGCATCTCTGTTTTGCATTAGGAACATGTTGTTAAAGAAGTGTTAAAGGGCAATATAGGCGATTCATGTTAAAAAATTGTCGTAGTTATGAAAATTGATTTATTTTTTATATGCCCGTATTATGTATTCATCTTGTACGGGTGGGCACAGCTTGTCCACGCAATAACTAGAGTTCTACTTGACGAATTTTAGCCAAATTTGGTATACATGTTTTATCACGGCAAGATGAAGAAGCCTATTGATTTGACTTATATCCCCTTGGCGGCCATTTTTATTTTTCGCACTCTGTATCCTTGTCCACGCGATAACTCAAGTTCAACTTAACCGCTCGTAACCAAATTTGGTATACATGTTTATCACGGCAAGACGAAGAACCATATTTATTTTCAAAAATTTCCGATGACTTATTTCCCCTTGGCGGCCATGTTTATTTTTCGCACTCTGTATCCTTGTCCACGCGATAACTCGATCGTAACCAAATTTGGTATACATGTTTATCACGGCAAGATGAAGAAACCTATTTATTTTCAAAAATTTCCAATTATTATCTCCCCTTGGCGGCCCTTTTTATTTTTCGCACTCTGTATCCTTGTCCACGCAATAACTCGAGTTCTATTTCACCGATCGTAACCAAAGTCGGTATACATGTTTATCATGACAAGACGAAGAAGCCTATTGATTATGAACAATTTCCGATGACTTATCTCCCCTTGGCGGCCATTTTTATTTTTCGCACTCTGTATCCTTGTCCACGCAATAACTCAAGTTCTACTTTATCGCTCGTAGCCAAATTTGGCATACATGTTTATCATGGCAAGACGAAGAAGTCTATTGATTTTGAAAAATTTCTAATCGACCCTTGGCAGCCGTTTTTAATTTTCGCACTCTGTATCCTTGTCCAGCAATAACTCAAGTTCTACTTCACCGATCGTAAACAAATTCGGTATACATGTTTATCACGGCAAGACAAAGAAGCCTATTTATTTTGACAGATCATGACCAAATTCAATATACATGTTTATCACGGCAAGAACCCTATTAATTGTCAGTGAGTTATCTCCCCTTGTTAACTGGCCTTGCTTCGACGGGCGTATATTGTGACCTTTGGCACTCTTGTTATGATCTTAAATCTTAACTCATGCTAGTGGTGAAAATATCCGCCAAACCAATTAGGAGTATATGTTTTATTTCTCTCTGTTAAAGATATATTCGTGATATCTATGGGAAGAAATACAAGAAAATATGATGAATTTTTGTCCACAAGTTTTGAACTATTTATAGTCCACCAGTTTCCCAGCATGCAAAATGTCAGAGAAGCATATGCGTCATCCGCAAATTATATCTGTAAAAAGAGTGCAGTAAATTATATACTTTTTTAATCAAAATTGCACCCGTCAAAACTGACTTGCTTTAGCCCCAATCAATATTGCGCTAGCGTGTGTATCTCTGTAGTGGACATCTCAACAAGTGTGGCTGTGACTGGAGAAATGGGGCTTATGGCTTTTGCGACCAGTGTAACTCCTGATCAGATATCAAACACATATCGATGGTCTAGTGACATAAGGTCGTAAGTGCTATGCTTTAGCATAGCAGTTACGACCTTATGTTACTAGACCATCGATATAACCTGATAACGATCTACCATGTATTACTTGTTAGAAGCGTGACGGGTGTTTCGATGTCGAACAGTTCAGATCCTGATCAGGCTGATCTGGATTTACACTTGTCGCAAAACTCATAAGCCCCATTTCTCCAGTCACAGCCGCATATTAGCCATGGCCCATGGGACTTCTGTGAATGACATTATTATAGCCCGGCCGAGAATTGGCAGTGCCCTATAGGTATCAACATGTCTGTCTATCCGTCTGTTTGTTTTTTTGTAAGAGTTTCTCAAATTACCTATAGTGGCCCTAAGTGCATCGACAGACCACATTTTCTACTTTAATCCTTAGAACGCTACACACAACAATTGTCGTCTGCTGTTGCTTTTTTATCTTGCCTTTTTTCTCAATAAAAACATGGTTTGACAGCACTTCAGAATCATTTCCAATGGAAATGATTCTGAAGTGCTGTCGAAGCATGATGTAAATTATTCTAAAGTCCTGTCAAAGCATGTTTTTGATGATAAAAATCGAAAATAAAAAATAAACAGCAGATGACAAAAAAAATAAGGGTTAATGTGAAATTTGCAGAATATCATAATTTTACACTTAAGAACATTTTGGTCGTACAAAGTTTAGTGAAACGAGCCCCTGATTCTTCCCAGGTTGCATAGGAGACTGGACAAACCACATTACAAAAGAGATGAACCCGAGAATAGACAGAATGATCGTGTCCAAACTACGAGGCTCGGATCTGAGGTTCACGTACCAAGCCAACTACAGAACGCTGCAGGAAGCGGACAAGGTTTCAAAGAAGGATCAGATGCAGACCAAATAACTAGCGGGACTGTCGATGTTTACCTATCTTACTATGTGTCAGTATATGAGACACGCCATGTGATTTTGTTTATGAAAAATATTTACAAGATTTATGATATTTTCCGTAAATGACTTCGAAAGGTGACACAATTTTCATTGCAAATCCGCATTGGTTATGAAAAGTTTGTCATCTTACGACACCATTTACGGAAAATATCTCTGTTTCTATATTCATGAAAAATCGCACATGTTCTTGGGTACAAAATCACACGGCTTGTCTCATGTGTAGCTGTGACTGGAGAACTTGAGCTTATGGGATTTGTGACCAGTCTGAGTGTAGCTCCTGATCAAATAGAACACTCCTGTAACATGATATTAGAAGCAGGACGGGTGTTCCATTGATGGCATGGTGAACAGTGCAGATCCTGATCAGACTGTGCGGATGCACAGGCTGATCTGGATATACACTGGTCGCAAAACTCGTAAGCCCCATTTCTCCAGTCACAGCCACATATGAGAAAATTGAGGCTTTTATTGGTGTAGCAACTATTCAACTAACACACTCAAGAAATGTTGAAAAGATACACAATGCTTTAAAACACGTTAGACGATTCAAATTCTACATTATCTGGGCTACACCGATCACAAAAGCATTAGTGGCAGTTTTCTCATGGTGCATTGAATGTGACGTGCTATGACAAGTGATGTTTATGATTTCTAGCATCTTTGACACTCCTGGGGCCCGTTTCCTCAACTTTTGTATGACTAAGAAATTTGTAAGTGTAAAACTAAAAGTTGTAAAGAAATTTATTCCCAAAACCAATGTTGGCAAATACTTTGGTGCTCCACTCCACACCGGCGTATTAATGTGTTTCACATAAAAAATGCACCGGTTTTGTGACGAGACGCCACCTAGAGCTACCGCATAAACACAATTTTCATCCTGATTTTGGGATTTTCCCCCCATTTGTACATGTACTTGTACAGGTAATATATGGGATTTAGTACTAAACCCATTGACCCAGCCTTAAATGACCTTAGCTGTTGATAGGCCGTTAAACCCCAACAAACAAACAAACAAACAAACAATTTTCATCTAGTAACTGGCACAAATATCTTACGCCGGTTACTAGAAAAAATTCTGTTCATGCAGTATCTTCTGCATGTAGCTGAATGGGAATTTGTATGGAATCCGGCGCCTATTGAAACGGAGTGTATGGAGTGCAGCACCAGTGAAATAATTGGTGTAGGTAAACTACAGTATCAGCACGTCATCAGAAGAATTCACATAAGCATAAAAGCTTGTTTTCTAATCCTGTTCTCAATTGTATGGATGGACATGTATATATATCTCACTTGCCATAATTTGAAATAAATATTGTTTAAACAAAACTACAATATCCAGAATCAATTCCATAACTGTAAAAAATGGACAACATTTCAATAAGTGTTATTAACTGCAAATCCAACTTACTATTATGTATACTTATTACTTATTTCAGTATTAAAGTGTTGACTGCAAATCCAACTTAAATACTATTATGTATACATACTTGTTCGCGCAGCCACAATATGTGTTGCAAGTTTTATACAATCTAATATGTTTATTGCCTAAAATGGGTATTCACAGTGTATTATCTGACATAGTGTAATAAAAATCATAATACACTAGTGTAATAAATATGCAAATTAGGCTGCTGCAGAAAACATGACAGATAACCAGTACAGCTTCAATGTACAATGTATAATATTGTGCTTATGCAATAAATAGAATCTAACATTTGTGTTGATTTGATATTTATTAAACTCGTTGACTGATTTCATAAGAAACGAGGCATAGCCGTTTCTTATGAAATCAGTAAACTTGTTTAATAAATATCATATTAAATATTAAATTACTTCTGTAAGATCCTCTATTTAAGCCGACTGTATAAATTTGTGCACAAACGTTTTTATCATACAAAGTTTTATAGTGGAACAGGCCACTCCATTTCAGTATGGGGGGGGGGGGGGAATCATGTGTCTGACCAAATATATATGAGATTTAAAAATAGTTGTCTGGATATGCAGATAACAAGCTGTCAATCAGTCTATTGTATATCTCTGATGTAGTTAGCCTAATGAATGTGCACTTTAACCTTCTCAATACTACAAACCTGTATAACAGCATTTGCAAACGGTGAAAACGTCTGATCAGGATCTGCACTTTTTCCAAGTACTTTTCATTTATGAGGTGGGTGGGGGCGGGAATAGCCCCTTTTTAGCTCACCTGAGCGAAGCTCATGTGAGCTATTGTTACCGCAATGTGTCCGTCGTCCGGCGTCGTCCGGCGTCCGTCGTCCGTGAACATTTTCAAACGTCTTCTCCTCGGTAACCATTGGGCCTATAGTCCCCAAACTTCATAGTCATGGTCCTTAGGTGGGGGGATTACAAAATTGTTAAAATGACGTCATCACGTCATCGAAGATGGCCGCCGTCTAAAAATAGCATAAATTCTTAAAAAAAATTCTTCTCATGAACCACCAGCCGGATTTCGACGAAACTTGGTAGGAATGATCGATGTACAATGCTCTTTCAAAGTTGTTAAAATGGTGACCCCGGGGTCAAAAATGGGCGTGGCCCGTGGGGTCAAATTGGGGTCAAATTTTATTTTTGCCCGAATATGGTCATGTCTATATCAAATCGAAGGTATCAAAGAGGCGATCGCTCTGGTGCTCTGTCGAAATTGGATGGTCATGTCATCCAAGATGGCCGCCGAAAGGTCAAAGGGTCGTTCTTTTATTAGAGATTTCAAAATTCTTCTTCACACGAACCGCTTGGCCTATGGTGGCCAAACTTCAGATTTGTTAAAACTGAGGTTGTCGATAATCCGAGATGGCCTCCGTCTAAAAATAGCACACATTCTTAAAAAATATTTTTCTCATGAACCGCCAGCCGGATTTCGACAAAACTTGGTAGGAATGATCGATGTACAATGCTCTTTCAAAGTTGTTAAAATGGTGACCCCGAGGTCAAAAATGGGCATGGTCCTTGGGGTCAAATTTTATTTTTGACCGAATATGGTCATGTCTATATCAAATCGAAGGTATCAAAGAGGCGATTGCTCTGGTACATTATTTTATCGAAATTGGATGGTCTTGTCATCCAAGAATGCCGCCGAAAGGTCATAAGGTCGTTCTTTAAATATTAGAGATTTCAAAATTCTTCTTCACACGAACCGCTTGGCCCATGGTGGCCAAACTTCACAGTTATGGTCCATGGGTGAAACCTTTTCAGATTTGTCAAAACGGAGGTCGTCGCTAATCCAAGATGGCTGCCATCTAAAAATAGCACAAATTCTTAAAAAATCTTTTTCTCATGAACTGCCAATCGGATTTCGACGATCGGATTTCGACGGAACTTGGTAGGAATGATCGACGTAGAATGCTCTTTCAAAGGTGTTAAAATGGTGACCCCGGCGTCAAAAATGGGCGTAGCCCGTGGGGTCAAATTTTATTTTTGACCAAATATGCTCATGTCATATATCAAATTGAAGGTATCGATGAGGCGATTGCTCTGGTGCAATATTTGTCAGAATCGGATGATTATGTCATCGATAATGGCCTCCAAAAGGTCAATTTATTCAAAATTTTGAACGTCTTTTTCTCAGGAACCACATGGCCGATGGTGGCCAAACTTCATAGTAAGTTAAGATCCTTGGGTGAAGCATTTTCAGATTTGGTAAAATGAGTCATCGCTTAATCCCAGATGACCGCCATCTAAAAATAGCACAATTATTTTAAAACACATGAACTCAATGTCACATTATCCTCTGGTGTTCATGGAGTCAGGTGAGCGAATTAGGGCCATCATGGTCCTCTTGTTATAAATGAACTACTGGTCTGAAAATTGCTTTGGTCGGAAAATTAAATCCATTCCAGTTTTTTTAGGGTTGAAAATAATTAATTCTGAACATGCTAGTACGGGTATGTTTAGTTTTACTGTGAGATGTGATTTCTTCAGTGATCAAGCTCCTGGGTAAAGTGCTGCCAATACACACTGTCTACTATTCCAGAATTGATTGTATGAGGGAAGTGGAAGGCACCTGAATATCTGCAGAACGAAATACACCAACATGTTCAGCATTATATCACACTTATCGTAGGCTATATCCGATAAAATTAATTTTCCCAATTTTCTTCTCAGATTTTTGTCGTGCCCACTTGCGGATCGCACGATAGTCGGCACATTGGCATACGTACGCGCATACGTACGTGCGACCGGGTTAAAAGTTTTGGTTCAAGTTTTTTGATATTCTATCAAAGCCTTGGCGGGCACCACATGCGGGCCTCGGTCATGTAGTTGAAAATATTTTTAAATGGACGTAATTTTAATTCCGTTAAGAGTTTCTTCATTACAAAACAAAAGAAGCAAAATAAGTTTGACTGATAACCTGTCACACTTGTAGTATCCTTTACAATGCTGAATTAAATTTTGTCGTCTTCTGTTTATTTTTTAATTTAAATTTTTCTATTAATCAAAAACATAATTTAACAACACTGTAGAATCATTTCCATTGGAAATGATTCTAGTGTGCTGTTAAACCGTATTTTTATTGAGAAAGAAGACAATTTTGTTTCCGCATTCAAGGTTAACATGTTACAATTCATTGTAAGAAGGGCTGTATTCTGGAATACAGGGGCCCCGTGTCACTAAACTTTGTATGACTAAAACGTTCGTTAGTGCAAATTTAGGATCGTCTGTAAATTTCAATTGATGGATTTACATTTATTGAGCATAGGCTGCATATGCAGCCTATGCTCAATAAATGTAAATGCATAATTGTTTACACTAAAACATTGTTAATGTGATTTACAGACTACATGTATCATGATTGTGCACTTACGAACATTTTAGTCGTACAAAGTTTAGTGAAACGGGCCCCAATTAATATACATATTGTTTGAACTGATATACAAACTGAACAAATAATGAAGTAATTTCCTAAATTTCTATTTCCTTTCCAGTATTTGTTACATTCATGCGCATGGTGTTCACATTTACATTTCCATGGTAATTGTGTATCATTCTGGCATAAACTTGTGACATTGTTCAAAGCATTTGAGAAAATAATGTGTTATTATCATTAACTAAATTTAAACTTCTAATAAAGTTTATTTCTGTTTAACATGGAGTATTTTCTTTATATCTATATATACATACAGTACCTGTGACATTTGCCATGCATGATTTTGTGATAAACTATATTTACCTTACACAACATAGTCCAGAGCCTGTCATAAAGAAATCGATTGTTGATGTAAGTAATATATACTTGTGTCTTAAAAATTGTAATAGGTGGATTTAAAAATGGCCACCAAATGCTAAAATGTGTCCATATGATTACAATCTAGGATGGTAAAATAATGATTTTAATGCCAGTAATGCTATTCTGATGTAAGATTTATGTACTTTCACTATGCAAAATAATTTTGATATTGCTAGTTAGTAAAATTTAAGATGGCCGCCATCCGCCACAATGTGAAATGTTTGCATGGTCGTGTGAGGTTGGTTGGAAGCATGCGATGGGTAATTTAACAATCGGGATTCATCCTTAACAGAATCACGAGCGGGACCAGGTTTGACCCTCAGGTACGTCTTTGACTTTCTTGTATTTGAGAGTTGAATTTGGTTATACCCCATATAAGAGTAATCCTACCGGTATTACGTTTAGGGGAAGGGGCCAAGTGACTTTGGTGTGTTATGGACCTGGCACCAGGTCAGGTTATTCTAATTTCAGGGTTGAATATAGATTTATCTCGGATGTAAATATTATGTTCTGATTTTGGGATTTACCCCCAATGCGGTAGATTAAATGCGGGATCAAACCCGTTGGCCCGGCCTTAAAGGTCACATTACAAACTGTGGGTGGTGGTCGGGCGAATGAGACGGTGTAAATTAACGGTATGGGTTTCTCCTTATAGGAATCACGATTTGCCTGGTTTGGCCCTCAGGTACGTTTTTATCTTTGGCTCTTTAGTTACCTGGGAGTTGAATTGGGTTATTGCCCATTATAAAAGTAGTAAGATTATTACTGATTCTACTGCTTTTGGGAGGGGTCAAGTGATTCTGGTGGGGCGAGGACCTGGCATCAGATAAGGATTATTCTGGTTTCAGGGCTGAATATATAGTTTTGTTATTGTAAATATTCAGTTCTGATTTTGGGATTTTCCCCCCATTTGTACATGTACTTGAACATGTACATGTACTTGTACAGGTAATATATGGGATTTAGAACTAAACCCATTGACCCGGCCTTAAATTACCTTAGCTGTTGATAGGCCGTTAAACCCCAACAAACAAACAAACACATTACAAACTATTACTTATTTTCTTCAAAATGCTCTAAAAACAACAAAGACGACCCTAATAACCAATTTCCGGTTCGTTTGTATTTTTCGTGATATTGAGATTTCTCATATCCCACCTTATCTGACACCTATACAGAGCCATGCAATGAATTGGTCATCGCTTATCTCTCCTGTTACTGCAACCTACCAGCGCGAGGTGGCGATGTAAAAATAACCACTATGACGTAGCAGTAGTACAGCTTACCTGATTGGTGGATGAAGGTTTCTTATATAATATCGTTTGGATTTACGGACATCATTTATTTGTTGCATAATTTCTTTGTTTTTGTCGTTTAATATATACGTTAATTGTTATTTTTTCCTTCGCCTAGTTATACTTGGATTATTTATACATTGGTTGCAATCGTCGGCGATGACTATCTGTGCAGAAGTCAGTTGTAATATACGGTCAAACAGACAGCCGAACCAGAATCAGAAAAAAATGTGAAATTAAATGTTATATTTCATTTTTTTACAAAGTTGATTCTGCAATGCTTTGCAGAATGTTACTTCAGCATACTTGTGTTTTGACAATTTCGAGTTGAAATGAATTCTTTATTTTGAGCTGAAATAATCAGTGGCATGCGTGTGTAGCTATGTTCAAACGGATGCCGCCGGAGGTCATTAATAGTTCGGCATAGCAAACAATTTATCCGATGATTTGACCGCAGGCAAATAGGGAAGTGGATCTGTCCTAGTCAGTGACAGACGTGTGAAGCTACGTTTAAACGGTTGCCCGCCGGATGTCAACAATAATGCGGCATTTGTATATTGAATCCGCGAGGCCACACCTATGCCAAGCTGATTGGTTGAGTCCAGTTTGACAGACATGGAAGAATAGATACACTGTGCACATCAGGATGCTTTCTACAGTTCCGAAAATCCAATCTTGATGTGTTTTTGCACATGGATGAATGTTATATTGCAGGACTAAAATTGTGTAACTTGAATGTCCACTCGCTTATTTTTCCGTAAATACTGTTTTCGAATACTAAAATATAACTAAATCACATATTTTGTTCTTTGACAGATTTAAAAAGAATTAAAATTATATATTAAATTTTCACATGGACAGTAAATTCTTTACTATTTCCATAGACATAGAATACATATATATATTCTATTTCTAAGCTATTTCAAATCTATTTGCCTACCGACTTGTTCCAAATAAATAGAAAATGTTTGGACTTGATGTTCAAAACTTGAGATGTTTTCCAGAAGAAAATCGTTGGTTTGGCAAATGGGGGTTACGTCGATTAAACATAGCTTGGTCCTATATGTGGCTGTGACTTGAGAAATGGGGTTTGTGTGATTTGTGACCAGTGTAGGTCCTAGTCAACTATAACACTCCTGTAGTCTAAATACGATCTGGATTGCATGTTAGTGTGTTTTATTGAAGGAATGCCGCACCTTCTCAGTCGCAGTGCCCGGTGGCAGGGACCATTGGCGAGGCAATTAATCGCTCTGATAAGTACAGCGGATGTAGACAAAATCTTCAAACAACACCCCATCCCCGTGGCAATTAGAGCGACTAATTTTCCCACTGCTATCACCCCGGGCATTTGGCTTTCCTTAATTGACCCCATGTACAGCATTGTTTCATTGTAAATGGACAATGGCCTACAAGGATGACATGACAGTTTGACCAGCATAGCACCAGCTATATCTATGCACCTGGTAAGTGTCACTGTTGCCTGTCTGATTTAGCATTGTATATAAGTACTATTAGGGTAAACATAGATTGTAACCTGACGATGTAAATATAAATACATGTATATACAGACTGGTATCCTACAGCTGTTGAAAATTGCACAGTATGTCCATTTTGTCACACACTGTCGCATTTCAGTATGTATATTGTAACTAGGTAATTATTATATGTTTATAGTACAGCTAGGGTCTCATCTATTTATATCAGCGTTCTAATAAACTGGAGTTCTAAGTAGTCTATTACGTGTAATAATCGTACTATGCATACATTTCGGAAGTACTACTGATACGTCATATACCCACGTGACCGCAAAGGGAAATAACTGCGGAAGCAAAATAAGGGGAAGTTAGTCCTGCAGTGACGGCGGGAAAAACTGGCTGTCCGGAATATGAAATCCGTACAAGAACGGCACATACTGGTCGGATTACTGTGAAATTTGTTTTATTTGATATATAAATGATGAATACATAAGCGTATCGCGAAAACAAAATATTGTTATATCTCCTTTAAATGACATTGACAGGCCGTTAAACACCAATAAACAAAACAAAAAAACGTACCTCGAAATCAAGTTTTATTAGAAGTTTGATTGAGGTGTCATTTCCCACTAATGCAATGATTTCCAATTGATTGGATGAGATTCCAGGGTTGTTTGAGGTGCAGGTTACCAGAAATCCAATTGTATGTAACCAAGTAAAATTGTTTATCCGATAATAAATAGAGGATATTTGTTCATCACGAGTGAAAATATAACGTTTTGTGTTCACGAGATGAAAAATAATTCGATCTTACACTGAAAACAACACATTTTCTGTTTATTTTATGACCATATAACAGTACTGTTGATTTCCGATACAGTGGCGAGGGCAAAGGTCACAGGAAATTCCATATTGAACCATAATAGGTGAGGTAGGTGTGTTACAAATGCAAAACTGACATTAGCACGGCGGTGTAGCATGTATGTGACCAGTGTGACATTAGCACGGCGGTGTAGCATGTATGTGACCAGTGTTCGCCCGAAATATATTCAAACACCGTTCAGGCATATATTGAATCAATTTGTCACGTTTGTTGCTACGTATTTGCTAAAAAGGAAAATAGTGAGCACAGGCACTCAAATCATACATGTATCACACCAACAACGCCAAGCACTCCATTGCAAATGCATGCATGAACAAGTCAATATTAAGCGATACAATGCACCTGTGATTTCAATATCTAATTTTAAAACATGCAAATCATTGTTATACAGAATCGCACCTATATCAACATGTTACCAATACATATATTTCCTATCTGTTGCATACATGTAGCGTAGTGGTTAGTTATATTTTTTAAAATTACGTTTTCGTTGAGGGTTGTGGGTTCGACACCACCACTGTGTGATACTTTTTTTTATAATTCAATGTTGTCCCTCACTTCATAGTTCCAGATATTTGCTGTGGTTAATACGTATATTTTATTAACATTATTTAATGTCCCTTATAGAAACATTTTGTTTTACATTTGTTCAAAATCTGATATATACACACATTGTATATTGCATAATGCCGTTTGAATCGCCTTAGATACATCCAATTCCATATGTGTGTCTGGACCAAACGTATACCCTTCAACCAATATCTTCCCCATCTGGGGGCGGCGGTCATACGACGTATGGGTGAGTTTAGCCAGCCAAACATTTTCAGGGGGCGGGAAATAATGCTTGTGTTTTTTTTTGCGCAGGACTGGACAATCACAGTGAATCAACTATTGAAACATTTTACGTTTACAAATATGGCATTTATTGTGGTTAACAATCGCCCGTTTCCCCAGTCGACCAGTTGGTAAGTTAAAATTATCTCCAAAGCTACTATAGGGGCATAACTTGTCAAGCTCTAACTTGCTCTAGATAAAGCGTCGATTTCGACCACCTAAAATGGCTGCAAACGGCTACATCCCTAGAAAGCTAAAATCGACACAGTCCGCTGACCCCGTGACGTCACGTGCCCTTGTCAATTTATCGGAATCGACCGTATTTACGCTCTTTGCTGATTTAGTATTTACATTAGCACCCGCATCGTACCTCTAGGACTTCGCTAGGAAACCTGTGGAGGGCCTCATTTCTCAACATGACCAATTTACTGTTTTAAATCATTTTAAATATATTAATTGATTAATATAAATTAATTATAATAGGGGATAGCATTTGTTGACGGCCCTGAGCAATAAAATATACTGTTTTCAACAGTTTAATGAGTTTGCATAGTGTATTGTGTTATTAAAGGTGCATGCCCACTCAGTAGACACAAAATGTTCTTTATATCAGACATCATCGGAGACATTTTCTGGAAAATAAAATATTCAATCATCATTACCCCACGTATTGATTGGCATTATTATACATTTTATATCAGACATAAAGTTCCACACTGATATCAGGTGCAATACTCGTATTTCCTTAAAATGGACATTAAGGTTTGGAACACAGATGTATTTGCTTCCAAAATTAACAACCGCAATGTCACATTAATATGCGATGGAACAGCATATCAACTGAAGTGTGAAGCTGGACATGTTAACTCAACAGAGATAGAAAGTATAAAATCTACACAGGAAGAGACAGATACGAGGATAATACTGTATGCGATGTATGGCAATGAACATGGATATGACTACATAAGGGTAAAGAGTCCAGATAGTGATATTTTTTTCATACTATTGCATTATGCTCTGCATCTAGAGAATGTCACTCTTCTGTTCGACACAGGAACTGGAAACAAAAAAAGATTAATCAACATGAGCGAAGTAGCTCGTGGGTACACACAGGAATAACGCACCGCGTTATTGACACTGAATGCGTATACAGGATGTGACAGTACTAGTGCATTCAAGGGGCTGGGGAAGGTTAAGGCCATAAAAACAATGCAGAAAATGCCAAAGTACGTCCCAGTCTGTCTCATGTCGGAGATGATTGGGAGATGGCTGAAGAGACTATTGATGAATTAGAAGCTTTCACCTGTGCCGTGTATGGCAATTCCAGATGTACAAAGATTGATGAACTCAGAGCGTCCATGTTGAAAGCAAAATGTGGTTCATCTGAAAAGCTAACCATATCAAACAATGTAGATATTGCGTCACTACCCCCATGTAAAGGCAGCTTGGTACAGCATGTACGGAGGGTCAATTATCAAGTTGCAATATGGAAGAGGGCACACATTGCAACTCCTGAGATTCCAAACCCTACTAATGGCCATGGCTGGATACAAACTGATGGACATATCGAGCCATTGTGGACGAACGATCCAATTCTACCCCAACGACTCATATACATCATCGAGAATATACAGGATTATGACATATCAGATGAAGAAGAATCTGGTGAGATGGGGCCTGTATATTCTGACGAGGATGCAGACGACAGTGATTAGGCAGTGTGACTTAATGAACACAAACTCATGGCAATAGAGCCAACTATATAGAGTAAACAAAGATTTGTTTGTAAATAAACATGATACAGAAATACGTTTTATTTTTTAAGATACAATGTAAATTGTATGCCTAATTTGCATATTCATGACTTTGGAAGGTATCCAATCAAATTGGTATTATGTTTAATGAACTCCTTGACCATGAAAACATATATCTAGGCACCTTAAATGTTCTTCTAGCTTGATTAATAAGAAAGATATGTGGAAACATATTTTTTTCTCAAAAAATGGCGGGAAATGAGAAATTTATGCAATGGCCGTAATCTCATTTGCATAGCATATGAGGTCACAATACATGATATAATGTTTCTATTATAAAGCAGACATGTAGTGTAATAAACTTAGACTGCTTCAGTTCTAAAACAATGATTAATATAAGCTTTTAGAAATATTTAGTACGAAGTAGTTTATAAAATGAAAATGTATCTTTTTACGCCTAATTTGCATATTCATGACTTAGGAAATTATCCAATCAAATCGGTATTGTGTTTAATGAACTCCTTGACCATTAACACATATATGTAGACACCTTAAGTGTTCTTCTAGCACTTTTAATAAGAAAGATATGTGCACAATTAATGTTCCAAAAAATGGCGGCACCTAATTTGCATATTTGGCTAAAAATAGATGTGGGACCCAAGACTTTTGATGTTAACATTTTTTAAAGTATTTAGTATACCCCAAGGAACAAAAAAAACATGGCGTACAAATGTTGTGGGGGGGGGGGGTGCATGGGGGGTCCTGGTAGCCCATAGCCTAATAGCTTGTACACAATCATTCAAATGACACAGAACCTTATAATGTGAATACAAATAAATTAGTACTGACTGTGTCGAGATATTAAAATACAAATTATGACATAATTGTTATTTATATATGCAATAGAAGACTTCACCGAAAACCCAGGGCACAATCTTACAGACGGATTTGATGTAACAACAGCAACACCACTGGATTATTGTTGGCTTTTGTACAAGCCAGAGATCATATGTTTTCTTCCGTGGAGAGACATAAACAATTAAGCTAGGAGTTATTTTCATCTACAGCGAGCAATGTAAATTGGTCCAGAGACATAATTAATATATTACAATTATATAGGTATTATTTGCACAACTGAATTGTTATTTATGGTACTTCATTGAAGTAAAACATTTTACCAGATTGACAGTGATCCAGCTACACAATTTTTAGATGAAGACAATGCGACGTAAGGAATGGTAGAAACTTGTAAGGGCTGGTAAATTTCAAATCTTACTAGCCGGGCTGGCTAGTACATATTTTTTCTTAGTTTCAAGCCCTGTCGTAGTATGTAACAAGAGTTGTCAGAAGACAACGAAGCTCGCCTGTTGGCAGCCTTCACTCAAACTTGGCACAGTTGCATACAAAAGATGAATATTATATAACTTGACCTTGGGTTAAGGGGCGTGCAGTGGACCTTGTCATTGGGGTCAGTGGTGCAAGGTGGGTCGTGGGTTTGCTATAACACAATATAGCATATTAAGCTGAATGTATGTATGAAATTTTCTACAGCATGATAGCTATTCACATGAGGAATCCATGTATGAATGTGCTAAGTTTGTGACCTTGACCTTGAGGAAAGGGGTGGGGGTCATGGATTTGCTGTCGCACAATAGAGGATCATCAGATGAATGCATGTATGAAATATGAAAGCGTTCCCTGTAATAAAACAGAAGTTACACAACATTTACCCCAACGTTAAGTTTATGAACATGCTAAGATTGTGACCTTGACCTTGGGGTAAGGGTTGGGTGGGGGTTGTGGATTTGCAACAGCATGATAGAGGGTCATCTGAGGAATGCATGTATGAAATATCAAGGCGTTCCATGAAAGGAAACAGATGTTATCAGACATTTACCGCAACGTTAAGTTTATGAATGTGCTAAGTTTGTGACCTTGACCTTGGGGTAGAGGTTGGGTGGTGGGTCATGGATTTGCTACAGCATGATAGAGGGTCATCTGAGGAATGCATGTATGAAATAACAAGGTGATCCATGAAAGGAAACAGAAGTTATAAGACATTTATCGCAACGTTAAGTTTGTGGACGCTGACGCCGACGACGCCGCCGACGACGCCGCAGGCGAGCTAAAAACAAGAAAACATGGCGATGCAAGAAGATTCGGCGACACTTTTCTTGTAAACAGTTTTCATGAAATATCACACATGTTCGATAGTACAAAATCACACGGTGTGTCTCGAATAGGTAATAATTCAATCTAGTCATGTACATGTCATGTCAACAAATTGTTTTCACCTTACTCCATGTGAGTTTAATTTCTCGTCAATACAAGAGTCATTTTACATGGTGTCTGCATATGTATTCCTTTGTATAAGGAACTTGTACCTTTAATAGTAATATATTATGGCATTATTTGGCGTTTCTAGGCCGAGCCGAGATATGTTGCTAAATACATGTTGACAAAATTCCATATATTAAAAAAAAATAGATTTTACCTACCTACCTACCCACACCTCATTGGCCCGGGTAGCGGGAGGGGAAACAAACATATTTTTAAGGCCAGCCTAGAGTACAAGTGCTGACATGTGGCCATACCAGCGAGATATTGCAGTAGATAACACAAGGCGATCGCAGGGGAGTGTTTCGCCCACGACCAATGGGTCAATGTTACTCGAATGAGCCAGAGTGATTAGCTATCAATGTGAGGAAGTAACTTATGACGAAATTTGGACGACCGTCCAGAGTTTTGACGGACATGATCTATATTTTGAGAGAAATATGTCACGTTTACCGTAAACCCATGGTGGTTAGCTATCAATGTAAGGAAGTTACTGGCAAAGGTTGGCGACCATCCAACCCAACTATGAGAAGATATGCGAAATTTGGATGTACATCCACATGACGGACTTGGCCTATACTTTACACGTATACATGACATCGCCGAGATTCGTTCCAGGCGCTTGTTTCTTTTTCGTGGTTAGGTATACCTTCCGGGCGGAGAAGCCATAACAGGTGCATTACCGGAACACGATCGTACTGTATACTGTAGATAATAAGCGTAACTTTTTTTAAAATATTTATTTTGGTCCCTTCCGATTTGTTTACGCAATTGCGTAATGGCAGCGGCGCCCTTGTGCTTAACAGGCGATAATGACCCAGACCAAACCAAGACAAGAAACAAAAAGTGTTGGTCATTCATTAAAAGCCAAAATAACGACTCGTCAAACATTGCATCCCTCAGAGATAATGGTATCTTGAAATCGGAAACCAAAACCAAGGCTAATATCCTAAATAGCCAGTTCAAATCGGACCCAGTCCATTCACAAGTATGGGAGAAATTTCTGTCGACTCAAATGGAATCGAAAAGCTCCTGTGTAAGCTTAACCAGCACAAGGCTTCTGGCCAAGATAATATCAGTGCACGAGTACTTAATGAATGTAGGAAGGAGGTCAGCCCTGTACTGGCATGCATATATAATTCAGGAACCGTTCCTGTTGACTGGCGTCTTGCCAATGTATCAGCTATTTTTTTAAAAATGGTGACAACTATGACCCCGCGAACTACCGACCTGATGTTACAACAATGTCCTCGCATATGTCCAACAATATCCTCGTAGATGCAGCATGGGTTCAGAAGCCGCAGGTCTGGTGAATCCCAGCTTGTCTAATATGTCCATGATCTCTCCAACCTACTGTCTGTTCCACGTTTTGCTGCCGACGAACTTTTGGCTATTAAATACATTAAATTTAAAATATATTTAAATGTAAATACGTGGAACAGACAGTAGATACGGCACACAGTAAATGGCAAAGACAAACTGACATCATTAGCATGGACCTTATCAAGGCCTTTGACAGAGTCCCCCACCGTAGGCTCCTACATAAACTGAACTACTACGGTATCCGAGGTCTCGCCAATGACTGGCTATGTTACTTTCTTTCATTCAGAACCCCGGAAATTGTCTTGAACGGCGTGGCATCAGAACCAGCAGATGTGATATCAGGGGTTTCGCAGGGTTCCGTCCTTGAACCCGTCCTGTTCCTACTATATATCAATGATTTGCCATGTGCCATGACTTTGTTATGTACAGGAACAAACGTACAGACACAGATTGTCAATCTCTACAAGCCGACATTGAACAACTTTCCAAGTTGAAGGAAATTCAATGCTTCCAAATGTCACACCCTGAGAGTCACTAGTCACCAACCACATACCCGTCTGATCCATGACTACACTCTTCATGACCATGTATTGGAGAGTGTGTCTTCTGCCAAGTATCTAGGCTTGACCTTTACTGACAATCTGTCTTGGGGTACACACATACATAATGTAACCAGCAAGGCCAACATGACTCTTGTATTTCTGAGGCGAAACTTGGCATTGACTCCCAAAAGCACCAGAGATGTTGCCTACAAAACCTTGGTTAGGCCAAAGTTGGAATTTGCCTATTGCATTTGAAGCCCTTACACAGAATCAGACATCAGTAAAGTCGAAAGGGTACAGAGAACTGCAGCTACTAGTAGATGATGTCGAAGATTGCGGAACCGTAGCCATGTTGGTGAGATGATGGAAGACCTTTCTTGGCACTCTCTAGCCCAACGCAGAGACAATTGTAGCCTGATCTTCTACTTCAATATCCACAATGTCCTGGTTGTTATTGACAAGCCGACATATCTTCACCATAATCCAAATCCCAGGTCCATTCGGTCTTCCTCCAACCACCCCCTCCAGTACAGTAGACCATTGGCTTATTCTGATAACTTCAAGTTTCCTCGGAAACAGTGCCTGTGTTCAAATCCCAGATCTAAAATGATACTACTGCTGCATTCTATAATGTAGCAGACTCTCACTTTTTGTAAATAGTTTTAATTTGGCAAAATCTGACTTTGATATTTTTTTAAAGAGTATATTAAAGGTACATGCCCACGTGCCAGGTTATAATATAGGGAGGCATATTTTTTTGGTCCATACATTAGATATAACACTGTTCGTGCAAAATGAACAATCATGAACCATTTTCGGACGATATAATTGGCATTTTTATACTTCGTATATCACACATGAATGTTCACACAGATATCAGGGACGATAACCGTGTTTCCTTAAAATGTTAACTGACATTACTATTTCTTCTCTGTAATTACTTTTTGATGTGCAATGATCATACTTATTAATCTGTCGAAAATATTATTTTTTCAGGTGATTCATTTAATTAGTATAAATAATTAAAAAATACCATGCCTCATTTGCATATGAAAATAGCCAGCATTTTTATACTTCGTATATCACACATGAATGTTCACACAGATATCAGGGACGATAACCGTGTTTCCTTAAAATGTTAACTGACATTACTATTTCTTCTCTGTAATTACTTTTTGATGTGCAATGATCATACTTATTAATCTGTCGAAAATATTATTTTTTCAGGTGATTCATTTAATTAGTATAAATAATTAAAAAATACCATGCCTCATTTGCATATGAAAATAGCCTGATACCACCGCGCGTCACTATCAGTGAAATAAATATAACTAAATGATTATATCTGTATAGCAGGCAATCGTAATTTTTAGGACTGGTGGAATAGTGACAGAATTATACACTTATTTAATTCCTATAAAGAACATTTTGTGCCTACTGCGTGGGCATGTACCTTTAATACACTTTTACCCCTTTTTCTGTGCAATCAAAGCAATTTGCCAGACAGACAGACAGACGGACGGACGGACGGACGGACGGACCGGACGGACGGACGGACAGACAGACAGACAGACAGACAGCGGACGGACGGACGGACGGACGGACGGACGGACGGACAGACAGACAGACAGGTCATGTACAGTTCGTTTTGGTATACACTGTTTATTTTTACCATCTGAGAAATCTGAAATGAACACACTTTTCTCAACACCACTACAATCCATTATTATCAAAACGAAAACATACACTTCAATCGTACCTTTACTAACCAAAAATCCCCATTATCCATATTGTATTATCATAATCCACTATTACGCCACTATTATCCACCATTACGCCCCATTTTCCACCATTATACACACGTATACAACATTATATATTAAAAAAGATAATTAATATACTTATTTTTTTGCTCCCAGTATTACAAAAAAAACAAACATTACAACATAAAAAGAACATACTATCATTAAACATTAAGTCTGCAAAAAAAACAACAGTTCAATAATGCCACGAGCATCAATCATGGTATACAAATATCACCATTATCCATATTATATTATCATGATCCACCATTACGCCACCATTATTCACCATTACGCCCCCATATTCCACCATTACGCCCCATTTTCCCCATTATCCAAAAAGCTACCATTACGCCATTTAGTGATACCGAAATTCCAGCTTTTCTATTTTTATCTCCATGTCATCGTACTCGGAAACCCTCGATTTTTGGTGGGACGTTCGGCAGATGATCATGAAGGCCCACCCTGGAGGAACTTGCGCTATTCATAAATATACACAAACCTTTACTAAATATACTATGTTAAGAAATTGAATACACATCCATTGCAAATCATCTGAAAAACAAAAACAATCCAATAGCAACTGGTTTCCGCATGCGAGCAGCCATAATGTTTCACTCGAGCCGGATGTCCTGTTTTTGCACCGGTTTTCGTCGGTGAGCTATTGGGGTCATAATATTTAACAATTGAATCAAGAACGGAAACAAAACTAAGTATTTAACAGTAAAAAAAACCACATTACCTTTCGTAATACACCATCACATCTTATTTTATTGTTCGCAACAACATTTACAAGAATCATAATACAGACCCATCAACTTGAATTAGGCAGCAAACCAGGAAAATATAGCTACTGTAGGCCTTTCATTCTTTCTATTCTATATGTTCCTCCTTTACTTGCGCGTAACACATACATTCAGGTTTTACTAATTGTTATTACTGTCATGACACATATACATGTATATTCTGATGCAATGTATCATTTTCATAAAGTTTAAAATATTTCCTCTTTTCATTTTTATGAAACTTAAAAATTGAAAATAAACAAATAACATTTGGGTTTTCAGTAGTGTTAATGCCAATACTGGCCTTCCATACATAAACATGTCTATTTTGTGATATTTGTTTATTGTTGAATTATATGAACTTTCGAATTAGAAGGAAACTCGGAACATTTGGATATTTGTTGTAGTAGCATAATATCTACGAGCACATTGTGTCAGTGAGAAAATGTTCTATATTTTCGGTAAAGGAAGTTATTTGAAATAGCCTCGATCAATTAGTTTCTGAATACCTAACGAAATGTGATTCCTTCAGTTAGTGGAACAGCAAATTTCAAACAAAACAATTTAAGTAGAAAAACTATTCAATTCAGATAAAAACTAGTCGAGAACATCACCGACCCAATCAAGTTGCAAGTTGGGTCGTGATGGCTGCGGCTATTTGTATATTGGCATTTTATATTTCAATAAAACTGAACATATACAGCATCTAACTGTATAAACACTTGTATTGAACCCTAGGTTTACATTTATAAACATACACCAGCATTATAATGTTGATTTCAATACAATATTTTTTTTAACAAAAAACATTTTTTTTAACGAGATATTGATGAATATTGTCAATAAAAATGATTGTTTTGTGTTTCTATTATATAGCGATGCTCAATGGTGTCACGTGACCCACCCACGTGACCGGTATCTCATGAATATTCATAACTGGAAATTTACAGCCCAGATTTACTCCAGTTTTATTTCGGTCAGATATATAGTATAGGCCTAGGGTTCGTACAGATTTGAAAAGTACTTGAATTCTCGATTGATAAATGAAAAGTACTTATTTTCTGAAAATCAGCTTGCAAAGTGCTTGAATTTAATTTTAGTACTGGAAAAGTGCTTAAAAAATGTCTTCGTGCTTAAAAAGTACTTGAATTTTAATATAAAAAATAAAAAAGTTAATCGCTAAATTTCGATGTTCGATGGGTCGAGTCTAAATTGTGGAGCGCTGATCGGTATTGGAAACTGCATGTTAAACTATGCGTAGTATCGGCAAACCTGCTGCGTATCGGCAAAACCGTGCGCGGTTCTGGTTTTAAACTGGTCCAATATGAGCCTCGTTCTGAATGGTTAATGGCGACGTGCGTGAACGCTACACTGCGTTTTCACAATGGGGAAAAATGTATTCAACCGTATCTGGATAAGCCGCTTTAAGTGGGTTAAAAAAGCGCCCGATAGGTACGAAGCCTATTGTACTGTAGGTCGGAAAGAAATTGATATTGTGCTTGAAAAAATAATAATTGTATGGCCGTGACGCCAGTTTTCGGGGTAGTCGGAGTTTTCGGGGTATTCACATATTTTTTAATTTGTAGACATGTGTGCAGCCGCGATGTGCTTTACGTCAGGTGATTAAAATAAGCATGACATTACCTATATTAAGTTCTTAAAAATGCTCTTTAATATTGTTAAAATCATAATCAATAGAAAAGTTTCAAGTTTTCCTTCACTGTGCCTCATTCATCTGCGAGATGATATAACATCAAATGAAAACTCGGGACGAATTAGCAAATTTATTGACACTTTCATAACATACCCCGAAAACTCCAACCATAAGTCAATATTCAAGATGGCTGACTCGTGTGTTGCTAAACGCGCTAACGCGAATTTTAATCTAACAACAATCTTATTTTGAAGGCAAGAAACATTGAAAGAAATGTTTATCATTCTATTGAACTGACAATTTAGCTCATATGTTATGTTTTATAAAAATCGCTAGTTGATGAACTTGTTAATACCCCGAAAACTAGACCCACCATCATACTTAAAGTGCTTGAATTTTATCATGTCATGTCTGTACGAACCCTGTAGTATATTGACGGTGGAACAGGGAACCAAAATTGCAAGCATGTTGAAGAGAAGTGATGTAAGGGCAAGGAAACTGGGAAATCCCACATGAGATCGCTTAATATATACGATTACGAATACTTTGAAAAAATAATTGCAGAAATAATAGGTATTGCAGACGATTTCACTTAATTTTTTAATATAAACTGACACATACATATGTACAGGGGTCATACCAGTTATCCAGACAATCAGTTTATCGGACAAATGAAAACACCTGTTAATTACGCGCATTCGTTTGATCAGAATTTGCAAACAAAAATACATCTTAAGTCACGCAGGTGCTTGCTGTTTCCATGCCAGTGTGAAGAATATATTACCATGGTAAACATTTTAATAAGATTTGCTGAAAATATTCCGCAACTCTGTCCACAAGCTGTTTACAACGTCAAAAGTCTCGCTGGGGCATGCAAGTGCGCCCATTACGTCATTTTTTTGTGTTATATTTAAGCGTGGGAATTGGCTCGATGACCTTCCATACCCGGACATATAAGTCCATAAAGGCCGAATTTTGAAGTGTTGTATGTGATATATGTAAGTGCAGGGCGGACGGATGTGTATAAATGTGTGCTGAAATGGGACACTGCTTAGGTCCAATACGGTCCTGTAATTCCGCGCAGTGTCCCGGTGCACGGGAGGCGGGAAGAAGAGAGGGGGTTAATGGGTAGAACCTGGCACCGGTGATGCACAGCAAAACGGGTCCCAGCTAGAACCAATCCACTCCTGGCGGCACTCGACACACAAGTTGGTGCCATATATAGTCGGTAAAAACACGTGCTATTTTAATTCACATAGTTGCCACATCCAGACAGCTCCAAGGCAGGCCGGGGCCAGAAGCGGACAAGGGCAAGCAGAAAATTCGGCTGAGCTCGAGCTAACTTGCTGATATGGTTAAACTTGTTATAACTGCTTTAGTTTCATACGAAAGTGTGATAACTGAGTTGCCTGGACATCCTGGCCTAACGTGGCAGGGACATGAACACCTCGGCTCCCCGTGGTTTCCCCGTACCCACATGTGTTAACACGTCGCCTGTCCCACTCACAGGTGGAAGACTCGGACCTATGACACCAAAACAAATGCCTATTATTAAAAAAATCCCATTACCCCACCCACTTGGTCTCGTACAGTACCATATGCTATAAAAAGATGAGTATAAATAGGGCTATTATAGAAAGAGCCCTCTCTTTTCCGGCTCGCACAAACACAATACACATCGATTAAATGTATGATTTCTGTCGCTGGCAATCGATAAAGGTATTAGGTGTGTGAATATATTCACTTCAAATCATTTATTCAGTTATTCGCATTTTGTATACCCCATCCAAAGCGAAATTTGCGTGTACGAAAGAATCTGACACAGAATCGGAGGCCGTCCGGCGTGGATTATCGGTCATATTCGACCAATAACTAATCGCCAGCTCCAACTAAAGTCGTGCACCATGACCATATACATTAGCAACTCCAACCATACAAAGTTCGTCCAATTGTGATCGTTCACCGATCTAAAAAACACCTTTTTCATAGAACGCCTATATTCTCGTGAATAGTTACAGGCGTTCTATAATTACAATCGGTCGATGGGCCGAATGGGGTTCGCTGCGGGAAACTTCGTAAAATGAAAGTGTGCCAATACCAACAAGCTATATGTTAGTTCAATATTCTAACATGCTAACACCTGTAAACATTGATAGGTTATATTAAAATAATAATACGCATGTAATTTGCAAAAAAAATAGCTTCCCAATGAAATTTAGTTTAAATAGATTATCCCGTATGGAGCCTCATTTAGAACGTCTGGTACATATAGAGTCAATATTTGAACCTTTTTACTAAACGCCATAGTGTCATGTGTCCAATTTATTGGACACAGGACACTTTTTTTTAATGTAATATACCAACCAATAACAAATTTACGTTTAAAAAGTCAGCTATTTGTTGTTAAATGCGATTGTATTTTCATTGTGACGTCATACTATATTTCGTGTCCTGCCATTACACGTACTGGTTCAAGACATCGTGAAATTATTGCTGTCTAACTCTTCATTGTTGATAAGCTCTAAATACGGAAATACAGATACTCATTATGTACTCGACGATTTGTAAATGCTACAGACGTACATTTCTGGAAATTTGCTAAAGCTGAGAGGACAATACGGCGACAGCCAAGACGCATCAATAATTGACCTACATTTTACATAAGTCTACTAGCTGCCAGACACGAAACATTCATTTCAGGTAAGAATTATTTCTTTATTACTGTTGACCAATATTTGAATCGTGCTGACTTCGACAGCACTTTTAACCACAGGGCTACTAAAATAATTCCATTGTATTCAATCTAACATGAATTCAAGTGGGTGGGGGATATTCAACATTGCCTGTGCATGTGCCGAGTCATTGGTTTTCGCGACCAATGTTGTTTCCACAATTGTTGTTTAAATAGCTAATTTCTAATTTATGGTGCATCTCGGACTCTGTGTTTGTGGCACCTCGATACTTGTAGATTCACTTTGAATATATGTTTTCTTTCCAACAAGTCAATTCATTATATATTTAGGCTATTATCTGTTATCTATTCACTATTGTCTATATAGGCTTTTAGCCACTTAAAAAAGACACTACTTTAATTCCCCCCCCCCTTCCGAGAGTCAAATGTGTTTAAAAAAACTGTAACAACAGTGATGAAATAAGTAAAAAATTGAGGTGTGCGAATCCAGGTACACTGCATTTGCACAGCGGTGACTTTTCCCCGAAATATCATGAATATAGGCCGGTGCAGTATTTCTATTAAGTAAGTGTACCCGGCTTCGCACCGTGTATGTGGCTTTGCACACACCAATTATTTTACATGTCTGATTATTCATGTTGTTTTCTTAAGACAAGTGTTTTCAGAAAGTCATGTGTTTACACGATTTAGAAAACTATAACAACAGTGACCAAACAAGTACAAAAATTGAAGTGCAGTATTTGTATTAAGTATTTGTATTGCAGTGGGTGGTCTTCCTAAAATTTATTTGTACACAGGGTACCCATGTTTGGTCTGGGGTGGTGATGAGGGACTTCTTTGCTTCATTGGGGTGACCTCACGAAATATGGGCGGGGGTGGAGACTGTATGTTTGTTGGGATTACAATCGTGTCTGTTAATTCTGCGCACCTAATAATAATTTTCGTGAAAATGTCCATATTCCGTCTAAATTCCCTGAACATTCAAGGCAGTTCTTAGTCGAGATAATCACGGCTAAACAGATGGCTTTTACTATTTCATCTGTCGTCTATTATCTGTATCCGCCTAGCAGAGACCCAGCCGAATTTGATCAAAATATCAGTCGATTTTATCCTTGACTTTTGCGAATAATACGGGAATAAAATGATAACCAATGTCGGTATATTTGCATGTGTATTATTGGTTTATGAAGCTTTTTTTAACAGATCTGTTGTTGATCTATTCATTTAGTAAGCAGGACCACTAATCATTTTGACCATGTTCTGAATAACTTTTTACCAAACTATCGGAATGGGATAAAATTGTGACTTAGTATACCGTTAATCAGCTGATTTATTCCAAAATCAACATAATTTATTCTGACGTAAGCTGGGCAAAACATTACGTGAATTGTGCATTAGCCGGTGCGCAGAATTAGCCGAAATGACATTTTTATATTCAGATCAGAATGTCAGTTTTCATTGGTTTGATACATGTACAGATATGTATGACGTGATTCTATATTTTATGTACATCTGGTGTCCCGGTGTAATTTACTGACAAATCACACAATTTATAAGGAAATTATTTTTTTTCAGTAAAGAAACTATGTGTAATACCAATCCATTAAGAAAACAGTATTTACAATTCTTGTTATGTGTGTTTAGTTATTATTTTCTGTTGTTGGCATATGTATGGTGCACCAAATGGGCATGTCCCGATCATCAATCAGCACAGTTCACAAGCCCGTAATTCTCAAATCTTGTCAATTTGTACTTTACTAAACATTGCATCTGAATTAAAATAGTTTAACATTGACATTAAACTTATTCTGCAATAAATTTGCCTTTTATATATCAGGATTGAATTAGTAAAAGCTCTGAAACAACAAAAAACAGACACAGCTTGCAAGGAGTGTGGGTTTCTATTGGCAATCACATTAAAAGTAAACACTAACTTGAAGTTATATTGTACAGCATATTCAAAGTATAAATATGTTTGTTATATATGCTGTATTAGTATTTTAAATAAATGGAAAGTCATTACCGTTACGTTTTGTCATTACCGTTACATAATCATTGCCGTTACGCCCATATTTTTGGAGGCTGTGCTATTAATTAAATGTAGCTTTATAACGATGTTTGGTACATGTGGTAAAACACGGCATTCTGTTAGTTGCCAAGCTATTTTGTTTTGCTTAACTTTACTGATTCATATTAAATACATGTTGTTGGGTTACCATAAATGAGAAATTCCACGACTTGCTACTAAATTTCTCTGTTTCGCACTAATACAATTAGCTTACCATATTCTTGACACTTTCTAAATAGATGCCCCTTCAGTTGTATGTTTTATGCTGTTGAAAAGAAAAAAATGTAAATGTAAAGCTATATTTACGTCATGTAAATGTACGTAACGGAAATTACATTTCTGAGACCCCTGGTCCCTTGAAGTGGAAATAAAATTTAAAAAATGACGAGAACAATTGGCTATACTATTATAAATGTAACAACTGGACTGTCACCCAATGGAATAAACACAGTTTAATGAATTATTGGTTCTACATCGAAACTAGAAAAACGACACCAATATGTGGCGAGGACCTGGCATCAGATCAGGATCATCCTGATTTCAGGGCTGAGTATATAGTTATTTTATTGTAAATATTCATTTCTGATTTTAGGATCCCCCCCATTTGTACATGTACTTGAACATGTTACTAAACCCATTGACCCGGCCTTAAATGACCGCATCTGTTGATAGACCCCAACAAACAAATAAATGATATACGTAGGCTTCCTCTACAGAATAGCTAATCAGATCTGATTTACACTTTAGTTGTTAAGTGTGATCTATATTTTCCATCTGAAAGATTTGTCAATATTTTTTGAATCGGTGACTTATTCTTGTGGTGGACAGAATGACATTTGTACATTTCTGATTATGTGACACTCGAAGGACTAGTTATTGAAATGGTCAGAAATATATTTACTATGCTTTTACACATATGTGGATGTGACCTAAGGTTGAAGTAACGGACCATGGCCTATAAATACATTAAATACACATAAGAGCATCAATAAGTGAGAGAAAAATAAGCTAAACAAAATGTATTTACTCCATGTGTGATATATGGGAGTAAATAATTTGTTTAGCCTATTTTATTTTACTTATTGATGCTTTTAGGTATATTTAATGTATTTATAGGTATTGGATCCGTTACTTTAACCGGTGGCTGTGACTGGAGAATGTGGTTTATGGGATTTGTGACCATTGTAGCTCCTGATCAAATAGTACACTCCTGTAGCCTGATACTGATGTGGCTTGTTAGAAGCATGATGGAGATTTCATTGTTGCAATGGTGAACAGTGCAGATCCTGTGCGGATATGTGTATCTACACTGGTCGCAAATTCCATAAGCCCCATTTCTCCAGTCACAGACACATATTTGAGCAAATTTAAAAATCCTACCGCCAACCTAGAGTGATTAGCATTTAAGGTATTGCATTCAATCTTTGATTCATAAATTTCTGTTTAACGTCCACAGTCTATAAAGTCTATATTTGGTTGGTGGTTTCACATGGTTTCAGATATCTTCGCAATAAAGGATTTTACTTGAAACATCCAGAATAGACCAAAGACAAACTTTGTAGACTTTCGAAGGGAAACGAAAATTTACGAATTAATGATGTATTTTTGTGCTATTATCATGATTATAATTGAAATCAATGCCCAATGGTCAAACTTGTAACAAATTACATATGTACAATAAATTTCGACTTCGAAATTTGACTTCGAATGAAATGGTGCAATTGGTTGATATTGGTCATTTGCAGTGCATGATGTGACAAACAACATATTGAGGCAATCATCTGTAACACAGTGCCTTCAATCATGATTCATACCCAGGCATACAAAGTATGTCGAGGTGTATATAGTTTTTGTATTTTCGTCCATCCGTAAGATTTGCGTTAAAGGTTTTTGGGTACCCATTATATCAAAAAAAAAAAAAAAAAAAAAAAGCAACCGAAATCGCGTGAGTTGAATCTTCATATACTTCTTTATCGTCATCCATATTTTTTATACTGTAAGCACACCGATGTGGCTTTCCTGCACAAGGTCAAATTACTTAAAAGTTTTGAAATATTTGCATCAAACATGTCAAAGTTTTTAAGTACACAATGTCTCTGCAACCGCAAGTCGGGTTTGACTTGAAACTCATATATATATACTTCTTTATGAAGTTAGAAGATCAATATTTTCTTTCTATAGCCCTGGTGGGTGCATGTGATGGGTAATTTAACAATCGCGATTCATCCTTACCGGAAATCCGACTGGAAACCTGGTTTGGCCCTCACATACGTCTTTGGCATTTTGTATGTGACAGTTGAATCTGGTTATATCTCTTGTGTGAGTATTACGATTATTCGTAATCCTTTTTAGCTCACCTGAGCAAAGCTCATGTGAGCTATTGTTATGGCAAAGTGTCCGTCGTCCGTCCGTCCGTCCGTCCGTCCGTCCGTGAACATTTTCAATCATCTTCTTCTCCCGAACTGCTGAGCCGATATTGGTTAAACTTCACAGGGATGATATATGGGTGATGCCATTTCAGATTTGTTAAAATGGAGGTCATCGACAATCCAAGATGGCCGCCATGGAAAAGTAGGTCAAATTCTTTTTCTTGTAAACTGCTTGGCCGATATTGGCCAAACTTAACTGTAATGGTCTGTGGTTGAAGCCTGTTCATTTTTGTTAAAATGGAGGTCATCACCAAATCCAAGATGGCCGCCGTTGAGAAGTAGGTCAAATTCTTAAAAAATCTTCTTCTCACGAACCGCCAGGCCGATTTCGACGATACTGGGTATGAATGATCGATAGTTTAGCGCTGTTTCAGATTTGTTCATATGGTGGCCCTGGGTCAAAAATGGGCGTCGCCCAAGGGGTCAAATAGGGGTAAATTTTATTTTTAACCGAATATAGTCATATAATATATCAAATCGAAGGTATTGACGAGACGATCACTCTGGAGAATTTTTTGTCTAAATCGATGATTACGTCATCCAAGATGGCCACTGATAAGTTCAAAAGTCATTCTTTTTTTACTAAAGATTTCAAACGTCTTTTTATTGTGAACTGCTTGGCCGATATTGGCCAAACTTAACTGTAATGGTCTGTGGGTGAAGCCTGTTCATTTTTGTTAAAATGGAGGTCATCACCAAATCCAAGATGTCCGCCGTTGAAAAGTAGGTCAGATTGTCAAAAAATCTTCTTCTCACAAACCTCCAGCCGATTTCGACAAAACTTGGTGTGAATGATTGATAGTTAACACTGTTTTCAGATTTGTTCATATGGTGGCCCCTGGTCAAAAATGGGCGTGGCCCGAGGGGTCAACTAGGGGTCAAATTATATTTTTGCCCGAATATGGTCATATAATATAACAAATCGAAGATATCGACTAGTCGATCACTCTTGAGCATTTTTTGTCTAAATCAGATGATTTTGTCATCCAAGATGGCCACCGAAAGGTAAAAAAGTTGTTATTTTACTAAAGATTTCAAACGTATTCTTCTTGTGAACTGCTTGGCCGATATTGGCCAAACTTAACTGTAATGGTCTGTGGGTGAAGCCTGTCCATTTTTGTTAAAATGGAGGTCATCACCAAATCCAAGATATCCGCCGTTGAAAAGTAGGTCAAATTGTCAAAAAAATCTTCTCACAAACCTCCAGGCTAATTTCGACGAAACTTGGTGTGAATGATTGATATTTAACGCTGTTTCAGATTTGTTCATATTGTGGCACCTGTGTAAAAAATGGGCGTGGCCCGAGGGGTCAACTAGGGGTCAAATTATATTTTTGACCGAATATGGTCATATAATATATCCAATCCAAGGTATCGACGAGACGATCACTCTGGAGCATATTTTGCCAAAATCAGATGATTACGTCATCCAAGATGGCCACCGACAGGTCAAAAGGTTGTTATTTTACTAAAGATTTTGAAGGATTTCTTCTTGTGAACTGCTTGGCCGATATTGACCAAACTTAACTGAAATGGTTTGTTGGTGAAGCCTGTTCATTTTTGTCAAAATGGAGGTCATCACCAAATCCAAGATGTTCGCGTTGAAAAGTAGGTCAAATTGTCAAAAAATCTTCCTCTCACAAACCGCCAGCCGATTTCGAACGAAACTTTGTATGAATGATCGATAGTTAACGCTGATTCAGATTTGTTCATATGGTGGCCTCTGGTCAAAAATGGTCATGGCCCGAGGGTCAAATAGGGTCAAATTTTATTTTTGACCGAATATGGTCATTTTATATATCAAATCGAAGGTATAGCAGTAAATCACATGCACATTCGCAATATATGTTAGATCAGAAGGTACCAACAAATTATGTGGAACATTTGAAGTTGTAAGTGAAGAGTCTTTGTGAAATCAAGATGACCACTATGGAGGCTTTTAGGTGAGCGATACAGGCCCATTTGGGCCTCTTGTTTAGGGAAAGGGGCCAAATGACTTTGGTGTGGTATGGACCTGGCATCAGGTCAGGTTATTCTAATTTCAGGGCTGACTATATTTTTCTCGATAAAATTATTCCGTTCTGATTTTGGGATTTTCCCCCCAATGCAGCAGGTTAATACAGGATCGAACCCGTTTGCCCAGCCTTATATGACGTGAGCTGTTGATAGGCCGTTAAACACCAATAAACAAACAAACAACTTTGGCATTTGGTATCCGACAGTTATATCCTTTATGTGAGTATTAGACCATAGCTGTTGATAGGCCGTTAAACACCATTAAACAAACATTCTATACGCTTTCATGCACACGGTGAAGGTGAAATTACTTTGAAACTTGCGTAAATGTTTTGAAATATAAATGCGTTAAAGTTTTAAGTAAACTATATTGTCTATCAACAATCAACATCCATATTTTTCATTTTATAGCCCACGCATGTGACTTTCATGCCCCCAAGTCAAGGTCAAATTGTGTTAAATGTTTTGAAATATTTGCATTAAAAGTTTTAAGCACACAATTTTATCTGCAACCGTATGTTAGATCGACTGGAAATGTCACAGACTTCTTTATCAACATATTTTCATTCTATATCTCACCTAAGCGGCTTTCATGCCAAAAGGTCAAGGCCAAATGACTTTGCTGCGGCCGAGGGTATGTGTGAGACCTCGCTCACCGCTCACTTGCTCTAGTCCTTAAAAGCAAGAATAACATATCTACCATACTGATTTCTTTTGTTTTTTTCGGCTACATGTACTGATTTTGTGTCCCAAGCATAACTGGAATTCCTTTTTGATATTTATCACAACTCTTGCCTCACTAAAATATTCCAGTGTTCTCCCTTTGTTATTTTTTCACGCATTGATTTTGTATCTGGCACATGGCGAAGGTATCGTGGGTATTGTCAAAATCGGATGATACATCATACAAGATGGCCGCCGACAGTTATCCTTTAATTATAGATTTCGTCTCTTCTCATGTACCGTTTGGCCGACGCTGGTCAGACTTCACAGTTGTGTGCGTGGGTAAGCATTTTCATATTTGTTCAAATGGAGGTTGTCGCATAATCCAAGATGGCCGTCGTAGTAAAAATTTGGTAAAATCTTAAAAAAATCATATCAACCATGTTAATTTTATTTCATTATTATTATTTTTACATCAAGCTTGAATTGCCACTTTGATATCAAGGGCGATAACATTGACTCTTTAAAATGTTAATGGAAACAACTATTTATTACTTCTCTATTTATCTTTTGATGTGCAATGATCATATTTTGTAACAAGTCAATGCAAATATTTATTCAGGTGACACATTTAGTTGAATATAAATAATTTAAAAATGACCTGCCTCATTTACAATCAAAATAGCACGATGATACAACCTATCAGTAAACCTAAGATTACTAAGTGAATATTTCTGTGTAGCGGGCACTCGTATTTTTTTAAAACTGTTGGAATAGTTACACAATTATACTTATTTAATATTTAATTCCTATAAAGAACACTTTGTGCCAAACAATGGACCCCAATTCAAATCATGATTTGCAACTTTGCTGAAGGATGTCTGGCACCCAGTCATTAAGTGCAAAGGCACGACACGTGTCTTATCAGCTCATTCACAAACACCACATCATACAAAACACTTGTCACATGGATTCACCAGTGGGTGTGTAATTGCATCCCGTAACATTTGGTCAGGTGTGTATTTTTTTACTTCAACCTACGTTTTCTGGGGAAATAACTACCTGTATAATATATGTGAAAATCACTACAATGGAAGAAATTGAATGTATGTTCTCGCACCCCCTTCCAAACTCCATTCACAATTCACACCTCCAACTGCATGAATCTGGCTACTCCACTGCAGTGCAAAGTCGCAGAACAATGTTTGACAAACAGCCGTTTGAATGTGTACTTGTGTGTGTGTAATATTTCTCAGACTTTTTCAAGGCAATGATTTCTGTTCGATGTAATGTATGACCTGTCGTGAATTTTCACTCACAAGTTCATATTAGTGCTTGTAGAGTATTTGATACCAGTATACATTTTCCATGGCTTTCACATTCTGTAAAACCGTCTGAGTTTCGACAATGAAATGGAGAAATGGCAAACATTTGCATGTTTGAAATGTGGATTATTTCTGGCACACATATCTTTGGCTTATAACGTCGTTCAAATTGTACTGCGTCAATTTTAATCGAATTTAAGATTGCATATTTCATGACTTCTTCAAAACGCCAGTTTTAGAAGTTGATGGTTTTTTAAGATTTTTATATCATGCACTGCAGTGCCGATGATAAGTCACTAGTGGCGTTTGCAAGTCGGACTGTTGTACTAGTGCTGACTCACCGAAACAAACCGCCAGTGGGACGCGTTACACTATGTTTTGCAATGTAATCTCACTGGTAAGTAATTTATAGATCGCGGCTCAGTCAGCGTGCGACTAGATGCCAGGTTTTTTTTGTTAGGGGAAAGTACTAAAATTTGGAAAATTGGGCCCGCGCAATATTTAAAATTGCGCCATGTCAATTAAAGGTGGTGCAGGATGTTGAATGTAATATCTTTAATAATGGAAAGACAGATTTTTAATGAAACATAACGCATTAAATGCTTAACAGGTTGCCAATTAGTATCCCCCTCGCCGACAGGCAAGAGCTGGTATATCGTTAGTCCATGTACTGCGTACGTATGTACGTACGCTAGTAACACCTTTCATTTTTCAATAACTTGTGAATTGCTTCCACGATTTTGATATTATTTGACCATAATGTGTGTCTATGGAGCATGGTTTAGCATATGAGTAGACTCATATGAACCACGTTCGACCGCCCAAGGTCACGGAGTACTTTTTATTATCAAGGCTGCCAGCGAGGGGATTAGCTTCGTTTAATGATGCCAGTGCGAGGGGATTAGCTTCGTTTAATGATGCCAGTGCGAGGGATTAGCTTCGTTTATTAATGATGCCAGTTATTGCATTATGGTATAGTTTGCTTTAATCTAACAATTTCTGGTTTTGACGAAGAATCGGTTACCATGTATGTGAATAAAAATCTAAAGAACGTGAATGTATGGTGATACATATCATCGAACCGTATGTCACTTCTATGGTGTGATACATATCATCGAAATCCGTCTGTTTGCTTGGAAAAGTTTCAAGAAAATTTACTGTAAAAATGACGTCACAGAATACGTCACGTCGGAAAAGCAGGTTCGGAAACCACTGATCCCATACCCTGATATCTATAACTTTACATGCTACTTGCAAACATGTAGTTGGCCTCAATAATAATAACATACACTCAAATCGTTCTTTTATAACATGATCATTCATGTTATAATTGTTCTTGTTCTACTTTCATTCATGATTCGCGTACTATCAGATTATGTCTTCCTGAATCCCGAAATAGGTTGAATGACGTCATCACAGTTTAGATTTAGCCAATCAGAGATGTTCTTTACATAGACGCTTCCGGTTGTATTATGGAAGATGGTGCATTGACCCGGTTCCAAATAATGAACGAAATTAGACAAAAAAGTTTTTTTTTTAGATCGGTGAACGATCACAATTGGACGAACTTTAAATTTGTATGGTTGGAGTTTCTAATGTATATGGTTATGGTGCACGTCATTAGTTTGAGCTGGCGATCAGCTATCGGCCAAATATGACCGATAATCCACGCCGGACGGCCTCCGATTCTATGTGAGATTCTTTCGTACACGCAACTTACGCTTTGGATGGGGTAATCAAAACGCGAATAACTCAATAAATGCTTGAAACAGCGATTTGAAGTGAGTATATTCACATACCTAATACCTTTATCGATTGCCAGATACATATTTCATACATTTAATCGATGTTTATTGTGTTTGTGCGAATTTCTATAATAGCCATATTCTTACCCACCTTTCTATAAATAGAAGATGGTAATGTACGAGACCAAGTGGGTGGGGTAATGGGATTTTTTTAATAGGCATTTTGTTGGTGTCATAGGTCCGAGTCTTCCACCTGTGGTCCCACTGGTGCGACTGGCCGCAGTACGACTACGCACCAGATAATAATAGTAATATGTAGATGGTATTGTATATATCTCACCCATGCGCATATTCAATCCGGATCCCGGTAATGGCCGCAGGATACACCCAGACAGGTCAATCCGCCCGGCCTATCCGCTATATATCGGCAGACAGGCAAAGCCACACGGGTGTCACCACAAACCAGTTCGAGTCAACAGAAGGGCTACACGCATAGGTTGTGTTCTGTAAGTGGCAGACGGATGCACTAATTAGTAGTCAACTGCCCTACCAGTCCGCTTTAATCGGCGGCCAGGCAGAGCTACAAGGTGCCACAATCAGCCACCCAGAACACGGAGAATGTAAAAATGAGAACAAAAAATGTCCTAGCAACTAGTCTAAATTAGCTCAGTTCCAGCCGAAAAATCGCCCACCGCAAGTTTACCCCAGCCCCGACATACCTTTTCGCAAATCCAATAGCAACAATCCAGTGAATAAGAATAAACACAAAGGAAATATAAGTTAATTTCCAACAGTTAAAATGGCCGCCGCCGGTAACCTTGAGATGATTACCGGTCGACAAAAACACGACCTGCTCAGTCCAAGGTCGCCGTTAGAATCGCGTCATTTCAAAGTTGTTCTATACATACAATAAATTATATAAATACGTTGTTTTCCAAGAAGCGAATGGTGATACGCTGTTTACACTGGTTTACAGGCGATACAATTATGATTTCATGTTGAAAATACAAGTTATAAGACAGGTAGATTATACGTTTGTCCGGATAACTGATTGTCGATGTTAATTTTGGGGCAATCTTACGACTGATGATCTGACCCAATTTTAAATGAGAAAGATGGCACATTTTGATAAATAGTTTACATGCGTTGAGAAAGCAAGTAAAGTTAATGCCCGTAGCTGCTATTTTAAGAAAGATATCGTAAAAAACTGCCATTTTTGTCCGATAATCTAGAGGATCCCCGTATAGATTTGATACTAGTAAACTTTATTGCCACATTCAAGCGGATTCATGCTTTAAAACGATGTGTTTTACATCGCTATCAAGCCATTCATACACCGGAAGTTGAAATCCAAGATGGCGGACTCGGCAATTCAGTGCTGAGCAGGATAGAAAAAAACATGTATTTTTAACACTGGAGGTTTATAAGTCAAAATCATGAGTATTGAAGTGCCTATGATACAAATTACAGTATGTGTATGTAAATATTATATTGATTTGTATTTAATTAGTAAGTTATAGGACTGTTTCGTCGATGCAGCAGTAAACGATCATTACCATGGGTAAGGCCGACCTTAACACTATGTTTGTTTCCCATCCCGCTACCCGGGCCAATGAGGTGTGGGTAGGTAGATAGGTAAAATATATATTTTTTTTAATATATGAAATTTTGTTGACATATATTTAGCAACATATCTCTGCCTAGAAACGCCAAACAATGCCATAATATATTACTATTAAAGGTACACGTTTCTTATACAAAGGAATAAATATGCAGACACAATGTAAAATGACTGTTTTATTGACTAGAGATATTAAACTCACATGGAGTAAGGTGAAAACAATTTGCTGACATGACATGTACATGACTAGATTGAATGATTACCTATTCGAGACATTCGCAGTGTGATTTTGTACCATCGAACATCAGGCGCCAATACAGAAATAATTGCAGGGGGGTGTCTGTAATTACAAGTCGGCATAGCCGAGCTCCGCGAGCGCAATGCTCATTGTAAAATGGGGGGTCTGAGGAATTTGTAAATGCCAGATCGCCGCAGATGCGATTTCCAGACACCTAGGCCACGCCACGAAAAGTCATCCAACTATTCGAGTATTGTAGATTTTCTTTTCTTTTATTTTGTTTGCCTGGAGTAGGGGTCTGATATAAAATGTATAATAATGCCAATCAATACGTAGGGTAATGATGATTGAATATTTTATTTTCCCGAAAATGTCTCAGATGATGTCTCTGATATAAAGAACATGCAGTTTGTGTCGACTGAGTGGGCATGCACCTTTAATAACACAATACACTATGTACATTCATTAAACTGTTGAAAACAGTATATTTTATTGCTCAGGGCCGTCAGCAAACACCATCCCCTATTATAATTAATTTATATTAACCAATTATTTAAAATGATTTAAAACAGTGAAATTATTATTTCTCACGAATTCATTTTTAGGTCAGAAACTGTGTGGTGGCGACTTGCTCGGGTGTCAATCGATAAGACCATTATTCTTTCAGCTTAAAACTCACTTTCGATCTTAATTTGTTGTTGAAACACATTCTCAATTGAATATATTCAGTGTTTCTTGCCAGTTTGGATCGATGTAGACACTATAAATATGCAAAACTAAAACTTGGAAGTTGGATTTTCAAAAACACGTATACGCATATTCGTTTCAGCGAAATCAAGCGTGGTTCTATTCTTAGAAACAAAATTACTCTATTTCCTTGTTGTGACCAACAATTTTGTGAATAAACTAGAAATGGACGCTTGTCGACAAGCGCATGTGTATCCCCCTCCCCAGATACACAAGTAGTTTGAAAAAAGGGTGTTCGAGTTATGCTCCGGAGACAAAATCAGTGACGGAAAAACAAAGGGAGATAACTAAAGAATTAGTGATGCAAGAGTTGTCATTCTTGCGGGACACACCTTTAGGGTCGTGGTCTATGCATGTGTGAAGTTTCATGAAAAATATTCCAAAGGGTGTTCGAGTTATGCTCCAGACACGAAATCAGTGCACGAAACAACAAAGGGAGATAACTAAGAAATTAACGACGCAAGAGTTGTCATTCTTACGTGCGACACACCTTTGGGTCGTCTTCTATGCATGTGTGAAGTTTAATAAACTAGAAAATGTGTTCATAGAACACGGATGTCCCACATATCGCTTTGATAATAAATGAGGCCAAATTGCAAGTCAAAATTTTCTTTTACCTGAGCGTTAAAGTTTTTGAAGCACCAAGTATGTGACCTTGACCCTGGGCTTGGCGGGGGCAGGACAAACGTGGATTTGCACAGGGCGGTAGAGGACCATTAGAGCAATGCATATATGAAATATAGAAGCTGATCCGTGAAAGAAAACAGAAATTATAAGATATTTACCTGAGCGTTAAAGTTTTTGAAGCACTAAGTATATGATGTTAACCTGGGCTTGGCGGGGGGCGGGGACGAACGGTTTGCACAGGCGGTAAAGGACATTAAGCAAACGCATATAGAAAATATGAAGTTAACGTGAATGGAAAGAAAAACAAAGATATACCTGAGCATTAAAGTTTTTGAAGCAACAAGTATGTACCTTGACCCTGGATTGGCAAGACAACTTGGATGGCAGGGCGTAGAGAACCTTGGAGCAATGCGTATATGATAAGAATGATCCATGAAAGAAAACACCAAAATAAGTATTTACCCGAGCGTTAAAGTTTTTGAAGCACTAAGTATGTGACCTTGACCCTGGATTGGCGGGGCAGGACGAACGTGGATTTGGCACAGGGCGATAGACGACATTAGAGCAACGCGTATATGAAATATGAAGTTGATCCGTGAATGAAATAATAATTATAATAGTTTACCTGAGCGTTAACGTTTTTGAATCACCACAAGTATGTTGACCTTAAGACCCTGTGATTGTGGGGCAGACGACGTGGATTTGGCACAGGGCGGTAGCGGACCATTAGAGCAATGCGTATATGAAATATGAAGATGATCCATGATCCATGAAAGAAAACAGAAAGTATAAGATATTTACCCAAGCGTTAATGTTTTTGAAGCACTAAGTATGTGACCTTGACCCTGGGCTTGACGGGGGCAGAACGAACGTGGATTTGGCACAGGGCGGTAGAGGACCATTAGTAGCAATGCGTATATGCGTGTTCGAGTTATGCTTTGGATACAAAATCAGAGCACGAAACAACAAAGGGAGATAAGTAAACAAGAATTCCGCGGAATCAGATGCCTCGCCTTGTCCCGCCTTGACCTCGAGCCTGGGCCCGAAAGCAATTTTCACTGGCCCGAACTATTATACAATTATTGACTAGTGAACCATAGAATATCAGATTATATTCTATGGCTCACTAGTCAATAATTGTTTTATTATATGATAATAGTCTGTATATAGCACTTACGACCTTATGCTACTAGACAAAAATTGAAAAAGAATTTGAAAAAAAAAATGAAAAAAAAAATGAAAAAAAAAATGGAAAAAAAAGTTTAAAAATTAAAAATAATAATGCTTGCTACTGGAGCCCAGAATTTATTTTAATAGTCCTATATTTATCTACATATATCTGCACAGGTCCACATAATGCCACATATTTTCAACACAGTTTACGGAAATGTAATATCATCATTTACCTGTATAAATTACCTGTAAGTGGTCAGTGGTCAGTTGCACATGCTAGCACATGTACAGGTGAATAGTCTGTATATAGCACTTACGACCTTCTGCTACTGGACACAAAAATTGAAAAATAATTTGAAAAAAAAAATGAAAAAAAAAAAATGGAAAAAAAAAGTTTAAAAATAATAATGCTTGCTACTGGAGCCCAGATTTTTTTTCCAGTCAAATTGAAAAATAATTTGAAAAAAAAAATGAAAAAAAATAATGAAAAAAAAAAAAAAAATAAATTAAAAAAAAAAGTTTAAAAATTATAATGCTTGCTATTGGAGACCAGATTTTTTTTTAATAGTCCTATATTTATCTACATATATCTGCAGAGGTCCACATAATGCCACAATATTTTCAACACAGTACCCAATGTAGTGATTTACCTGTATAAATTACCTGGTCAGCAGTGGTCAAGCAGTGGTCAAGCAGTGGACATCTGCACATGCTAGCCCATGCTTAGCACATGGTTCTCCCAGTTTCTATTGTTCTCTCTACAGGTAAGGTGTACAGAGCACACGAGAAAAGGTATACAGAGCAGACGAGAAAAACAGGTCTTCATGCATTATTGTCCAGTTTGTAGAGTGCGCAAAACAAAAAAGGGAGATAACTGAAAAATTAGCTACGCAAGAGTTGTCATTCTTGTGCGCGACACACCTCCGGGTCGTGGTCTATGCATGTGTGAAGTTTCATGAAAATATTCCAAAGGGTGGTCGAGTTATGCTCCGGACAGGAAATCAGTGAGCGAAAACAAAAAAGGGAGATAACTCAAAAATTAGCTATGCAAGATTGTCATTCTTGTGCACGACACACCTTCGGTTCGTGGTCTAATTGAATGTGTTAAGTTTCATAAAAATATTCCAAAGGGTGGTCGAGTTTATGGTCAATCAGTGCGCGAAACAAAAAAGAGAGATAACTAAAAAATTAGCTATGCAAGAGTTGTCATTCTTGTGCGCGACACACCTTCGGGTCGTGGTCTATGCATGTGTGAAGTTTCATGAAAATATTCGAAAGGGTGGTGGAGTTATGCTCCGGACACGAAATCAGTGAGAAAAACAAAAAAGGGAGATAACTAAAAAATTAGCTATGCAAGAGTTGTCATTCTTGTGCGCGACACACCTTCGGGTCGTGGTCTATGCATGTGTGAAGTTTCATGAAAATATTCCAAAGGGTGTTCGAGTTATGCTCCGGACAAGAAGTGTCTGCGGCGGACGAGGACGCGGACGCGGACGCGGACGCGGCGCGCTGTCAAATCCATAGTATCCCCCGACGGAGTCCGGGGGATACAATTAATTATAAATGTCTGAAGTATCCAATCAAACAGTCCCGACAGGTGTCCTAGCGTGTGATTGAGGGCGGTCATTACGGAAACAAACACTCCATGATTCGGATGCGTGTAGTTTATAAAACGCGATATTTGATTGGCTATTGGCATGTAGACCACTGACTGGGATTGCTACTCACCTATAGCACAGACCTAGAATAAATAGACTGGCGACTCCGTGCACATCGACCGAATATATCATGATATCTCGTGACGCCGCGAGATTTCGCGCGATTTACGATATAGCCGTATGATCGAGAAAGAAAATTATATTAATCGAACACAGGTGAGTAATTATTTGTACCAGTTTACCGACTGCTTATTATTTTACATAGTACAAACATTCTATTTTCCAAATACTCCCAAATATAACGCGGCCGTGTGGTTTTCACACTGTACAAATAGTGTTTTGTTTACGCTTGTTTACGCCAGCAAATATCTGCTAAAACAACGCTGAATTTCCGCCTGGTCGAATATTTTCCATCCAAATGATTTAATATACACTTGTAAGACAAAACAAACAAATACTTATCATGTTAATTGGCATCTGTAAGAGAGTATGACACCGCGTAAAACAATATAAAGTCTGCTCATTTGTTTACAATTTACACAGGTGTAGTGTTTCTCGTTACAGGTACCTGTGCTACCTGCACAGGAAGTGGACTCGTCGAGCCTATGATGTAGGCATTATGTGCGTATTCCATGTGCACCTGTGAATGTTGGCTATTCTGCCGGTGTTCCTTGTTGAAGATAGACGTCTCTCACCAGTACTAGAGAGAGTAAGTTGACTATAGTTTGCTTGCTGTACAAATGTTGTGCATATTGGTCTGTGTGTCATTACAGACGCTGTTCCACCTGACATTCCCCCGTATGCAGTGGTATTCCCCGGTTTGTTGACCCTGTTATTTCCCCTGCAACCCTTGAATCTGTCTGGCGACACACTGGACCCCAAGTATCAAGTAAGAGAATACTTTAATGGTGTCAGAAGTCATCCAATCCCTAAAAAGATTACACGAACCCTTTTCTAGTGGTCCATCCTCCAAAAACGATTGTTTATCCAGTGTGTCATGTATTTTCGTGGCTACCAATTTTTACCAAATACAACACCGGGTACAACCACGACGCTGTAAAACGGTCCATAACGAGTTTAACACAAACTTTTTGACAGGTGACTGTCTGCACAACAGTAATCAAAGTACTGAAAGTACTGAGCATAGGGTACTACAAGATTAAACTAGATTGATTGATTTATTGTTGGTGTTGCAGTTTCATTAACCCTTAAAGGTACATGCCCACTCAGTAGGTACAAAATGTTCTTTACATCAGAGACATCATCTGAGACATTTCCTGGCAAAATAAACATTCATGCGCCATTATCCCACGTACTGATTGGCATTATTATACATGTTATATCAGACGTAAATGTACACACTGATATCAGGGGCGATAACCGTGTTTGCTTAAAATGTTAACGGACACTACTATTTAATCTCTGTATTAATTTATGATGTGCAATGATCATACTTTAAAATCTGTCGAAAATATTATTTTTTCAGGTGACGCATTTCTTTAGTATAAATAATTAAAAAATGTCATGCCTCATTTGCATATGAAAATAGCCTGATACCACCGCCACTATCAGTAAAATAAATATTACTAAATGATTATATCTGTACACTGTATAGCGGGCACTTGTAACGTTTAGAAACTTGTTAGATTTGTTTTTGTCGTATTTCAGTACTTGCATTAATATGGGTATTAATATAAGCTGGTTGTGTTATACTGTCATTAATGTGTTCCCTGACTGTAAGTTATCACCTTAAATACTGACTTATTGACCCCCTTCCCTGAACGTAGAATTGACACTCATGTTGGCGTGTATTGGCCACCATAGACAAATGTCATCGGGCCATATTCAGGAATGTCACTAAAATCCACTGTAAATCCATCGATAGAGAGAGAGAATGAGGATTAAACATCAGTTAGACCTACACGTGCGAGTTTTGTTTCGCACAGGTGTCGGGTGAGTTTAAAAATAGGCTGTCGGAATGTCAAACTTGATGTAGTTTGTGTGTTAAACGCGTCGCTTGTTTCGGAGAGTATTCGGAGGGGAGTTAACTCTGTTACTAAATTAGCGATGACCGCACGATTTGTGCTGCAAATGGGGCAAATCACGTGCAACAAAATAATTCGATGTATTTTCGTACGTAGAACATCCGTTGTTGATATTGTGCAGTGCAAGTAGTTTTTCATAATATTATTTTCAATTAGCGGTTGCGTATGCCAGTTAAACGTTGAGTAACAACATCATGCATTTTGTTATTATCCAAAATTATCCAAATACTCACTACGGACGTGCCCATCGAGGGGGGTCTGGGGCGTGGCTAACTGTCCAACGCGATTCCATTGGCTGTTTTATATGCAGATATTCTCAGTTGTCAATCACAGGCGTCCGCACCACGGGGGGTCGTGGGCGGAGCCAAATGATCCCGCTCGATCGCAATACATACGGATACACATGTACCCTATGTAAAAATGACCCAGTCTGTCATGTTTCTTGGTTTTACAGAAATTGCTCACAATATGAGGCCCACAAAAGGAATATTGATATTTCATCATGTTCATGACAAAAGAGAATGGAAACACAGGGTGCTGAAAACATTACAGTTTATTTCAGGCAGTTTCCAGAAATATCTATTTGGTGGGTGAGCTGGAAGGCAAACCATGAGACATGCTTTATTTCAGCAGAAATGGAGTGACATTCATTCATTTAGACAAGTTTGTACTCCCAGTTGCAAACCGGTTTTGTTATGAATGAGTGAACAAGCGCGCATTCATTTATTACATATAAAACAATTTATACATGTTTTGTGCCAGTATTTACATGTCTGGGAGATTCTGCTGAAATTTTCCCCAGGGGGCAATAATTACAGTCTGCGAGGACGGTGTGTATCCTGATCGGGTTGTGCGAATGTGCAGGCTGATCTGGGACTACACTGTTCGCAAACAGTCAACTATTTTGTGTGTTTTTGCCAAACTAGCAGCAGATTGTAATGATATAAATTATACGAAATGGCCTCTGTATAGTTTATGCTCTCCACTTGGAAATGTGGGGATAGACAACAGATACAATCTGATTCTTTTCCCGGTATAGAGTATTTTTAGTTGGGGGGAAATAGGAATAAATGTCTAACCCAACTTATACAAAAGCCAAGATCAAAATAACCATACACAGAAGTCAAAGGTGTATGAGTGTCAAGGTCATATTGCAACTGAGCGGGTTGTGGTGCCAATAAATCCTGCTTGATATGACAGTTGACAGACTTGTGCAAATGAGATTATGACAGCATATAGTCACAGACCATAGATGTAGTGATGTGATTATATTGTTAGCACGGAGAATGTTGTGTTTAGCCGACGTACTCTAGCATGCAAATTATGTCGGGATGTTGCTTGCATGGCATTTGCAATAGCCAGTACAGTGCTTTGTCTACCATTTCCAAATGCATATTAAAAACCAGTATGTGTGTAAACATGAAAAGTCATGCATGATAAATTAGACGTTAGGCTATTTTACATTTAATAATGAAGAACAACAGTATTTGACTCTTAATAAGCATGTAAAGTGAGGTAAATATGGTAAATGGAGCACTGGACATGCATTTCAGCAACCGTTACATTTTGTTGATTGTACACGAACATGTGACATTGAGTTGCTTGTTGCCCAGATGGGGCATGGGCACTTCGAATAACCATTATGGCTGGAATGTTGTGGGTGTCTGCACATAAGGGCCTGCACATAAGGGCCCAGGAGTGAGCAAGGCGCTCAAGTTGAGGCACCAGGTTGCCTTGTGGGCTGTGATGTGGTGCAGAGGTGCATTGTGGCTGACAGCACTAGCGTTAGCACCGTTTGGTTTCAGAATACCCTACAACGGGCCAGATAATGGGAGGTCAGCAAAAGACAAATACACGCATGTGTTGTCAATGTGACAATATGTATTTGCATGATTGGCTACCAACTGTGTCATAGCAGAGAGGTTTGTCTCTGACTGGAAGGGGCAACAAGTACAGGTTTATGCTGTCGATAAGTCAAATATATCAGGTACTCTGTGACAAGATGGGCGCCATTAGGTTGAAGCCGCTAAATGTTTCTCAATCCAATTTACAGGCTTGAACAGTATTCTTGGCATAATGATATTATGTAAAAGTATCAAATAACGATAGACTATGTCTCCAAATTTATCGCATTCTGCAGTCAGATAGTGTTATTTTTACCCATGTCAGTATTGGTAATTGGTGTTTTTTGTAAACTGTAATGCTCTGTTATATTAATTGGTTTGAATATAGGTTATATTTTAATTGTAAAAATACGACAATACATAGTCATTTTATGTAAACCTAAAGTTATAGTTTGATTCATTTACGGTCATTGAAATTTTGGGAACAACTTTGAAGAATACCTAAAAGCAAAGGCATTTGTCTGATTTGTGAAAAAAAATAAAAAATACAAAACTTGGTTTTGAGAAACAGTTGCTTCAGTGTAGTGGTGGTCAATGTATGACAGTCCGATCCATGAAGAAGTATGGGCTCTCGTAACATTCATTGTTTGGGATCCAGATAAGCTAATACCATATCTGGAACACTGAGCTGGCGTACTAGTACCTGTTATATGTGTAATCTGGCAATGTATGAAGGAGAACAGGTTCTCTTGACTAATAAATGAAATTTACAAAGTGAGTACCTACTAGGGGTGCTATCGAGCTGATACAAGGAGTGTTGTGCATACATGTGACTCTCGCTCAAACCCTAGTAGTGGTTGACAATGACACATCCTAGGATATGTTTCTCAAAATAAGAATTTGTTTGGCATTTCATGGTGACAGGGGCTGTTGCCGCTATGTTTTAAATGCCAGATACAATTAATTCTATGCACCTTTTTGGAGAAAGTGTCCTATGCTATATCACAGGTTCTTGAAGACCGATTCATGTTTCGGTGTTTTGTGGGTTGTTTCGGTATATCTGGTGGTTTGGGTGCATTGTTACCAACATACTATTTATGTCACCTCCCACGAATTACATGTATAACTAGAAGTACATGTGGGTATTTTGACAGTATAAAAAAGGTCCGAAACTTCGGAACGGTGAATGTGTAGATAATTGACGAGTTGTAATGATTGAGCATTGGTAATTGCACAAAACTGGGTGAATTACCCCAAAACCCAACTAAGTCTACCCAATATCCACCAAGATCCATATGACACCGACATATTGACCATCTGTTCGAATACCTGTGGGCTATATTGGAGCCTGCACAACGATAGCTTTGGTAAGCTGACCATTGCTTTGGGAGCATGTTAGAGAACAGTTAGACTAACTGACAGTCCCAATTTCGATTCTTGGTTCTGGGGTGCAGCTGTTTTACCCCAGAATTATTTATAGCATGTAGCTGACAACAAATTTCTGTGAAAGGGACTAGACAGTGGTTGTCACAGGCGTGCAGAGTACGTAAGCATGTTGACGCATCCCACATACATGGTATAAAATAAATGTTTCATGTGTTCCCAGTCCAGAAAATACATGCATTGATGATGGAGTAGACTTGTCTCTAGAGGCAATTACCACCATTGTTCCGAGTGTCGGTGTTTGTGTGAACATGAACTCGGAGTGCAGACAAATGTACATGTGTGGTTCAGAATTTGAGAATTTGAATCAGGGAATACGTGTAACAAGAAGGAGTGGCATTAGCCAAGGATAGATGTATAGTTGATGACGCGTGTCAACTTATGTCACCCAACAAATTTAGTATGCGCACTCAGTCCTGATGGAGACGGACTCGAGTTTGTATGGTGGGTAATGAAGGACGGACTGTAGTGTTTGGGAACACAATCAGTAAGTAATGGAGGACAAATGCTCCGTATGGAAGAGGCGATAGAAACAAGTATATGTGTGTGTGAAGTGCTTCATGGAATGTGAAGGGCATGTAAAGGCCCCGGTGAGTACATACGGTAGTATATCCTGGTTTGATCAGCCAGTGATGACGTGTACATGTGTGTGTAGTGAACCAGTGCAGGAACAACTGTCGCATGTATAGTGTGTGTTCAATGGTTCTAGTCGACACACAGGTGGCCAGAGGTGAACGGTGGTTGCTAGTACCGAGAGTAGTGCGGAAGGGTGGGGATAAGCCGGTTGTGTGCCTGGTAAATCCATCAGATAGGTACCGGCTTGTACGTAAGGGCCAACAGATAGGGAATGCCTACGCTGTTGACGAGTACTGTGAGGATTCCGGTACTTTGCCCGAGGAGCCTGTTGGTGGTGCCTGAAGATGGTGCCTGAAGGGGCACAGTCAACTGAGGTAAATATACCAGAACACATATATCCGTTGTTCACATACCTATAGTGGTCTATGAGTGAATGGCTGAGCTAGAATGCCTACTAGCTTAGCGGCAAGAGAAGAAAGGTGTTTACCAGTTGCTCAGAAAAACAACACAGAGCATGCATTTAGAGCTCAGGGAGTCTAAATCGATATATATATACTTGTTATGTGTGGCGTTTGGTAATAGTTATTGAGAATAACTTGGCAGCCACGCTGAGGTTCGGAACACCCAGTTAGAGCTTGGCAGTTCGCTGAGCTGCCCAGAGCCGGCACACACAGGGCGAAACAATGTATGTTTCACGGACTAAGTCGGGTCGTCAATTGAATGCATTTCTTGATGCTTGAGTGACATTTTACAAGTTGGATACAGTAATGTGATCAACAATGTGTAACTCAAAACTGAGGGAGGTCAGGAGACCTGTTTCTCCCATATGACCAAGTAGCTGGGTCCAGACTGTTTGCCATTGAGGGTGTGTCATCACCAGATATAATGGGCATTACTTATTGGATGTATTGTTTGAAATAAAATACGTTCTAGTATGGTAAAAGTAATTCCATGTATAAAACTCCATAGGTACAGTGTCGTTTGATGGAGAACCATCACAGTACATGTATACCTTGGTACTTGAATAGTAGTGGGGCTATGAATAACTGGAACACAAGTCGTGAGTAGTTATTGATTGGAGTGTACCGCCTGTCTTGTTTCATTTATTTGAACCTAGACTTCAATGAGACTTGACTGCCACCATGGCCAGGTCGTAGTCGGTTATTTCGGAGTTGGGACAATTAATGGATGAAACATGGGGTGGTGCCTTGCTCATGTCATTGGGAACTCATTAGATTCCAGATGACCCCTGACTATAGACGCTAGTCCAAAAACGCCGGAATGTGGTAACTTTATCTCGCATATAGTTTTGGGAATTGTGATACACATTTCTGTGGGACGGGACTAGATTATAACCTGTGGATGTAAATAGTCTGACAACATGAAATAGGAGACAGTTACCGACAAGGTGGAGGCAGGATGCTCCAGATCGAAGGAAGGAGGTTGAGCAATGAGGTGTGTACCCGTAGCCAATCGAAGTTGCCGATCAGGTGCTGTCTCGGGCGTCACATTTAGCTATAGTTTCGGAGGAGCCCGAGTAAAAAATGTCTGACGACCCAATTACTTCGGAGACAAAGCCATTACCTGAACCTGATGCACTGCCTGAAGGCCCAACAGGCTTTCGAGCGGAAGGTGAGGATGGTCTTGGGTCTTAAGCGTTAGGAGGAGCGGCATGTAGACCGACACGAGACACTTGGTCATTGCCACAGCAACGCGCTGGTCGTGTAGGCTGTCGGCAACGGCAATCATGGTACCACGAGTCGGTTGAATCCTATGAACATAGGAGGATGGGGCCCATGATAGTATAGTAGTGCAACATGAGAGCACTAGGGGCGCGATTGACATGGCTGCCGGTCCTTTGGCAAGTGATGAATGTAAAACGTTGTCAACCAAAGTGACCATATTATATAATCTGAGAGATTTCCAATAAGCAGTTGTCTGGTGCATGAAAGTTGGGGTGTCTCGGGGAGTAATATTGGAAGCAATACACCTATTCTCGGAGTGGGCTTGCACACGTTCATTGAATAGTGTCGTCTCAATACTTTTGATATAATATACACATTGGAATGTGCTTTTCAGGTTTATGTATTGTTAAGCACATTTTGAGAGGCAAAACTGTTCGGATAAACGAGTACAATGCATAGTTTATTACGTTTCTTTATTACTTGACCAGCAGACTAGTAACATAGATTACATTCATAATACTTTGCCTGTATATTCAGCGACAGTTTGCTAGTATCTCGAAAAACAACAAATCCGTTTCTTTAACTTTCATTGTCTCAATCTTTCATTTTTGTGTGTACGTTTATTCTGAGAATGGGTGAATAAATAACGGAAGCTCCTCGAATACCAAAGTGCTGTTCCAGTTACATCATCTTGGTATATTATTTGTTATTAGACTGATACTAGCGAACGAGGAGGTTGTTGATATAAAAATAGGACATGCTCCTATAGTGGGTAGAAGTAGGACAAGAGCAGGACGGAGTCCTGTGGCGTGAAGTGTGCATTAGTAAGCTTAGCCTGTTTTGAAAATGGGCTGCTACCAACAAGCTAAGAGACCTTCATTGCGACATGTCTGATCAACGTCGGATAGAGATATCGTCCGTTCAATAACGGATATTCGAGGACATGCAAGGCACTACGTATGTGGGGACCGTACACCGCTAATCGTAGGGTGCACCTCGGTGCCTGTTAAAGACCCTGTGGTTTCCGCTGTGCGATTGCCTCCTTTAAATCGTTTTTGAGCATGTTGTGTGCACTTTTTGTTTAGTTCATTGCCAATATCTTAGTGTGGATGAGTGAAAGAATGTATTGTCCTACTAGAGAGTATTAGGGAATATATTGAGTATTATCAGTCTATGAAATAGTGTACCGACTGATGGGTGATAATTCGGGAACATGATGAGTGTGACAAACCAAAATAGACTGGATGTTGCCGTCCAGTCTCAGAGAATGGCTGACGTGTGTACCATGTCCAGGTCGGGTCACCTTGAAATTGTGGAATTGACTTCCGTCTCATGTGGGCGGTGATCATTTTGGTACTATTTCTCTGAATGAGGCTGTAACAGCAATTCCAAACCGTTTGGAATCAAAGAGTGTTGATAAATATGTGCAGCCGATGTACAAAATAATAACAAAGCTGGATATGAGACCATGTCCCAAAAAATGTTGGTTGGGGGGGGGGGGGAGAAATGGTCATGGTTGGCATACATGATAGGCACTGATGCATTTAACTAAAGTTGGTGACACACAGGTGCATATGTTCCTATGTGCATGGTGACCAGTTATGATGCTATACGGGAATATGTTGTGTCTGGTGCCGCGCATGTACAGTTAGTGTTTCCCCTACGTCCTGGGGGCGAAACCCTATGTACAGGACATATATTGCATGTACTAATCATGTATGTAGAGCATTGTTATCCAGGAATGGTGTGGTCTGCTGGCATAATCCTCCGGAGGTTAGCAGTACATCCTGGATCGAATAACACGAGTGGGATAGATATCCCAGTCAGCCGGTCAGTCGTTGGCCTTGGTTACATTCAACTCGTATGTATCCTGGATTGAGCTCAAACGCGAGTGTGATAGATAGCCCGGTCAGACGTTGGCCTTGGGCCCATTCAACTGCGTCCTCAACATCCAGCAGACATGGCCCATTGTGTTTCTCTGTGTTGAAAAGTGTATGTGGATGTTATCCCAGTAAGGTCAGACATGTATCCAACCTCAGCATCATACATAGGTCGCCGTAAAATGAACATGACAAAAAGGACTAACAAACGAGTGCGATGCCCTGTCGTTGCTGTCCGAGTGCTGTATCGACCGTGGTATCAGTTCAAAGTGCCTCCACTAGGACATGTCCAATGATACGAATGAACGACTGTGTTGAAGGTTTCCTCTGGGAAAACACACTATCAGTGAAAACTAACTACCATGCGAGACTGACATACACCATGTTACACTGATTTACAATAAAATGTGCACGTGTAGATTCTACACACATACCCACACACACATGTTGGAAGTGACTACTAACACTAGCTTAATGTAACAGTTGAACAGACGGTACAAATCAATGAGTGAAGAAGAGCACACAAAGTTCTGATTGACTATGCAGAATATTATTCCATCCTTCCAGACCACGATCCGGTTCCAGCGCAACATGTGGTATTCTACAATTAAGGATGACCAATATATGAACACTGTGCCATAATTCATCTGGGAACACACACACACACACCCATATTTGGACACGCATACAGTCAATGCAAGTTTAGTTTGTGTTCATAGACATACTTGGTGATCAACGTTCCACATTGTTGTCATGCAAACACAAAGACGCATTTCCAGATGTGCAGAGACAGAACAACATGTAAGCTCAATATTACATGCACCATCATACAGTACGTGTGTGCAGACAAGGAGAAACCGTTAGCAAGTGATATGTATTTGTGGACAATACAATAATGGGCGAAGTTATAGTTTAACGCTGAGCACAGTGTTATATGAGTCAAACGGGCTGCAATATAAATGGTATCGCAGATATAAAGCTGCTACTGCATGTGTATAATATACCATAATGACTCAAGTTCCCTGAGCCGATGGACCATTATGGTGATGGCTCGGGAACACACGGCAATACCAGACGTCTTCTGAGGACACCGTGAACGGACGAGGGCGAATATGACTGACGAAAGCTATCAGGCTGAATATCCTTTTTGGCTGTATCCTTTTGTAATTTGATGCAAATGTTAACTGCTTCGTTTTGGATTGCGTTACAGGTTAGTAGATTGAGCAGAACGCAGATTCCGGGATGATAGCTGAGCCAAGCGGATAGATATGTTCCTTCGAGTAGCACACCCCTACCTTTTATAGAGTTGAGGGGAGTGTAGTGTTTCTCGTTACAGGTACATGTGCTACCTGCACAGGAAGTGGACTCGTCGAGACTATGACGTAGGCATTATGTGCGTATTCCATGTGCACCTGTGAATGTTGGCTATTCTGCCGGTGTTCCTTGTTGAAGATAGACGTCTCTCACCAGTACTAGAGAGAGTAAGTTGACTATAGTTTGCTTGCTGTACAAATGTTGTGCATATTGGTCTGTGTGTCATTACAGACGCTGTTCCACCTGACATTCCCCCGTATGCAGTGGTATTCCCCGGTTTGTTGACCCAGTTATTTCCCCTGCAACCCTTGAATCTGTCTGGCGACACACTGGACCCCAAGTATCAAGTAAGAGAATACTTTACAGGTTTGAACTCATTAACCGACTGTACCAGTAGTCGGCAGCAAATTTTCAATAATGTTATGATGCGGTACAATTAATATATGCATGACACGCATCGAATATTGCATACAGATATTTATAAATTATAATTGTATTATCCTCCCAATTCTCTGTATCTGTTTAGTTAGAGTTTATATTTTATTTCATTCTATTTGTCCATTTTTCACGTGATTTCTATGTGAAGCAGAATCTGCTCATCATAAGGAAGCTACATACCAAGTTTCTGGTCTGTATCTACAGTGGTTTAAACGTTTTACGAGTTTTCTTATTCCAGCTTGGGTTAGCTTGATTTAAACCCAAATTTATGATGGGGCGACACAGTCTCTGTGAGGTGAGCTGTCCAATCATATATTTTCTATTTAAGCTGTTTAACATTACCTTGAACAAAATGCTTGCTGCATATTCTATCATGAGGCTTTGGTTCCCACAGACCATCTGGACGTGAGCTAGTCTGGTCTGCTGCAGGAAAACGACCGACTTTCTAGATCCATTTGTCGTTCCTGTCCGGGTACACAGATTGGTTCGGAAACCGAAACATTTTCACCGCTGATCCCGTCTCCCACCTCGCAGTGCAGCCAACAGCACAGCATGATGATGGCATTGTGAATATGTTAGTGTCTCATATAGATCTACACAATATGTGTATGATTAATTCCAGGCCTGCCATAATTCTACCAGTTTAATGCCAGAAATTTACTTACCATATACCTACCAGAAAATAGGAAAATGTTCATAAAAATGGGTCTTGCATCTCTCGTGGCAGCACAATTTACTCAAATATTCTTTAAAAATAACATTTATGATTATAATATTTAATTTCTTGACAATATATCAATAGTATATCATATAACAGGCACATATTGACAGAAAATAAGATTAAAACGCACAGTCGGTAGTGCACCATCACAATATACCCACTATTCCCAAAATGCTAATTCGAACCGGGAGATAATCGATGAAAGGGAAAGCGACTGATATAGCATTATTATAACGGATCGTTCCTCATTAAATATGTCTCAGATGTCGAATTTGAAGTTAACACTTATCATTAACCAGGGCGCATTTGAATTGTTTTGTACATAAGAGCTAGAAACACCTGTGCACACATGGGCAGAACTTCTGATGTGCTAAAAGTCTAAAAAAAGGTTTCATATATATATTTGCCTCAAAACATTAAAATGGGTCCTGGTATGAGCAAATTCATGACTGATATTATATAAGTATAGTCTAAACATTGTTATTATTATGTATACAGCTTTAATTATTAACACATATAATGATTACGTGAAGATTTGGGTAGATTTGGGTAAATCGTGCCATCCCATTTCAGGTGTTGTCAACTAGAGGGTGGACATTATTATCTCTATATCAACTCGAATTAAGCTTTCACTGCGGAGAATATTAATCAATAAATTAACTCACATCGTATAATTATCTCGTGTATTAATTAAAAGCGTTGTATTGTGTTTGAAAGTGTACCTAACATGGGTGAACGTTTGTCAGTATTTGTAATCTATTTTCATTTTCTGACCTCGACACATCAAAGCAAACTAGTGATTTGTGTCGACAACTTGCCGGATGTTTGAACACCAATACACATACGCGGGTAATATGAACACAAAGTTGGTAATCGGGCACAACACGGGAGAAATGGAAGGCCTGTAATCTAATTAATCCGCTAAATTAACGATGACAGCAAACGACAACATTTCACTTCCTTGTTTTCTTTTGCCCTACAGGCCAATGCGCATGCGTAGCATTCCGGTGTTTCAGTAGAATTCTGCCTAGCGACACACTACGTGCTGGATAGGTATATTGCAATATTGTAGCTATATTGTAGCACGCAAAACTTTCATTTTATTGAAGTTGTTTTGTTTTTTTTGCAGAGCATATTATAATGGTAGTATTGTGCTGTAAACATTATTGCGATTTGTAATTCTCTGTTGCCCTTAATTATGTCCAGAGACTTTATATTTCATGCTATTTATCCACTTTTCACGCGATTTCAATGTGAATCTGAATCGGCTATTGCAATACTGTAGTGCGCAAAACTTTTGTTTCATTTTATTAAAGTTGTTGATTTTTTGGCAACGCGTATGTAATGGTAGTATTGTGCAGTAAACAGTATTGCCATTTGTAATTCTCTGTTGCTCTGCTATCCAGAGACTTTATATTTCATGCTATTTATCCACTTTTCACGTAATTTCAATGTGAATCTGAATCGGCTATTGCAATACTGTAGTGCGCAAAACTTTTTTTTAATTTTATTAAAGTTGTTGATGTTTTTGGCAAAGCATATTATTATGGTGGTATTGTGCAGTAAACAGTATTGCCATTTGTAAGTCTCTGTTGCTCTGCTATCCAGAGACTTTATATTTCATGCTATTTATCCACTTTTCACGTAATTTCAATGTGAACTTGAATCGGCTATTGCAATACTGTAGTGCGCAAAACGTTTGTTTCATTTTATTAAAGTTGTTGATTTATTTTGGCAAAGCATATTATAATGGTAGTATTGTGCAGTAAACAGTATTGCCATCTGTAAATTTCTGTTGCTATGCTATCCAGAGACTATATTTCATGCTATTTATCCACTTTTCACGTGATTATACCCCCCGCAACGAGTTGTGGGGGGTATACTGGAGTCAGGTTGTCCGTCCGTCCGTCCGTCCGTCCGTCCGTGCGTGCGTGCGTGCGTGCGTGCGTGCGTGCGTGTGGCGTGCGTGCGTGCGTTCCGTCCGTGCGTGCGTGCGTGCGTGCGTGCGTGCGTGCGTAAACTTAACATCAGAGAAATATTGTTATAACTTCTATTTCCTTCATCTAAGATGCTTGATATTTCACACATGCATTCCTGTAAGGCTCTACTACCATGCTGTGCCAAATCCACGACCGTCCAACCCCCGCTGATCCCAATGTCAAGGTCAAATCAAATTACTTCTCTTTACAAAACTTAACATCAGAGAAATAAGTTATACTTCTATTTCCTTCAGTGAAAATTCTTATTATTTCACTTGTGCATTCCTCTAAGGTTGTACTATCATGCTGTGACAAATCTACAACTGTCCAACCCCCGCTGATCCCAAGGTCAATGTCACATACTTAGTCTCTTTACAAAACTTAACATCAGAGAAATATGTTATAACTTCTATTTCTTTCATTGAAAATTATTAATATTTCATATGCTGTGACAAATCCCCACTGATCTCGAGGTGAACGTCACATACATACCGTATAACCTCGAATTAACGCCCCCACCCCACCCCCCCCCCCCTTCCTAATAAACACAAATATAAAAATAAAAAAAATTACCGATGACCGCCAATTTCAAACACAAATAATCCTTAAATTCTTATTGCTCCAATGGACCTCTACCACCCTGTGACAAATTCACGTTCATGCCGCTCGCGCTAATCCCAGAGTCAAGGTCACAAGCCCACACACTTGGAAATTTTTACATATTTTAGGGGTACCTGGGCCCACGCGGGGGGTATTCCGTAAGCCTCGCTTACTGACCAATCTAATTTCAATGTGAATCTGAATCAGCTATTGCAATACTGTAGTGCGCAAAACTTTGTTGTTGATGTTTTTTGCAAAGCATATTATAAAGGTAGTCTTTTTTTATATTCTTTGTTACTCTTATGACAAGAGACTTTACATGTCATGAACGCCATTTATCCACTTTTTACATGATTTCAATGTGTAAACGTAAAAAATAACTTTGAAATTTCCCGTGGAGTAGATTTTACATTTCGATTCAGTAGATTCATTCTGCTACAACTTTACCATATGAGTGATTCCATTCAAACGTCATGTGCATGTTTTTCATCATCCATATACTATTTTCATTTCGCACCCCACCCTTGACCCTCCTCCTCGTGATATTAATGAACTACAGCGCTAAACATTGGGACACTCTTTATTGTGAAAAACCAAATATTTATTAGTGTCTCCTAGAATAAATTGTGTTGAAATATTTCTGATTATATAGTAGTCCTATTCTTTAGCAGGAGCAGGAGCAAGTCTACGCCACTTATTTAGGCGTGAACTGGTTAAAACCGTGTTAATTCTTTTCGTTTCCAGGAGCTCCATGAAGATGACTTCTTTTTCTATCGCCTACAGTGACGGACAGGTTATGGTGCGCAGAGTTGCCCGCAATGATACAGACATCACAGATTTTCACCATCTTCAATTATTGGATTTACTTACCTCTACAATTTAAATGGAAAATGTCAGGATTTGTGCTGTTAACCCTTTCACAAATAAATGACTGAAATTGAGTTTGATATGTTAATTTTTGTACACACAATGATTTTCGAGATTAGTCGACAGTATTTATAAAAATGGGGATGTTATTTTTCTAAAAAATTTGGAAATTACTTGCAAAAAGTGCAGATCCTGACGAGATGACCCGTTACGAGCCGGCTCATCTGGATCTACACTGTTGGTAAACACAGCTATAGAGGTCTGTAATGTTGAAAGGGTTAAGTATTTGAAAGAAGTGTCTCAGAAACTATCGAGTCTCATTTTCCATAAAATTATTCACCCGTTCAGTTCTGATCATTATCTTTCTGAGGCACATTTCACTTAACTTTGTACGATAAAATATGTCCGTACAAATATTTTATAATTTTACAACACGTCAATGTGGCTCATTAATCCTATCATATGCAATTTAGTGAAAAGGTGCCCCAGTTTGGTAACATCATGTTAAAACGATGCTTGTGTTGTTTTCTTTGAATTTACTTCAGTGTGCACTTTGGTTGGTGTAAATCATTAGCGCTCTAGATAAGCTGTGTGTCTATATACCCACTGATTTCAAGTTTGATGCATATTTTATTTTGCAAATGAATTGATGAATTTATTGTTTGCTCTAGTTTCTTGACCAATGAAAGCACAGCTTTTCATCTCAATTAATCATTAAATGTGTCAAGTAATACACGTAGAGCTATATTTATACAAGACCTTGTTGACATCATTTCCTGTGACGCTAACCATTTTACTGCGTGGGATGGATCGATTCAGTGTCAAATCGTCAATAGCGTAGTAGTATTGCCATTCGAAAGCACGTTTATGGGCGATGCTTGGTGTGCACACGAAGAGGCTGGGTCAACAATAATATAGTTATACGGTAGTTCACATATTGATTGAATTTTTAATAAACTAATTTCTTCACTAGCTGAGCTCGCTCGAAATTAATTTATTGCAAATTTAATATGTGAACTATAACTATTACACATATTTTTCTAATATAATATAGGGAATTAAGTTGAAACATCACTTATTTGATCTGTAAAAAATCTAAAAAAAAAAAACGTTTACCTTTTTCTTCAGCTCATATAAGTGAATTTTCAACTTGATTAGTAACAAGCATTTTCATAATTAGCTCTGTAACTACTGGAGTAATATTGATGTGATATAGCACAGATATGCAGCTGAATTACATATGGTAATAAATCACCGGAATGGAGTCGTTCATGGATGGCGGTTTCATGAGTTTCATCCTTATCAGAATCAGGACATCCCTGGTACATTTCTGGCTTCCGTGTTACTTGAGATTTGAATATTGTTGTGCCCATTATAAAAGTAGTAAGATAAGTACTACTCATAATACTTTTAGGGTTGGGGCTAAGTGACTATGATGTGGTGAGGACCTGGCACCATCACAACAGGTGAAATATGGAATCAAACCCAACTAAAATAACCTTAGCTGTTGGCAGGTCGTTAACACCACGAAATCAAATTAATTTGTTGATAAGTATAATCTTCATACATCAAGGTAAGTATGTACATTTAAAATATGATGAGAAGAGGAAATACCTTATGTGACCGGTGTATCAAAGGTTGTGTATACTGTAGTTACTACTTAATTATGTTGAATATACTAATTTAATAAAAATAACAAATACTTTGTTCAACTGAAAGTTGTGTTATCCCGCCTGTGCATCTGCACACAGACGTTCATGTACACAGAGCTCCATATAAGCATTGTGTCTAAAGACACCCCCTGATTTTAAATTTGTTGCATATTTTATTTTTGAAAATGGATCACATGGTTTTTGTTTTGGTAGAACATGCACTTGTTTGCTTTTGTCAGCTCAATTAAGTGAATTCTCAAATTTAGTAGAAAATGTTTACTCCTCAGTTTGAAAGTGAAAGAGTAGTTTCAAATTAGTGTGCATACATTATATTCCCACCTTTGAAAATCAATCGCATTCAGGTAAATAAATGCATAAAATACACCAATACAAGACTTTGCTTGAGCTCTGTGTACATGTACTGTAAACAAATGGGCCACCCACTGATCAAAGGAACAGGAAGACATTGGCAGCAATTTTAGATCCTGATCGTCTTGCACGCTGCAACATTGCACTTCTGGTCTAACCGTTTTGCTAATGACAGCACAATTACTTCAGTCACTGAATGGGGATGGGCCATGCGGTAGTAGGAGATCTGGTATTGGACACCAGAGGTTGTGAGTTCAGTCCTCGCCATAGGCGTGAACAATACTTGCATACTATTTCTATCCCACTAGTCTGTCTGATGAGACTTTAATACTGTGGCCCCGTCTCTATATGACCTTAGTAGTTACTGGGATGTTTAAAACCCATCAGTAACTGTATGTTGAATGGTGTAGGCCCTGGTCCGGCTGGTTTGCGACTATGGTGGTTGCAAACATCGTAAAGTAATTTTGTCCAACCTGTTGCACAACTATTTTGTATATTACATTACATGTAGCATAGCCGGAATCAATTGAATTGGTGTTGGTACCTGACATATTGATCGAGTGTGATTGATTGAATCAGATTATTGGGACTTCGCTGGTATCACATGTTGTAAAGTGCGTTTTATTCGCCTGTGGCCCAATATATAAATAGACAAGCTGGTAGTACCCACAAGTTGAAGTAACGGACGAAGGTTCATATATACATTAAATATACATAGAAGCATCAATAAGTGTAAATAAAATAAGCTAAACATTTTTTGCTCCCTCTTATAACATCGTAATGTGTTATAATTTGGAGTTTAAAAATGTTTTTTTTATAACTTATTGGTGCTTTTATGTATATTTAGGACTCGCAAACCCCTCGCCCTACGATGCGCTTCGCCAAAAAAATATGCCTATTAAAAAAATCCCATTACCCCACCAACCTGGTATCGTACTGTACATGACGTTAATAGATAGTACTGTATGAGACCAAGTGGGTGACTGGGGTAATGAATTTATTTGTAATGGTCATTTTCTTTGTATCACAGATCCGAATATTCCACCTGTGATATCATCTGCCTTCCGACGCGCCTGTATGGTATAGCGCGGTTTGTCCGTCAGTCCGATTTGCGTTAATGCAGTATATACAGGATCATGAGGATGATGAGGAGACTATTGTATTCATATGTACATAGGTGGGTGAGGTTCATCCTTACCGGAATCCCGACTGGAGACCTGGTTTGGCCCTCGCATACGTCTTTGGCATTTTGTATGTGACAGTTGAATCTGGTTATACCCCTTATGTGAGTATTACGATATTCGTAATCCTATTTTAGGGGAAGGGGCCAAGTGACTTGGTGTGGTATGGACCTGGCACCAGGTCAGGTGATTCTAATTTCAGGGCTGAATATATTTGTTCTCGATGTAAATCCTATTCGTTCTTATTTTGGGATTCCCCCCCCCCCCCCCCCCGGGATTCCCCCCCCCCCCCTCCTCCCAATGCAGCAGGTTAAAATGGGATCGAACCCGTTTGCCCGGCCTTACATGACCTTAGCTGTTGATAGGCCGTTAAACACTAATAAACAAATAATAAAACATATGTACATACAATAAAATACAGTTGACATTTCCCTTTAATTGGCCGGATCCCATTTACACCTGGACGGACTGAGGCAGTGTATTGCTCAAGGAACAACGCATTTGTCTCTAGTGTTGTCCTATATATGCGAGACGAGACTTTGCTGGAACAATTTATTTCCAAAGAACAGGTAAACTAAGCTAGTTACTTGTTGGGAGTTTGTTTTGAAATCGCTTTGTTGACAAACAGCAACAGTTTATCGCATCGGATTTATGTCAGTCGATTATCGATTATTAACCTAGTTATATTGGTTACGTTATCGATGAGTGCGCGACAGGTGCTCGATGAACTCGCGCTAAAATCTCGGCGCCACGAGAACATACGGGATCTCGTTGTAATTTCACGGAGTCGCCAGTCTATTTATTCTAGGTCTGTGCCTATAGGGAAGCAGCTTACAACCATTTTCACCGACACATTTTTGTAAACATCGCGATGACTTTCACTTCATGTTCTAAGTTAGTAAAGGCATATCAGCTGGTGTTTTTTACTCGCCATAAAGTAAACGATAAAAAGCGAGATTTTCGGCAATATTTCCTGTCGGAACAGCCCATTTTTGCTGTGCCAGTTTCGACACTAAATAAAAATAATATTGTTTCCGTTTTGCCAAAAATAATAGTTTGGGTCGCGGCGATTTTGCCGGGTCGGCCGCGGGAGGGGAAACATTTAATCTTTTATTATACGCCTAACACAAGAGGTCAAAAGGCTAATCGGGAAGAGAGATAAACTTTTCAAACAACTAAAGGTAACAAGACAAATGGTTTTAAGAAGAAATTTACTTAAATTAAACAAATAATAAAACAGAAGATAAAAAATGCATATATTAACTACCTCGAAAATATACTTGAATTAAACCAGGAGGAAAACTCAACATACTTTAACTCAAAAAAATTATACAGTATGATACAAAATGCAAAACAAGACTCTCAAGGTTATTGCACCACTAAAATACCAAATCACTGGAAATGTCCTGTCGGGCAACAGTGACAAAGCAAATATTTTAAACTGGCAATTTCAGTCTGTCTTTGCCCCCCCCCCCCTCCCCCTCCTCCCCCCTTGCACCACTCTCATTTGGTCAGTCATGCCTCAGCACCATTAGACGCCTAGGTATCTCGAAAGAAACATCGCACACCAGTAAGTACCCCAAAATGCCTCCCATACACATTAGTGCAGCTAGTGTCTACAAACTTCTTGGCGTTCTAAAAACAGACAAAGCAGCTGGACACGACAACATCAAACCATTAATACTTAAAGAACTGAAAGATGAGATTCTTTATATAATACAACTCATCTTTCAGAAATCACTCTGCAGTGGCAAACTACCTTCAGACTGGACCAAAGCAAATGTCGCCCCTTTGTACAAAAAATGCGACGCCAGTAACCCAGCAAACTAAAGACCTATCTCATTGACCTGTATCATATACAAACTCATGGAACACATTGTAGCCTAGCTCTAACCTCACCTCTCATTTCAATAAGTATAACATCTTGTATGACTTACTTCTTACTGTTCTTACTGTTCCTAGACGTCTAGTCAAGCCTTCCGACTTCTATCGACGCATTTGTACAATTGTTTCTTTTCACTGGCACTGGGTTGGTTGTGACGTGGTAACATGATGGGTCGAATTTCGTTTGGAGTGATATGCCGACCAACTTGTTCAGTCTACTTTTAAACGCGTTTACGGAGGGTGCAATAACAACATATTCGGATAGGTTATTCCAGTTTTCAATGATTATATTGCTAAAACTATTGGCTCTCATATTTAAACGCGCTCTTTTGTTTAACAATTTTCGACTGTGGCCTCGCGTTGTTATGTGTGTTGCTCTTGTGAAGAATTGGTTTTTTTCTACTTTGTCGATTCCTTCCATGATTTTGTACACTTGGATCATGTCCGCTCTTTGTCTTCTGTATTCCAATGATGGGATTCCAAGTGTTTTTAACCTTTCATTGCAGGGCAGGTGATTTAAATTACTCACTACTTTCGTGGCTCTCCGTTGTACATTTTCAATTGAATTTGTATCCTTTTTGTAGAATGGTGACCATACTGGTGATGCATATTCCAAATGGGGTCTTACCAATGATTTATATAAGTTTAAAAATGTTTCTCTATCTAAGTATGTGAACGTTCTGCATATTATTCCTAAATTTCTGTTTGCTGTTGTTACTTTTTTGGCAATGTGCTCGGAGAAGTTTAAATTTGTGTCGATTGTGACACCGAGATCATTTTCACTATTAACCTTGGTTACTTCAGTAAAACCGCTGTTTGAGTGCATTTTGTATGTTTGGTTGATGTCTTTTTTTCCAATGTGTAAGTGTTTGCATTCTTTGGTGTTCAATTTCATTTGCCACTTTTTAGCCCATCTTTCTGCTGCATTTAGGTCTTGTTGTAGTTCATCAGCATGTATTTTGTTGTTTACACTGGAGAAGAGCTTGGAATCATCTGCGAACAACTTTATACATTTTGTCATCTCGTCAGGTAAGTCGTTGATATAAATCAAGAAGAGAATAGGTCCTAAGACACTGCCTTGTGGAATACCGCTAGTCACTTTTCGCCATTCTGATTTTTCTCCACTATGACAACTTACTGTACTCTATCAGCTAAGAAGTTTTGAACCCAGTCTTTTATTTCTCCTACTATTCCATAATGTTCTAACTTTAGTAATAGTCGCTGGTGTGGAACTTTGTCAAACGCTTTACAGAAGTCTAAATAAATTATGTCGACGTCATTACCATTATCAATTGCCTCGCTTATCTCCTCTAGAAATTCTAAAAGTTGCGTTGTACACGATTTACCTTTTACAAAGCCATGTTGTACTGGGGATAACATGTTATTTTCGGTCATATGACTTACTATTTCATCCCTTATTAAACGCTCCATTAATTTTCCTGGCACAGATGTTAGGCTTATTGGTCGATAGATTTCCGGTTTTTGTCGCGGCCCTTTTTTAAATATTGCAGATACGTTGGCCTGTTTCCAGTTTTCTGGTAATTTACTTTCTGTCATTGATTTCTCGAAGTTAAGTTTCAATGGTTTTATAACTGCCGATTTGGTCTCTTTTAACACTTTTGGATGAATGTTGTCTGGGCCCTGCGATTTCGATTCTTTGAGTTTGTCTATTGCCTTCAAGATTTTTTCTTCTGTTATTTCCGTTTTTTGTCTCACCCGCGAAGCGGAAAGCGAGACATAGGTTTTGCTTTTCCGGAGTCGTCGTCGGCGTCGGTGTCGGCGTCGGCGTCGTCATTCAATGTTAAGTTTTCGTGTTACGGTCATTACTTCAACACCTTATCAGCTACAGTCATCAAACTTAATACATACCTTTACTATGATATGTACATGAATATAGGACTATTAAAAAAAGTTCCGGGCTCCAGGGTCAAGGTCAAACTCTATTTGTTTCTATGCTACAAACTGAACACTAATGCATGAAGACCCGTTTTCTCGTGCGCTCTGTACACCTTACCTGTAGAGAGAACAATAGCCTTCTCCAGTTGAACACTTGTGCATGTGCAAGCATGTGAAAATTTCCAGCTTGACCACTAAATGTCCAGCTAAATTATTACAGGTAATTTATACAGGTAAATTATTATACCTGGGTATTACATTTCCGTAAACTGTGTTGACAATATTGTGGCAATATGTGGACCTGTGCAGATATGATATGTAGATAAATATATAAAAATTCTGGGCTCCAGTAGCAAGCATTATTTTCTTTTCCATTTTTAGTCACGTTTTTTTGGAAAAAAAATCTTTTTAAACTTTTTTTTTTTTTAACTTTTTTTCCATTTTTAGCAACGTTTTTTTAAAAACAAAAATCCTTTTAAAGTTTTTTTTTTTTTAACTTTTTTTCCATTTTTAGCCAGGTTTTTTTGGAGAAAAAAATCCAGGCTATTGGATTGGCGAAAGCCAGGCGGGTGGGCGGCGTCCACAATAAATGTTAAGTTTTCGTCTTTCAATCCATTTCTTTGTTACTGTAACACATAGGACCAACAAACTTTCACAGCTTCATAACCAAGGGGTGCCCACCACATATCACTATCCAACATGTTACCTTTTTTTTACTTGACCCATTTTTTCCGCGCAGTCAATGTTAACTTTTCGCGTTTACAATGTTAACTTTTCGTGTTTAAGTCCATTTCTTTGATACTGTACCACCTAGGACCAAACTTTCAGAGTTTCATAACCAAGGGGTGCCCACCACATACAACTATCCAATATGTGACCATTTATTTTACCTTCACCTATTATTTCTACGTAATTGACTTATCCATTTTCAACGTTAACTTTTTAACGTACGTCTGGTTAAAGTTTTTTGGTTAAAGTTTTTCGTTATACTATATCTCTGCAACTGCTTTGCCCATTACCTTGAAACTTTACGTGGGTGTTTATTGTTTATCATCATCCATATTTTCATTCTACCCCCCAACCGTGCGGCCCCTGTGCCCAATGTCAAGGTCAAATTTCTTTGATTTTTTTGTGTACTATATCTCTGCAACTGCTTCACCTATTACCTTGATACTTCACATGGGTGTTTATCATCATTGTCGCGCCCGCTTGCGGAAAGCGCGATATAGTCGGCATTTTGGCATACGTCCGTCCGTCCGTCCGTCCGTGTGTCCGGTTAAAGTTTTTCCATCTACTATGTCTCTTTTTTTAGTGTCCATGCCTCACCCCAAGGCGCGACATGCAGGCCACGGCCATCTAGTCTACAAGAAAGTGGGTATAATTATGTTATCCAAGTGTTTATGCTTTGAAAAAACCTGGCCTTCGTGGCTTTGCCTCGTTTCTTGTTTTTTTTTCAAATTCTTTTTCCATTTTTGTCTAGGAGCATAAGGTCGTAAGTGCTATATACCGACTATTATCATATACTAAAACAATTATTGACTAGTGAGCCATAGAATATAATCTGATATTCTATGGCTCCCTAGTCAATAATTGTATAATATGTTCGGGCCAGTGAAAATTGCTTTCTGGCCCAGGCTCGAGGTCAATGCGGCGGGACAAGGCGAGACATTTGATTCCGCGGAATTCTTGTCTTATTTGATTAATGTCTTTGGCTTGCATAGCGGGAAGTTCATCGGTCTTCTCATTTGTGAACACACTGGAAAAGTATTGGTTCAGAATGGTTGCAGTTTCTTGATCACTGTTTGTTTGTTCTCCATTTGATGTCTCAAGTTTACTTACTACTGATTTTGTTTTTGTTTTCGACCTTACATATACTTCCAAAAGAGTTTATTTTCAGTTTTGATCTTGGCTGCTAAGTCTTGTTCGTACTTATATTCTGAGTGTCTAAGTTCTGTAGTCACTTTATTTCTTGCTTGTTTATATGTATTGTAGTTGTCGTCACTTTTGCAATAAGTACACTTTTCCCACCTGGTATGTTTGTGTCTTAATGCTTCTTTGCAGCTGGTAGTAATAATGGGGCTGCGTTTGCCTTTGCTGTGTGTTGAATTACTCACTGGCACATGTTTCTCAAGTAATTTAACGATTGTTTCAGTAAATCTACTCCTGGAATCAGATACTTCCAGTCTCTTCATCACCGAATCACATTGCACTGACGATAATTCTTCTCCAATTGTCCTCTAATCTCCTCTGTAATAGTTCAGTTTCTCGTACGTCGGGTTGATTTGTTCAATATAACAGTTAACAAGAGTGCCGCAAGTCACAAAATACGCCCGTCGAATATGGGCCAGACAGCGAAGATGCAGAAATGTGAAGCTGTCACCAAGGCAAGAAACATTAATGAGAATTTGAAAGTCTATATAATTATTTCTTCATCTCGTTGTACTAAACATGTATACTAATTTAGGCAGAGTAGAGTGTAAAGCAGAAATGATAGGGAATTGGATACAATAATGTAGAAAAAATGGCTTAAGTTAAAAAAATGATATTTTTGTTAAAAAATATGTTTTCGGCATAAAAATACCAAGGTGCACATCTTCAATATGTGTAGAAGACGTGTGTATAGTTTCAGAACGATCGACTGAACGGTTTCAGAGGAGTTGTGTACACAAAGTCTGTACCCTATATAAATTTGTATAGACAAATGTAGAAAAAATGGCTAAGTTAAAAAGGTGATACTTTTGTTAACAAATCTTTTTCGGCATAAAAAACACCAAGGTGCACATCTTCAATATGTGTAGAAGACGTGTGTAGTTTCAGAACGATCGACTGAAACGTTTCGGATGAGTTGTGTACACAAACTCTGTACCGTATATAGAATTGTATAGAAAAATGTAGAAACAATGGCTAAGTTAAAAAGGTGATATTTTTGTTAAAATATATTGTTTCGACATAAAAACACCAAGGTGCACATCTTCAATATGTGTAAAAGACGTGTGTATAGTTTCAGATCGATCGACTTAACGGTTTCGGAGGAGTTGTGTACACAAACTATGCGCTTTTTCTTCAGCCGCCCGCCCGCCCGCCGTGCGGTAAAACATAATACGTTTTTTAAAAACATTAATGAGAATTTGAAAGTCTATAGCATTATTTCTTCATCTCGTTGCGTTAAACATGTATACTAATTTAGGCAGAGATAGAAAAGTTGAGTGTAAAGTAGAAATGATAGGGAATTGGATACAATAATGTAGAAAAAATGGCTATGTTAAAAAGGCGATATTTTTGCTAAAAAATATGTTTTCGGCATAAAAACACCAAGGTGCACATCTTCAATATGTGTAGAAGACGTGTGTATAGTTTCAGAACGATCGACTGAACGGTTTCGGAGGAGTTGAGTACACAAACTGTACTGTTTATAGAATTGTATAGAAAAATGGAGAAAAAAATGGCTAAGTTAAAAAGGTGATATTTTTGCCATGCGGTAAAACATAATATGTACCGTTTTTTAAAAACGGTCGTATAAAAACACAGTGTAAAACACGGTGGTCGCGATCGCTCAGTCCTAGACCTGGTAAAAATGCCACTTCTTCCACCATATTTTCCTCATTGGTAAAAATAAGATCTAAGATTGATGGCTCATTGCCAGTTCTTATCCTTGTTGGTTGCCTTACGTGTTGGAATAGAAATTTGTCCATTATACTGTTCAAAAATTGAGTTGCCATGTTGTTTTCACCCACAAATGTTGTATTATTTTCCCAGTTGATTTCATTAAAGTTGAAGTCACCCGTTATAATTAGATGACTTGGATTTACAACACTAATTTTGTAAAATAATGAGATTAGTTGTGCAAAATTTTCTTTGGTACAATTCGGGCTTCTGTAGATACATCCAACTATTAAAGTGTCATTATTTTTCAGTTTAATTTCACATAGAATATTTTCGTTCAAATTCTGAATTTATATCCACTTTGACCGCGTTGATGTTTGATTTGATATATATTGCACATCCCCTGCCTTTAGAGGTAACCGTTATGAACATATTGTAGCCATCTAAATAATAATTTTCTTCGCTCAGTTTAAACAATGTTCTTTTTGGGAATAGTTCAGTCAATACAATTATGTCTGGTGATTTTTGTTGTTTCAAAATATCTAGTTCTGTTTTCTTAATTTGTGTAAGGCAATCACATAATGTGTACATGATGTTTAATGAGTCTTTTTCACTCCTATTTGAATCGCTATTAAAATCACTTCTCCCATTATTGTTTTCGTTAGCAGAGTTATTTACACTAAAACTGTCTCCCTAATGTTGGTTTTCTGGTTCCATTTCTTGAATCAGGATTAAAGATTCAGTGCGTCTCCCACCAATTACAGTCTCGTCCCCATGTTCGATTATGCTCGGACTAAACAATCCTCTCGTACCCATGACATTACTCAATGGACGTTGGTGTTGGGAATCAGACTATCTGTTTATCTGAGAGAAAGCATAACTCGGGTCTAAATATATGGGACTTGAAGTTCTTATAGTCAATGGATTTTCAGTGTTACTGGTGGGTAGATTCACACCTGGTTCTCGATTTGCTCTTTGGCCTTCTTCTGCTTCCTGTATTCTTGCTCTTTCTTCTTTGTTTTTCTTCTTTAGTGTTCTTTGTTTCACAGTCAGATCTCTCACAATAAATTCTCGTCTAAATTCGGCATCTGTTTTTGTTGGGATATGTTTGGCATTTTCCAACAGGTATTTTCTCTGAGATTTTTCAGTCAACATTATTTTCAATGGTCGTGTTTTATTTTCTTGAATTTTCCCTAGTCTAAAGCTTGTATTCATTTGTAGATTGTCTAATCCAAGTTTCGAGCTGATTTTTGTTATGTTATTTTCATCCGTTTTCTTGTTGTCCATGTTATTTGCGTGGCCGCCTTCTGGTAAATTGAACACAACAATATTGAGTTCCCGCTTCTTTCGTTCTTCTATTTATTTCGTTTGGTCTGTTACCAGTGTTCCTATATCCTCCTTCAGATTGTCTAGGATATCCTTTTTCATATCTTGTATGCTACTATGAATTTCAGTTTTAGTTGAATGTTCTATGTTTGTCATTCTGGTTTCTATGTCGGTCATCCTGTATTCGTGGGCTACCTTTATGTCGTTTAGAGCTTGACTTATGTTTTGTAGCGATGGGAATGTTGCCTTGCAACTGCGACAATGCCAAGGGAAATTCTCAAGTTCTCCATTTAGGATACATCCATATAGCTTGGGTGATATTTCGGCACATTTGATACAGTACTGTAGATGACATCCTGAACATATCACATTTTCATCAGTGTTTATGTCGCATTTTTGACATTTACGTGTGTAACAACTCTCACTGCCGTCTGATGTCCTTGCACGTTTTTGCTGTTGACTTGTTTGTAGCTTATTCTTTCGTATTAAGCATGTGAAGTCTTCTGCGCCTCCGGTAGCCATTTTGTTTTTGTTGTGTTTTTTTTTTTTTTTTTTTTTACAATTCAAGTACCTGTGGCGAGGACAATCCCCACGGCAGACAAGTGCGTTTTTTATTTGTTTGTATACTATTTTTGTGGTTTCAAGAACCTGCACGGCGGTTTCAAGTACATTGTACCTGTGGCGGAGACAATCTCCACAGCATGCAGGATTTTGGCACTTATTGTGATTTATTTTAGTACCTGTGGCGGAGACAACCCCCATGGCATATATGCATTTATTTATATACTATAGTCTGCTAATAGATTAATATGTATTATTGTAATTATTTATCAAGTACCTGTGATTTTATATTTGTATTATAATTGTGTTTCTAGTACCTGTGGCGGAGACAACCCCCACGGCATACAGGCATAAATTACCAGTTGTTCTACAGTTGAGCAGATTTTTGTTCTCGCTTACCTAATAATCATAGCAGTAATTGACATTTATTTTCATTACTATCTGTCGCAGCCAGTATTTTGATAGTAACACACTCGGATGTACTCCGTCTACCAGTAGATTGAATGCATATTTGTTTATCTTGTATGATTTGTTACTCTTGTGACTATTTCGTAGATCTAAACGACAGAATTAGGAAATTAAACTCTGAAAGTGTTAATCCCAAATGTTGGTGCAACCTTGGGATTGGCACTTTCTGAGTTTAATTTCCTAATGCTGTCGTTTAGTCTGTTTACTCTATCGTTTAGAATAGTTGTGTTTTCACGATAAACATCTGGATTTGGGTGGCCTTTCAATTGATTCCATATTGAAATAGAATATTGGGGAATTTCAAGTATGATGAGTCACCAGGTTTCTTTGTGGTTGTCAATTTGCTGGTTTATTCTTCGGTAGTCCTCTATGATGTCCTCAACACGTACATCAGATAGTTCAATAAACTTTCCTTCTTTTTTTGTCAAGTCACAATTGTCAATATTTTCTGTGAATCACAGTTTGACAATTGTTAGTATTAACAGTTTTCTCGAGGCACCCTCCGTTCAGAATTTGTGAATTCCAAATCGGAGTTCGATTTTCTCAATGTTTCTCGTATTTTCTCGCGTTATGGCACAATTTTATCACAAACCAATTTCACAACTAAGAACTTAGGACACTTCTAAGCACTAATTGAACTCTACACCCTTCTTGTACATAACAAACTATTATTTTTTCAACAATTTTTCTCTTCAGGAAAATGTTCAGGTCTTGCTCGATGATGTCACAACCGGATGGTGTTTCAGACTTGACTTTAAACTGGATACATTCTTTCCTAATTGGTAGATCTCAGACCGTTGTCCTAGAAGGTGAAACCTCATCTGAGGTCCCTGTTACCTCCGGTGTCCCACAAGGCTCTGTTCTCGGTCTATTACTTGTCATTCTCTACATAAATGACCTTCCAGACACAATTACATCACAAGTCCGTTTATTCGCTGATTTTACAGCAGTTTACCTAACACTTGACAACAAATCTGCGTGTAAATCTCTCCAAGACGACCTTGATCGCCTCGTCATATGGGAAAATCAATGGGATATGGAGTTTAACCCACTGAAATGCCAAGTCATGAACATTACAAGAAACAAAAATCCGATAAAACATAATTATATACTTCATGGACAAATTCTTTCAACAGTAAATGATGCTAAATATCTTGGAGTTGACATTTCTCAAAATTTAACATGGAACACTCACATAAATCGTATTACCAATTCGGCAAACAGAACTCTGGGATTCCTTAAACGTAACATTGAAATTAAAAATTAAAATGTCAGGGAACTTGCATATAAAACTTTAATTCGGCCATGGCTTGAATATACATCTACGGTGTGGTCGCCCTACACACAGTACAATACAAATAAAATTGAGATGGTTCAGAGACGGGCAGTTCGGTGGGTTAAGCATAATTATTCTACATATGACAGAGTGGGTGGCAGGTGGGAGCACGCGATGGGTAATTTAACAATCGGGGTTCATCCGTACCGGAATCCCGACTGGAAACCTGGTTTGGCCCTCATATACGTCTTTGGCATTTTGTATGTGACAGTTCAATCTGGTTATACCCCGTATGTGAGTATTACGATATTCGTAATCCTAATTTACGGGAAGGGGCCAAGTGACTTGGTGTAGTATGGACCTGGCACCAGGTCAGGTTGTTCTAATTTCAGGGCTGAATATATTTGTTCTCGATGTAAATATTCCGTTCTGATTTTGGGATTTTCCCCCCAATGCAGCAGGTTAAAATGGGATCGAACCCGTTTGCCCGGCCTTACATGACCTTAGCTGTTGATAGGCCGTTAAACACTAATAAACAAACAAACACATATACGACAGTGTGACCAGCATTCAGACCAGTCTTGGATGGCGTACATTAACTGACAGGCGTACTGACTCAAGATTGGCAATGTTCCACAAAATCTACCACCATCAGGTAGCTGTCACACTGCCCTCGTACCTGCAGCAGCCTATGAGACTGACAAGAAATATGCACCCTTTCTGCATCAGACAAATTCATACCACTGCAAATTACTACACAATTTCCTTTTTTCCGCACTCTGTTGTTCTCTGGAACTCCTTGCCTCACAATATTGCCATAATGACCGACCCTGTTCAATTTAAACAGGCAGTCGGCTAGCTGGCCCATTGCTAGGAGACCGGAACCGGTTGCTTTTATATCTCTTTTGTCTTGTTCATGCTTCACTAACCAACTATCACTTTATTTCCTCTTACTCTTAGCCACCAACATGTTTTTACTTGTCACCCTTTGCTTCTACTAAAACATCCGACGTGCACTTTCTCATGCTCATAATGCCCGCAAGGGGCGTGCAAGCATTATGTATAGATAGATAATATGTATAGATAGTTCACAATGTATACAATGTGGGTGGGTAATGTTTTGAATATGTTTAGATTTTGTCATATTTAAGGTCAGTTTGAATTATATAGTCTCATAAGTAGGCTTAGAAATCACTACCCTTGACCATTTATACTTGTTATGTAAATATAAGTTGGTTAAATGCATTATTATGCTATAACAATTAAATTACTGTGTTTCAAACTTTGAAACAGTATTGATGTTATAAATATTTTAAAAATAAAAGCTTAAGGATAATCATTGAAACTTAAATAGCTTTCACTAACTAATATAACTACAATCCCCTGTCAATAAAATTAGATATGCTAATTGTTGGATGTCAAGCTAAGTACTATACTTGTCTATATTCATGGTATTTCTATAATAATCTACACGTTTCTTGCATACACAGGGTAACTGGGGCGCAACTGCATGATTTCTATTGACAGCAAGTTTATCAAATGCTTTAATTTTTGGTTCCATATATCGATGGTCTAGTAACATAAGACATTATGTTACTAGACCATCGATATGTTGCCATGACTCTGGATGCTATAAATTGTATTGTATGATCAATTTATTGTATCTGAATATCTTGGGCTGCTTTTTTCTACTATCTGGACAAGAAATTTTACAAGTCCGTCTATAGTACCTTAATTTAAAGTAAGATATCTTGGGTTTGAAACAAGCTATTTTGACATGTCTTCACAGACTAAATAATAAATTAGGTTTCAAGCTAGGCCAAAAATTTAGGGAGGCAAAATTAGGGAGAAGTGATAAAAATCATAATTTCACTGAACATTTTCAGACGGTTATCGCGTAACTGTAAACTCTATGTTTTCAAAGCATCAAACTGTTCTTGTATATAGACCTTAAATGACCTTAGCTGTTGATATGTCATTAAACACCAATATTTAATCAATCATTTTTGGAGAAAGGGGTTATTTAGTTCAATTGGTATTAGAAATGTGCTCATTTCCAATTGAGTGTACCATAGAACACTGCCTGCACATTATTCGGTACATACACTTCTGTTGGACATAGAGTATATTTCTATTTCTATCATGTAAGAAGATTAAACACAATAATAATATGAAACAAAACTTTATTTTAAGTTTTTTTTTCTTCATTTTTCTGCAAGTATCGTAATGTAAAACAATGTATTTGACATAATCAACATGCTACAAAAAAAAGGTTTTTATTATCTCACTTTGAAAGTATATGTTGTTACCACCCATTTGAACCATTCACAGTTCAAATGAGTGGTAAAAACTTTCCTACTTTTGAGATGAAATAAAATAAAAAAGGTGATCACATCAACTCTCTGTTACCTCAAAGAAGTCAGTCTCCATTAAAACAACAAGTGAGTTTCCTTGTCGTATATTAACTATCAATGAGACTAACACATTTATACATGGAAAGTACACAATAAATTCATGACTGGTAAATTCGCCTGATTTTTTCACTCTTCCACACGACGAGTGCCTTGTTGAAGTTGAAGTCGCGTATCGCGGGACCGTCCTCGGATATCCGCATCAAGTCATTCAGCGTTATATAATTCAGCCGTGTTCTGATTTAATCCCGTTTTGTGTTGAGAAGCCGCGTTCACATTGCACTGTAGAAATTGGAATTGTCACACAACATTTCATCAATTTGATCATGTTCGGCATACTTTCCGAGTACTTTTTACATAGCACGGATGTTGCTTCCACAGTTGATACTGACGGGTAAGATCCTGAAATGAGGCGCTTATACTGGGAGTACTCCGACTTGCATTCATCCTTGGAAATTCCAAACTGCTCACCAAATCGATCGATCAACTGACCTAATTCACTTTCATCATATTTCGGTAACTGATCACTTGTTTTCGCGGTTGTGATGTTATCCGGGACAAGAATGTTCATGCAGTCTACAATTCCACATTGTTGAAACCTATTGTGTAAATTTTCTACAACTTTTCCAGTGTATTCGGGCGTTAGCTTGTGTAATATGTTGGCCTGTGTATGGTGATGTTGTAGTCCACGGATTGTGGCGCGGGAGTCCCGTCGTCGGCGTCGGATTCGCCGTCAACATCAGTAAATCCCTCAAATTCAATATTCTCATTGACGGCAGCCTTCACAACACCCGAGTCACTTTCTGAGGTTGGCCGCTGGTACGTGACGTTGCCGTCTTCATTCTTGACGACAAACTGTGACAATTTGTCAACAAACACACCTTCACATTCGCACAGATCGTTCAGCGATTCGCATGTGCTGTCCACCATCGGCTGGATCTTGCCGTAGTCGAGATGCTTAGTACCTTACTTAGTCTCCCGAGGTATGGTAATACGTCCATGAGGAGATGTGTGATCGCAATAAACCGGAACTGACGTACTTCATGCGCAAGTCCTTTCGCCGTTGGATTAGTGGTGGCCTCGTGCTCCAAAGACATGCACAATGCTGGATACGTGCGATAAATGACGCTCACCGCATTTTCCAGGCTTAACCAGCGAACGGAATGTACATCAGCGTATTTCAATTGTGGAAGTTCCAACAAATGTTGAATTTCGCGTAACTTGTTCGGAGTTGCTGTAGTAATGGAAAATATTAGATACAACGTTGGAATAGTGGGCCATTTGGGGGATGCCGTTCGCAGCCTGAGATGCTGCAAGTGCACAGCGGTGAGCCGCACAATGTACGCCGATCATTGCGGGAGAGTGCTCCTGGATACGAACAACGACGCCCTTCTTCCGCCCAGTCATGACGCTCGCCCCGTCTGTTCCCATTCCCACGAGATTTAGCACGTTTAGTCCCTTGGACCTCAGTTCGTCCAACACTTTGTTGGAGATATTATCTGCATCGGCAGTCCCTTCCGTGATTTCCACGTTTGACAATAAACAACTGCCCAGGTCGGAATCGGTGAAATGCTGTGCGTATATAAGCAGGCGCTTACTATTTGAGTTGTCCGTACTTTCGTCTAGCATTACGGAAAATATTTCGGAAGACGACAACTGCTGCATTTTCGATTTAAGTATCACACTAGCGATTGCTGACTGAAACTATGTGACACTGTCCGGCGAAGTGTAAAAGCTGCTGTTCTTGATTATGTCGACACCTAACATGTCCGCTAAGTCCACGATGTGTTTAAATTCGTGTTTTGGTAATTCGCGCTTGCTGAGGTAATACGCACATTTTATATAGCCTATCACATTTTCGTCGTCCTTTTGTAATTTCGCCGTGATTAATTTTTGCATGGGTTTCTCCTTCTCCAATGTAGATTTCGTAATGGAGGTTAGATGTCCTTGTGCTGCAATAGATAATTATGTAAAATTATATATAGTAAAGAGATTCAATGTAATAATTACATACCCGCGTCAAGTGTTATATGGAGTTATAGACACTATATTTAGTTTATCAAATTGTAAATGTAATTAGATCTACGTATCAACAATATGCGTTTTAATGTACAAATTTGACCAAAAAAAATCAGAGCAAATGCGGAATTAATTTCCGCATTCGCTCTGAAATTTGCGTGACGCGTCCCAAATATTTTAGATAAAACATCGCTATGTACCAACGTATACTTAATACATGCAGCATGGCGCGTGTGGTTCGTAGTTTTTGCCGGATTGTCGCGACCCCTAGCATAAATATTATCATTTTTAGCAGTTCTACATATTATGCAGTGCCATTTCCAACAGTATACGCCTGCAAGCATCCATGCACAGCGCATCCATGCTCAGACAGGAAGTCGCTGGTAGGCTTAATGAAGGCAAATGGCACCGGGGAGGGCGCAAGGGAGATAACGATTTATATTTGACATACATGTATTTAACACAATATAAAAATATACATCCTTTGAATGATTTTGCGATACAAATTATTATGCCGAGGGGTATATAGCTTCCGTCATTCCGTCCGTCCGTCCGTCCGTCCGTCCGTCCTGGCACACATTAGGGCACTTATAGGGGGTAGGGGCGTGGCCTAAGACAATAGAAGACAATGATTATTCAGTATGTGTGGGTCCTACATATATCATATATGTCGTATTAGAATGGTTTATACTATTGTAGTTAACATATCTTGAGTATCTTCATATTACCTTAATACAGCATACATGTATACTAATGTACTGGAACAAATTCCATATGTAACAATCATATGCATTTATTTGTGTTGTATCTATTGATTGATTTAATTGTATAGTCTTTATTTTCTTTTGTTTGTCCTGTTACTAGCCTGCTGTTGTTCATGTCTTAATGTGCATGTCGAGGCACGGTGGCAAGGTTTTTTTGATTTGATTATTGAAGTTTAATGGCCTATCAACAGCTAAGGTCTTAAGGCCGGGCCAACGGGTTGGACTATCCCGCATTCAACCTAATGAGGGAAATTCCTAAAATCAGAGCTCAATCTTTATATAAACTATATATTCAGCCCTGATATTAAAATATCCGGACCTGGTCCCAGGTCCATGCCACACCAGTGTCACTTAGCTCACACCATAAGTAATATGATTAGCTATAATCTTATTACTTTTTTTAATATGGCATAACATGATTTAGCTCTCAAGTAGTAGGGGGGTGGGCGAAAATGCACAGGAGGGCCAAACAATGTAATGTCTGCATTCCGGTAAGGATGAACGGTGGCAAGGTAAGCGAGAGGGTTGCGGCGCCGCGCTAACCACGTTTGAACGCCACATTGAGAGTATATTCATTGACAGTTCCAATGCAGCAATGTGTCCACGATGTTCACTTCCGCAAGATATCATGAACAAAGTTCTGTATTCTGTTTGCATGGAACTTCGAGCATGCTGAATCCTATTTTGTGCGGGAGCACGTGTTGCGGCGAATGCTTTCCATTCATACTTAAATAAATTCAACATAACTGCCAAATATTAACAGTTTACACTACAACTGTGTACATAGTCAATACTAATGTAATGTTCGATTCGCTGCTCCCAACCAACCACCCACCCATATTAAGAATTTCTCATGGAGGAAACCGCAGTTCTAACCCATTTATCTGATGTTAAGTTTAGTAACGGACGGACACACACATTTACGTCAACATTATGCCCACACTAAGTTTGTGACCTTGGCCTTGAGGTAAGTTGTGGGTCGTGGATAAGTTACAACTTGGTAGAGGGTCTTGAGAGGAATGCATGTATGAAAAGAAAGGGATTGATTGAGTATTGATGTTTAATGGGCTATTAACTGCCAATGCCATTTAAGGCAGGGCCAACGGGATGGATTATCCCGTATTCAACCTGTCTGCCATGAGGGAAATTCCCAAAATCACAAATCAATATTTAGAGAACTATATATTCAGTCCTGCAATTAGTATATCCTGACCTGGTGCCAAGTCCATACCGCACCAGAGTCGCTTAGCTCAAGACCCAAAAGCAATACAATATGTACAGATCTTATTCCTTTTTTAATCGAGCATAACAGGATTTAGCTTCGCATAAATTAACCTTCGCATGCTCCCAACCACCATAGTATAGAAGATATGGGACAATTTTAAAGTGAGCTGTGCACTATGTGAAAAAAACCTGAAACTTTGCCCTATGTATTTTTTTGTATGCTGAATCCAAACATTGCGGGAACCACGACGCCACTCCAATGGTTCCCGCTAAAAAATGCGAAAATTCATGATGGCCGCCAACAAATTTGAAATCTTGATAACTTGACTCATAACTCTCAAAATGTATTGATGTGGATGTCTAAACCCATGTTTTATGAACCAAGGAATTCAATGGAATACAGTAAAATAATGTATGTTTATGCTGGACGTCATTTTCAAGATGGCCGCCAAAAAATGATATATTTGTAACTTGACTCATAACTCTCCAAAATGTATTGATATGGGTGTCTAAACCCATGTTTTCTAGACCAAGGAATTCAATGGAATACAGTAAAATAATGTATGTTCATGCTGGACGTCATTTTCAAGATGGCCGCCAAAAAAATGATATCTTTGTAACTTGACTCATAACTCTCCAAAATGTATTGATATGGGTGTCTAAACCCATGTTTTCTGGACCAAGGAATACACTAAAATAATGTATGTTCATGCTGGACATCATGTTCAAGATGGCCGCCAAAAACTTGATCTTTGTAACTTGACTCATAACTCTCCAAATGTGTGGATGTGGGTGTCTAAACCCATGTTTTCTGTACCAAGGAATTCAATAGAATACACTAAAATAATGTATCCTCATGCTGGACATCATTTTCAAGATGGCCGCCAAAACATTGATATTTTTGTCAATCTTTGGGTTTAAATTGGCCCCAAGTATATGTCTCACCTGAAAGACACCTAATTTCTCAAAAAGTATTGATATGGGTGTCTAAAGCAATGTTTTCTGGACCAAGGAATTAAATGGAATATACTAAATAATGTATACTCATGCTGGACTCCATTTTCAAGATGGCCACCAAGAAAAATGACTGAATGAACCAGTTTGTGGTTCTCTGAATGCATAAAGTTCACTATCTAATATCTATGCTCGCATTTTCTTTTAGTAAAAAAATCCAATGGAACACATACAATTAAAGCTACATTAAAGCTGAAAGTCTTATTTTGGTAAATCAACCATACATTATTGAATCGTATAAGAAATGACCAATCGTATTGTCTACAGTCCATGGAATACATATATTCAATGAAGCAATACATTTTCACAAAGTTGACCTCTCTGCGCACCGTATTTTATTTATAAATAACCTATTACAGAATGACGTAAATAGCTACATTGGCTCAAAAATCCAATAAGATATCATACATTTCATTACACATATCCGCATATGATATCAATGATATCAACTAAGCCATGTTTAAAGATACAATCGAATTATGCACTTCTTTCTGTAAGTAATACATTTAGATTTTTGAAGCACATAAGAACTATATTTTCATCACATGTATATAGTGGAATATGTCTTTTTCACCAAAGAATAAATATATGTTTTATATAGGAGACAACAAATTTAATTACCTAGATACCAATAGTAATTTCATAATGTTTGGCATTTTTATGGGACAAGCGAATGGTGAGTATGTATTTACCCATGCTGACAGCATTGCCCCCTTCAAAAACATGAACAATTGAGTGCATCGTAAATTTGACTTATAACAATCGCAAGTTATTTCATGACTTTTTACAGTTACATTTTTTCAATAGTTCTTGGTATCCTTTGGCTGCCTCAAGTAGTGTAAACCTGCATGGTGTCCAATGTGAAGTGTCGTCCTGCTGTTTCCACCCCCAAGACAATGGTGAACGTAACTGTGGAATAGCAATAATTAGGGTTTAAATTGGCACTAAATATATGTCTCACCTGAAAGACAGCATGTTTGACATGCTGTTAGAGAGCATCTTTGGTTGGTGGTAGGTTTTCTATCTTGCGGTTTCCTGTTGAAAACATTTGTTTCCAGGCCTCATTAACACGACGTATGATGATGAACGCCAACACAACACGACAACAACTTTCTATCGTCTCAAAGTCCTCAGTGGATATTTGGTTTGGGCCCTTTACCAGCCGAGCAAACACATTTTAGTTGTGACAATCTGCTCCGTACAGACCAATTCCAACATGTTACTGTGTGTAGAAAAAGAAGACCATGTTGTGCTTCCTGACCCAATCCAGTTGACAATATATGTAAATGTAATCTAGCACCATGGCCAAATACATCACATGCAAAAATCGCGACAACATCAGTGAATCATGCTTGTTGAAAAATTAAAATAAATATTTTGAATGGTATGAGAATCATGATACAAAAGTCTTGTATCAGATTATTAATGGGTGGGTGCTACATGCTGACGTATTGTGGACATCAGTATCTTTCCTGTGGGTGGCTGAAATGTATTGTACAGCATAGGCAAGCCGATGGCCATGAATGAGCATGAAGTATCCACACCAGAGTTGGACATGCCTGAGCTGCAAATTATATGCACACACAAATGAAAACATTGATACCAGACTTTTGTATCATGATTCTCATACACTTCAGAACAGATTTTCAAAAATCATAATTCGTGCAACAGATAGAGACGTTGTCGCGATTGTTGCATGCGCTATATTACATAATTGTGAATTACTAGTAATCATGTAGCATATGGCCATGGTGCTAAATTACATTACATTCCTTGTCATGTGATAGCTAATGAAATGGTTGAGGAAGCACAGCGGGGTCTTCTATTTAAACACACAGTAAAATGTGATACAGTGTCAGCATTGTCGCAACTAAAATGTGTTTGCGCGTCTGGTAAATGACCCCCAAACCAAATATCAACAGAGGATTTTGAGGCGATAAAAAGGTATATTGTCGTGTTGTGTTAGCGTACATCATCATTACGTCATGGTAATCAGGCCCGGAAACAAATGTTTTCAACAAGAAAACGCAAATTAGAAAATTTACGACCAACCAAGGGCGGGACATCTCGTCGGTCAATTGTTATTTCACAATTCCTTCACCATTGTCTTGCGGTGGAAACAGCAGGACGACACTTCACATTGGACACGATGCAGGACCACACTAATGGAGGCAGCCAAAGGATTCTAAGAAGTGTTGAAATGCTACTGTTAAAAAATCATGAAATAACTGTTGCGAATATTATAGGTCAAATTCACGACGCACTCAATTGTTCATGTGTTTTTGCAAGGGACAATGCTGTCAGCATGGGTAAACACATTCTCATCGTTCGATTATCCCACGAAGATGCCGAACATTATCAAATTACTAACGGTATAGAGGTAATTCGATTTTTTTGTCTCCACTACATGTATCAAACATTTTGTATTATTTGGTTAAATAAGCATATTCCACCATATAATGAAAATACAGTTCATACTTGCTTCAAAAATCTTAATTTGCATAAGTGCATGATTTGATTGTATCTAATAATGTGAACATGGTGTAAATATATGCTGCTATTTGATACCATATGCAGATTTGTATGATAAAATGTATGTTATCTTATTGGATGTTTGGGACAAATGAGCTATTTACATCATTTCTCTAAATGAAATATATTGCAAAGAGAGGATCAACTTTGTGAAAATGTACTGCTCCACTGAATACATTTGTATTTGTATTCCACTGATTGTAGACAATACTATTGTGTCTGGCTTATACAATTCATTAATATATTGTTGATTTATCAAGATAAGAAATTCAGCTTTAATATAGCTTCAATTGTATGTGTGATATTGGATGTGTTGACAAAAAAAAACATAAATATATATACATGTATTAGATAGTGAGGTCGATGCATTCAGAGATCCACAAGCTGATTTATTCAAACTGCCATTTTTTGCGCTCATCTTGAAAATTATGTCCAGCATGAACCCAAATTAGTTTTGTGTATTCCATTGAATTTCTTGACAGAGAAAAACATGAGTTTAGACACCCATACCAAGACTTTTGGAGAATTATGACCCAAGTTATCAAGATTTCAATATTTCGCGCGGCCATCTTTAAAATGATGTCCAGCATGAACATACATTATTTTAGTGTATTCCATTGAATTTCTTGGTCCAGAAAACATAGGTTTAGACTTCAATGTAAATACTTCTGGAGAATTATTAGTCAAATTATCCATATTTCCAGTTTTTTGTGGACATGTGTTTCTAAATTTGGTTTCAAGCATGCTGCTCAGTTCATACTGAACCAATTTTAAAGAAATAATTATTGCTGAGTACCATTTAGATTTGGGCAGAATTTAATAGTTATGAATATTTATTATCTTTCCCTGTTTGCTAGATGCATGTATTTACTTCAATGGGACACGGCATTTTACAAAATATCCCAAAGGTTTAAAGGCATGCATCTTGCAAACTAGTTGGAATATTGAATATCTAAAACGAGCATATTCTGCAGACATGTATTGGCTATTCACTTTCTTTCTATTTCATTAAATATGTTCAGTATGCTCTTTGCAGCATGTCTGTATATAATGTTGGAAATACATGTAAGTCTGTGGGATTTCAGTGTGTGGGAAATTACTTATGTCCAACGGCTGAATAATTAATTACTGTATGGTTAATTTGAAAAGATAAGACACTCAGCTTCAATATAGCTTCAATTGAATGTGTTCTGTAAAATTGTTGACCTAAAAACATGACTTATCATTGTAATATCGATGCAGTCGGAGAACAATAAGGTAATTTATTGGAATTTTATTATTTATTGGCGGCCATTTTGAAAATGATGTCCAGCATGAATATAATAATTGTTGTGTATTACATTGAATTCATTGACCCAGAAAACATAAGTTTAGACACCAATCATTTGCCAATAGCAAGAAATTTGGAGAATTATGAGCCAAGTTATCAAAATTTTCGCCATTTTCGGCGGAAAGCATTGGATTAGCGTTGTGGTTCCCGCATTTCTTGAACTCAGCGTACCAAAAAACCCTAAGGCAAAGTTTCATGCTTTCTTCACAAAGTTCACATATCCACCCCACTACCACCCAAGAGGGTAAGGAGTGGGTAGTGGTTGTGGATTTGCTACATGATATAAGGCCATCTGAGGAATGCATATATGGAATATGAAGGAATGAAAAGAAACAGAAGTTATAAGACATTTACCCCCAACGTTATGTTTCTGAAACACTTATGAATGCACTAACATTCTGACATTGACCTTGGGACAATGGGTGGATGGTGCGTCGTGAATTTCTTACAGCATGATAGAGTCATCTGTTGAATGCATGTATGAAATATCAGACGTTATAAGACATTTACCCCCACCGTTAAGTTTGTGGACGCCGGAGGTATGCATTGGGCAGGCGAGCTAAACAATACATTACTGGCTAGGCATTGTTCATATACATGTGCGAGGCTCATCCAATGAAAGTTGGAAAAATAATACACAATACGATATACAGACTCCTCTATCGACATTGCATCATACAACGACAAATGTTCAATGGCATTGCATTATTACTACCCACAATGTTCTATGACGTCAGCATCAATAACGTCATGGATGCAATGATGAGCTACCAGTGATTGATTGATTCCTCCATTATCAGTGTTTAACAGCCTTTCAACAGAAAAATGTCATTTCAGTCTGGGAAAATGAGTTGGAATATGCTGTATTTAACATGTCATAATATGAGAAATATCAAAGTTCAGAACTGAATATATACAGCAAAGTCTATGTTCAGCCGTGAAATTAAAATATTCTGACCCGTAACCATGTCTGTTCCATACCAGTGGCTTAGCTCCAACCCAAAAAGTATGATAAGCACTAATCTCAATACTTTTAATGGCGTATAACGATATAGCTGTCAGGTGTCAGAAGGCTGAACACGTACATACTGGTTAAACAAATAACAGCATCACAAGAGGCAGTCACAGACGGCCATATCCCCCGCCGAAGGGATATCAGAGACGTATATTACAGAAACTGGATGAATACGTCCATTCTGATAATATGATTATATACATGTGCGCCAATAATGAATTAAACCCATTTATCTATTCGGATATTCGTTATTCTCCGGAAAAGACATTTTGGGGAAATTTTATGTCGAAAAGGGACCATAACTGCGTCAAAACTGTTCCGATTGTATCTGAAATCGAACTTGACCTGCAATTTATGATTATACACCTGTGTGGCAAAAATTAATTAAACCCATTTATTCATTCAAGAGTTATTCTCCGGACAAGACATTCTGGAGAATTTGAAGTCGAAAACTCTTTCAAATATTTTCAGATCGTACCCAAAATAGATCTTGACATGCATGTTATCATTATATACCTGTGTGCCAAAAATGAACTAAATCGGTTAATCCATTCATGAGTTATTCTCCGGACAAAATGAGCAAATTTTAAGTCGAAAAGGAGACATAACTCTGTTAAATATTTTCGGATCGTACCCAAGATCGAATTTGACCTTCATTTTATGATTATACACGTGTCCCATAAATGAACTCAATCCGTTAATCCATTCACAAGTTATTATCCGGACAAAAGTGTGACGGATGCACGCACAGACGCACGGAATGACGGCTACCATTACTATATCCTGTTCGTCTTCGGCGGGGGATAACAATAGTCATATATACAATGTATATACATTGTACCTTAGTCATTAACAGGAAAAACATTCAATATGTAAGAATAGCCGGAAATAAAGTATTGTTCACTCAGACAAGTTCATTTAACAAGTATTTAAATGTATGCCCAGTTACTTGCTGCCCCAGTAAAAAACTAGAAAATGTGTTTGTGGAACATGTATGCTCCAATTACCGCTTCGATAGCAAACAAGGAAATTGCCAAATTCTAAGTCGAAAAATGGGAGAGAATGCATGACCCGAGTGTCAAATCAAAATTTACCAACCCATCTACTCATCAACGAAGCTACATACCAAGTTTTAGGTCTCTGCCTATTACAGGTTAAATTTAAAAAAAGTTTTTCGAGATACAAGGTTCGGAACGGATGAACAGACAGAGGAGGGTAACACTAAATGCCCTCTCCACTATTGTGGTAGGGCATAAAAATATATTACTGGCTAGGCATTGTTGACATATATGTACGAGGGTCATCCAATACATGTAAGACAATATACAGACTCAGTGCATACATCTGCAAGACACTTGGCCTATCTCTATATCAACATTTGGTCAATGAAATTGAATTATACTACCCACAATGTTCTATAACGTCAACATCATACATGTCAAACACCATGGATGCAATGATGATCTACCAGTGATTGGTTGATTCCTTCATTAGCCTTTCAACAGCTAAAGTCATTTTTGTCCTGACGAATGAGTTGGAATATCCTGTATTTGACCTGTCATAACGAAATATGTGATTATCCCTCAAACTCTTTCACAAAAGACACTACAATAGCCAGGGTGACTCAAGTCTTCGTAGAAACCCACGTATTCGCCACGTCGTCCATTTCCACCCCAGAATCCGGGACCTTCTTGCTTGAACAGGTCACCGCAATAAGCACAGTTTGATATAGCGAAGGGCTTGTAATATTTCTGGTTTTCTTCCAACATCCAGAATGATTGTGGCCTTAAACCTACAAAGAGTGGAAAATTGATTTGAAATAATAGTTTGACAGAGCAGACATGGGAAGGGGGGGGGGAATGAGTGTAAATCACAATCGATCAGCCTCAATCCTTGAAGTAATGGACTAATACTTCTCTTATTACCTTCATAACATGTATAACCAGATTCAATTCTAACATTCCCGAAATTAAAATGTATGTGTGAGTCAGACCATGGACTATAGGGATTTCCGTGAGGATTAAACCCATCGTTCATGTATAATATCTTCCCACCAAATCGCTCACACATTGATGGTGAATACACAATTATAGGCAATTTCTCATCATGAAGTTGACGTAATAGACTGGGCACGGATGTAATAGGCTGAGCATGGATGTAATAGGCTGGGCATGAATGTAATAGACTTGGCATGGATGTAATAGACTTGGCATGAATGTAATAGGCTGGGCATGGATGTAATAGACTTGGCATGGATGTAATAGACTTGGCATGGATGTAATAGACTGAGCATGGATGTAATAGGCTGAGCATGGAAGTAATAGGCTGGGCATGGATGTAATAGACTGACCATGGATGTAATAGACTTAGCATGGATGTAATATGATGGGCATGGATGTAATAGGCTGGGCATGGATGTAATATACTTGGCATGGATGTAATAGACTTGGCATGGATGTAATAGGCTGGGAATGGATGTAATAGGCTGGGCATGGATGTAATAGGCTGAGCATGGATGTAATATACTTGGCATGGATGTAATGGACTTGGCATGGATGTAATAGCATGGGCATGAATGTAATAGACTGTGCATGGATGTAATAGGCTGAGCATGGATGTAATAGGGTGGGCATGGATGTAATAGACTTGGCATGGATGCAATAGACTTGGCATGGATGTAATAGCCTGGGCATGGATGTAATATACTTGGCATGGATGTAATAGTCTTTGCATGGATGTAATAGGCTGGGCATGGATGTAATAGGCTGGGCATGGATGTAATAGGCTGGGCATGGATGTAATAGACTTGGCATGGATGTAATAGGCTGAGCATGGATGTAATATACTGAGCATGGATGCAATAGACTTGGCATGGATGTAATAGGATGGGCATGGATGTAATAGGCTGGGCATGGATGTCATAGACTGAGCATGGATGTAATAGGCTGAGCATGGATGTAATATACTTGGCATGGATGTAATAGGCTGGGCATGGATGTAATAGGCTGGCATGGATGTAATATATTGAGCAGGGATGTAATAGACTTGGCATGGATGTAATAGGCTGGGCATGGATGTAATAGGCTGGGCATGGATGTAATAGACTTGGAATGGATGTAATAGGCTGAGCATGGATGTAATATACTGAGCATGGATGTAATATACTTGGCATGGATGTAATAGGCTGAGCATGGGTGTAATAGACTGAGCATGGATGTAATAGGCTGGGCAGGGATGTAATAGACTTGGCATGGATGTAATAGACTTGGCATGGATGTAATAGGCTGGGCATGGATGTAATAGGCTGGGCATGGGTGTAATAGGCTGGGCATGAATATAATAGGATGAGCATGGATGTAATAGGCTGGACATGGATATAATAGACTTGGCATGGATGTAATATACTTGACATGGATGTAATTGACTTGGCATGGATGTAATAGGCTTGGCATGGATGTAATAGGCTGGGCATGGATGTAATAGGCTGGGCATGGGTGTAATAGGCTGGGCATGAATATAATAGGCTGAGCATGGATCTAATAGGTTGGACATGGATGTAATAGACTTGGCATGGATGTAATAGACTTGAAATGGATGTAATAGACTTTGCATGGATGTAATTGGCTTGGCATGGATGTAATAGGCTGGGCATGGGTGTAATTGGCTGGGCATGGATGTAATATGCTGGGCATGAATGTAATAGACTTGGCATGGATGTAATAGGCCGGGCATGGGTGTAATAGGCTGGGCATGAATGTAATAGGCTGTGCATGAATGTAATAGACTTGGCATGGATGTAATAGGCTGGGCATGGATGTAATAGGCTGGGCGTGGATGTAATATACTTGGCATGGATGTAATAGACTTGGCATGGATGTAATATACTTGGCATGGATGTAATAGGCTGGGCATGGATGTAATAGGCCGGGCATGGGTGTAATAGGCTGGGCATGGATGTAATAGGCTGTGCATGGATGTAATAGGCTGGGCATGGATGTCATAGGCTGGGCATGGATGTAATAGGCTGAGCATGGATGTAATATGCTGGGCATGGATGTAATAGACTTGGCATGGATGTAATATGCTGGGCATGGATGTAATATGCTGGGCATGGGTGTAATAGGCTGGGCATGGATGTAATAGACTTGGCATGGATGTAATAGACTGGGCATGGATGTAATAGGCTACACATGGATGTAATATGCTGGGCATGGGTGTAATAGGCTGGGCATGGATGTAATAGACTTGGCATGGATGTAATAGACTGGGCATGGATGTAATAGGCTACACATGGATGTAATATGCTGGGCATGGGTGTAATAGGCTGGGCATGGATGTAATAGACTTGGCATGGATGTAATATGCTGGGCATGGATGTAATAGGCTACATATGGATGTCATAGACTGAGCATGGATGTAATATGCTGAGCATGGATGTAATAGGCTGGGCATGGATGTCATAGGCTGAGCATGGATGTAATATACTTGGCATGGATGTAATAGGCTGAGCATGGATGTAATAGGCTGGGCATGGATGTCATAGACTGAGCATGGGTGTAATAGACTTGGCATGGATGTAATAGGCTGAGCATGGATGTAATAGGCAGGGCATGGATGTAATAGACTTGGCATGGATGTAATATACTTGGCATGGATGTAATAGGCTGGGCATGGATATAATAGGCTGGGCATGGGTGTAATAGGCTGGACATGGATGTAATAGACTTGGCATGGATGTAATAGGCTGGGCATGGATGTAATAGGCTGGACATGGATGTCATAGACTGAGCATGGATGTAATAGGCTGAGCATGGATGTAATAGGCTGGGCATGGATATAATAGGCTGGGCATGGTAATAGGCTGGGCATGGATGTAATAGACTTGGCATGGATGTAATAGGCTGGGCATGGATGTAATAGGCTGGACATGTATGTCATTGACTGAGCATGGATGTAATAGGCTCAGCATGAATGTAATAGGCTGGACATGGATGTCATAGACTGAGCATGGATGTAATAGACTTGGCATGGATGTAATAGGCTGAGCATGGGTGTAATAGGCTGGGCATGGATGTAATATACTTGGCATGGATGTAATTTACTTGGCATGGATGTAATAGGCTGGGCATGGATATAATAGGCTGGGCATGGGTGTAATAGGCTGGGCATGGATGTAGTAGACTTGGCATGGATGTAATAGGCTGGGCATGGATGTAATAGGCTGGACATGGATGTCATAGACTGAGCATGGATGTAATAGGCTGAACATTGGTGTAATAGGCTGGGCATGGATGTCATAGACTGAGCATGGATGTAATAGACTTGGCATGGATGTAATAGGCTGAGCATGGATGTAATAGGCTGGGCATGGATGTCATAGACTGAGCATGGATGTAATAGGCTGAGCATGGATGTAATAGACTTGGCATGGATGTAATAGGCTGAGCATGGATGTAATAGGCTAAGCATGGATGTAATATGCTGATCATGGATGTAATAGGCTGGGCATGGATGTAATAGACTTGGCATGGATGTAATACGCTGAGCATGGATGTAATAGGCTGGGCATGGATGTCATAGACTGAGCATGGATGTAATAGGCTGAGCATGGATGTAATAGACTGAGCATGGATGTAATAGGCTGAGCATGGATGTCATAGACTGAGCATGGATGTAATATACCGGGCATGGGTGTAATATGCTGGAGGCCTGGGTATTGGTACAGTAGTCTCAATAATTTTCAGATAATCGCACTTCGACAAACTTTAACATAAACTTGAACAAAAATATTTCTAAGTCATTTGACCTTGACCTTGGGAACCTGGGCAACATGGGTAGGGTAATAAATGAAAATATAGATGGTCATCAATGTGTATATGAAGTTTGAAGTTGATATCCCAAGTGATTACAGAGATATTGCAAATTAAAAATCTTCAACGTAAGCTCGGACGTCGGACGAAGCGGTAACCTCGTGTATTCTCTCCCGAAAAAGATATTTTCGGGGAGTATAATTATGGTGTCTATTTTTAACGTAAATCTATTTCGCATGAATTTCATAAATATACCACTACATATGTATGTCGATATACAACGTATGGGGAAATGCATGTCACTAATCAAGTTTAATTTGTTCAAATAGCAGCACGCCCAACACGTTTACGACGATGCTCATTTCAGAAGCAATGGTCATCAACGATCAGAAACGCAATCGGCGTAAACGTTTAATGACAACACAACCGTCAATGTACATGCATAACGCTTTTTGTTCCGAGAAAAAATGCATGTACACCTGTACAATACGAAATACACAAGGATGCGATCTATCTTGTGACTTTGAAAAACGTTAACGTAAACTTTAACAAAAAGTCATTTGTCCTTACACATACATGTATAGTATACTATACTATCATAACATATAGCGTAAATACTATAGTTGCAAACTGTAAAGCATGACTATATATTAATGAAACTTTTTAGCAATGTTGTTTATATATGTTATACACGTTGTAAAATAATTATTATTAGAAACATGTGACATAAAAAAGCGACCGGAAGAGAATTCCCGCAAAAGAATACACAATAAGTCGTATGTAATGTGCGTTATACATGTAACGGCGCCGGCACCCGGTGTCGCTGGCACCAGCGGCAGCGCTGTGAACCAGCTCTGTTATCCGGCATTACGTGCTGGAAAAGCGATATTCGGGAACAAGTCACTAACCATATATAAACTAGATGGTCGGTAAATCCGACAAATGCTCCCCAACGGCGCCTGGATTCATATTCAAAGTCCTTGACCCTGGGTATTGGTGTAGTAGGCTTATTAGTCACAGTAAATGATGATCAATGTCTATAATTATGAAGACATCATTATCTCACTTGGTAATGGAGATATACCATTTTAGAAAACTTTAACACAAATTTCCAAGTCATTTGACCGTGACGCTGGACTCCTGGGCAGCATTGGTAGGGTATACAATGACAATATAGATGGTGAGCAATGTGTATATACAGTTTCAAGTTGATATCCCAAACGATCATAGAGATACAGCAATTTGAAAAACATTAACGTAAACTTTAACAAAAAGTTCCAAGTCATTTGTCCTTGACCTTGGGCACCTGGGCAGCATGCATAGGGTATAGAATGAAAACATAGATGCTGATAAATTTGTATATATGTATGAAGTTTCAAGTTGATATCCCAAGTGGTTACAGAGACGTAGCAATTTGAAAAACTTTAACGTGAACTTTAACAAAAAGTTCTAAATGATTTGACCTTGACCTTGGGCGTCTGGGCAGCAAGTGTAGGGCTAGGGTAGGCATGGGTGTAATAGGCTGGAGGCCTGGGTATTGGTACAGTAGTCACAATAATTTTCAAATAATCGCACTTCGACAAACTTTAACATAAACTTGAACAAAAAGTTCTAAGTCATTTGACGTTGGAAACCAGGGCAACATGGGTAGGGTAATAAATGAAACTAGACATTATGTTTGTAAAACATGGATATGCCCCCATGGCATACTGTAGTGAGTAAAGATTGTTAAAAAAAAAAGGAAAAAAAAAAATAAATAAATAAATAAATTAAAAAAAAAAAAGAATTATAAAAAAAAAAAAAAAATATGACATACTGGAGAAGGTGTGACAAACTTTTCGACGCAAAATTTTCGACGCAGATGTACACGGAAGTACGGACGGACGGACGGACGGAACCTCAGGAGCAAAGCAATATGACCCCCCCCCCCCTTCCCCCCGCTATCGCATACGGGGCATAGATTTTGACGCACTAAGTATGTGACCTTGATCCTGGGCTCAGTGGGGGTGGTACGAACGTGGATTCGTCACAGGGCAGTAGAGGACCATTAGAGCAATGCGTGTATGCAATATGAAGCAAATCTGTGCAAGGGAGCAAACGCCTGAGCGTTAAAGTTTTGTGACGGACGGACAGACGGACGGACAAGGGTAACACTAAATGCCCCCTCCACTATCGTGGTGGGGCATAAAAGTAATCGTGTTCTTCAATGCCCATCATTTGCCCACATGAAATCGAATCGACGGAGCCGATAAAAACACGTTATAACCTCATATATTACATCATCATTTCAGAGTAATACCCTTCAATTTACTGATTAATTATCGCTTGATCAAATTTCTAAACCAATATTCCCAAAAGCTACACGTAACATGACGTAAATTGCAAATTCCCATACCCATGCTTGTAATTAGGATACGGATTGGTAACTACCAGTGAACGGGTTGGATTTCGAAACGTGAAAAAAAGTGTACGGCTTGGTAAGCAAATATTTACGACTTGTCGCACTGGTAGAATGGACATATACCTAATTTCTGATATGTATTATCAATCTAGACGGTAGCTACATCTTCCGTGTTGACTGTTAGTTCGGGTGAGCACTATTCGATGGATACACACATCTACCAACGGTCCACACAAGTCAGTTACTGGCCGATAGTACGGGGCGCCAAGTGGGACATGGCTCAATTTTGTCAACAAAATTCATTTTTGTGCCACAAAATTCAATTCTGTGTCACAAAATTCACTTTTGTGCCACAAAACTCAATTCTGTGTCACATAATTCATGTACATGTAGATCTCCCGCGAGTACTGACCTCATTTATTGTGTATCGTAAGGTATATCTGCCCCAGTTAAATCAATAATACACGCGCTGTGACCTGTGTTCTGACTGCTGTCTGTGTTTATAAACAGAATGTGTGTATTGGGCCATTTGAGGAAACCATTTGTAGTATTTGTGTAGATACCATGGATACTAAGATGGTGTATACTGTAAATAATGCATGTAGACACATAGTTGCGAACACGTAACTTCACAACTAGTAGACACAGATCCAATACCATTTGTTTCACAAGGTTAGATCTACTGTTAGAATACGACGTCATCTGATGTCATTTTCGAGCATAAAACGTTACCTGATAAATAGAATACCAGGCTAGTGTATTTTAATATCAAGTTTATCAGGCTCGGCTCGGAAACGGTAGGAATTCCTCGGCAAGCCTCTGAATTCCTACGCGTTTGCTAGCCTTGCCTGATAAACTTGATATCAAAATACACTAGCCTGGTATTCTCTATATATGGGCATGCTCTCAGGTCTAGCTATGTCCCGGCTACTTTATGTTTGACCCTGTTTAGATAATTGAGGGAAAATTCTGAAGATTTTTCTTATTTCTCCTTCAAAGTATATATGCTTATATGGTGTGACTACTCATTTGTAATCATAATATAACCAAAATAACTGTCCATAAAGAAGTATAATATTGATATATTGGGTTATATTTTCGCATTGAAATATTTAAACCTGCAAGTGTACTCCATCATCTAGTAAAATGGACTAAGACCGATCGCAACCAATCAACGTAGAGATGACATAGACTATCCTACGCAAACTAATTTTTGTGGACAAAAATGAATTCTGTCCCACAAAACTGAATTTTCTTCACAAAACTCAATTCTGTCTTACAAAATTGAATCCTTTATAACAAAAATGAATTTTGTATACGAAACGTATGCAGAATTGAATTTTGTGACACAGAATTGAATTTTGTGACACAGAATTGAATTTTGTGACACAGAATTGACAGAATTGAATTTTGTGACACAGAATTGAATTTTGTGACACAGAATTGAATTTTGTGATTTTTAATGTTACAAAACTCAATTTTGTACACATAATTAACCTGTCCTGCATGGCGCCCCGTAGTACGTACACGAATTGCCAATAATTACACATGTAGTCATTGAAAATCGGCGATTTTCGTAGTCTTTCCTTGGTGACGGTTCTGTGTGAGTATTGTGGGCAGTATAATGCACTGTATGTACTGGAACTGACAGCCGAGCAATTCTCTTTGGAGGACTCCCCTCCCCCTCACACACGCAGTGAAACGAGACAACTAAAAAAACATACCGATCTAGGTGTATGCTGGTCGAAAACCAAAACCCTCGCCAAATTGTACTTTGTATAAATTAACAATAAAAAACAACTTGCAAACCATTGCACTACGGAGGATTCAACTGGAAGCGTCGACTTTAAACTGATATATAAATGATATGTCGCGTTTTCTCCCAGATCTGGATATGGAGGTCCGTCGGTAGAAATTTTGAATTACCCGCGATATATAAACTTGGAAGGATCGTAGATGTAGACGCTCAAAAGAGTGGGTATTGTTACCTGAATGTAGACCTAGGTCACTAGAATTTACGGACATATATCAAAGGAAGGAAAACTGCGTGCATGTAATGTGTCATAGATTAATACCCAGATATTCAGGAACCGTCTGAAATAAAATACTTACCACACCCACCCGTTCGCCAACACCCCCACTACCCCCCCCCCATGTTTTTATTGCATTACATGTTGTTGAAATGTATTGGTTAACTAGAGCAACGTCGATGGCGCGCCATCGCAATATATCCACTTTACGACTTACAAGCCAAACTTGGTGAATTCTAAGTCGAAAGGGGGAGATAATCCATAACTGGGGGTTGAATAAAAAATCATAATTCACTTTGCGTATCTAGACATCATAAGGAAGGCACACACCAAGTTTCAAGTGACTATATATAACGGCTAAAAGGTTTTACGACTTACAAGTCAAAATTGGCAAATTCTAAGTCGAAAAGGGGGAGATAATCCATGACCGGGGGTCGAATAAAAAAATTGGAATTCACTTTGCGCATCCAGACATCATAAGGAAGGTACACAGCAAGTTTCAAGTGCCTATGTATAACGGTTAAGAAGTTTTACAACTTACAAGCCAAAATTGTCAAATTCTAAGTCGAAAAGGGGGAAATAATCCATGACCGTAGGTCGAATAAAAAAATGGAATTCACTTTGCGCATCTAGACATCATAAGGAAGGGCACACACCAAGTTTCAAGCTAAAAAGTTTTACGACTTACAAGCCAAAATTGGCAAATTCTAAGTGGAAAATGGGGAGATAATCCATGACCGGGGCTCGAATCAAAAATCGGAATTCACTTTGCACATCTAGACATCCTAAGGAAAGCACACAGCAAGTTTCAAGTGCCTATGTACAACGGTTAAGAAGTTTTACAACTTATAAGCCAAAATTGGCAAATTCTATGTCGAAAAGGGGGAGATAATCCATGACTGGGGGTCGAATACAAAAATAAAAAAGCTTTACGACTTACAAGAAACTTGACAGACGTACGGACGTACGTACGTACAGACGGATGGACACCCGTGACGAAACCAATATACCGATTTTTTTTACAAAAAAGTGTGTATAATGACTGTTTAAAAAAACCAAGCCGTACACCATGTTATCCAACCTGTATCCCAAATTATACATGTATAATAACGATGGATACCAATCCGTACACCCACGATTTAGACCGGGCACCTTATACGTCATATATTAAAGCATATAATGTTATTATTATCAAACAAACATTTGGTCTCTACGTGTCACAGATGAATGTTTCTTGATATATATATATGCATATTATATTGAAGAAATGGGCATAAAACGGTAAAATGCTGGAGGCCGCCATCTTGGAAAAATTACCGAGCCGTTACATTTTACCAAGCCGCAGGGGCTCGCCTACAGTGTATATGCTCCCCCGAAAATTCGGAGAGCATAACAATTTCAAGAATGATTAAATAGGTCATAAATCGCGACAATTAACAACGTGTCAGTACCTTGTCACACATACACCACTGAGTCCTGTTTAAAAACTATGTAAAAATGCAAATGGAGGTATTAAATGGGCAAGGGAAATAATACAGTAATAATAGGCTGACCATGGACTTCCGGTCCTAGGGTGGATGCGCTCACCATGGATGCATTGCAGACATACCCCACTCGCCATTTCCCCGACGCGTCTTGCTGATACCAGTCAAATGAATTTTGTGACACCACTTTTGAAAATGTGCGTTTAGCATTTGGCGAAAACTCGGACTCAGGCAGTTTACGTTTCACAGCAGGCTTGGGCGAGCTGCCCGTTAACCAGTTTGTCAGAGACATTATGACGGTTTAAACCGAATACATCATTGTCTTAAAGACAAGCAGTATTTAAGGGCATGCGTCGAGGCATCCAAGAGACAATGAGGTTGCGCACATTTGACTATATTTAGATTTCTTACTATTAAAATCGGGCATCAATTATCACACTACACGACTTTCAAACAAGGAATTATATTGTTTTCATTGAAGAAACCGCCTATTAATTAATACGGCCCTCGATGTTAAGGCCCGATTCATTAAGCGCGATTAATTTAGCATGTAACAGCTCGACACCCTGTGGTATACACCTGGTGTATACAGCACAGGTCACATGTCTCCAGTTATCACGTGATCCGCAATCCGCATAAATTTAACAGGTCGTCCAATAGAAAAATCGATACCGCAACCTTCACATCACGTGTTACAGCATGTGCCCAGCTGCGCGATTAGCTTTACAAATAACGGAGAACCAGCCATGTGCGTGTGCAGTTTACACAAGATTTTGTGTAAACAAACTATGATACTGCCCCCAATACAAAGTTTACGAACCCATTTCATTGCATATGTCTGCGAATGTAAAACTATCATCTGTATACAGAACGATCCAAGATATTTATGATATATCGACGGGATATTGAGGGTAAAACCAGACAGAAGAGCGTTTTTCCAGATTTTCTCGCGTCTTGACACATCTCGATAACTGATCACTGATAACTGATCATCTATACAGATTGAATACAATGGAATTATTTTAGTAGCCCTGTGCACGGTACACGGCCAAGCAGCCAGGTGGCATCAATTAAGTGGCATTATACCAGCTGGAATTAGCGAGATATGATCAGTGTATGGGAAATCCGGATTAGCGGACACAAATTTGGTTCTAGCTGGGTTTTTGAGAATATATTTTCCGAGATTTTTTTAGGGCGAAGTGGACTTCGCTTTTCTGGACGGACAGGGCGAAGTCCGAGAGATCAAGGCGAGAATATCGCCCACTTCGCCCCCAAACCTGAACCCACTCTTGTGTTTTTTTTTCAATCTCAAAGACTAATTTAACACCAACAAGAAATTATGCTATTTTAAGCAATTTAAAAATGGCTGAGCATTGCTATTTCTATAAACGATAACCGCTTAAAATATTTCACAACAACTATTTACATGCATATTGAAATGACCAACAAGTTATTTAATTTAAAAATATATAAATTTGATACTTTATCACTGTTTTTGAAACTTCCACAGGAAAATGCCACTTTACAAGAGTTAGTTGCTATGGTAACTTGCAATCTGCTGCCGTACTGTCCGTAGGCAGAGTTATGATTCCAGTCATAGGATTCCTCTGCAGAATATCAAATCAGATCTGATTCGCTATTCTGCAGAGGAATCCTGTTTCGCTATTCTGCAGAGGAATCCTATGAGTGGAATCGTAACTCTGCTTACGGACTGTACAGGAGTAGATTGCACGAGTTACCTTCGTAACTATACAAGAGTAAGCCATCATGATTGTGTATCAAGACAGTCATGAAGTCACGACTAGATAAACACTTACCATATGAATTACAAATTGCCGATTATTAACATTTTTGTCCAGACGCTCAAGTTATGGACGTCACTAACTCGTTACGTTACCCAGTCTAATGGGTTTCGGAACGATTTGGCTACTAGAGTATTACTCCCGAGCACTAGACTCGATGCCGTCAAAATTATGCATACTCATACTGCAGATGTTATTCAACATATCAAATCACCTTAAACATGTTAATGGGTGTATTTAAATATCACAGTGTACTCTTAAAAATGTTTCTATAATTATTTTCATCCTTTCCTCTGCTCATTACATTCGTGTCTGCCCTGGTCATGCTGTATTGTTAATACGGCCGATACACGTTCCTCTTTTTAGTTAGTGCTGATTACAAGTGTTTGTCACATTGTTTCTTACATAATCAGTGGTATATTGCATATATTATTCTGACAATGTTACTTTAAAACTTCATTATGCCATAAGCTTTGTATGCTCAAATTTTACACATCCCAGTTGATTTGTTTTTAGCTTGCCTGCACGAAGTGCAGAAGAGCTTATATATATGGCATACCCCCGTCGGCGTTCACAAACTTAACGTTGGGGTAAATGTCTTATAACTTCTGTTTCCTTTCATGGAACACCTTGTTATTTCATACATGCTTTCCTCAGATGACCCTCTATCATGCTGTAGCAAATCCATGACCCACCACCCAACCCTTACAACCAAGGTCAAGGTCACAAACTTAGCACATTCATAAACTTAACGTTGGGGACCCCAACGTTAAGTTTATGAATGTGCTAAGTTTGTGACCTTGTTTTTGGGGTAAATGTCTTATAACATCTGTTTCCTTTCATGGAACGCCTTGATATTTCATACATGCATTCATCTGATGATACTCTATCGTGCTATAGCAAATCCATGACCCACCCCTTTCCCCAACGTCAAGGTCACAAACTTAGCACATTCATAAACTTAACGTTGGGGTAAATGTCTTATAACATCTGTTTATTTTCATGGAACGCCTTGATATTTCATACATGAATTCCTCAGGTGACCCTCTATCATGCTGTAGCAAATCCACGACCCACCACCCATCGTCCTATAGCAAATCCATGACCCACCCCTTTCCCAAAGGTCAAGGTCACAAACTTAGCACATTCATAAACTTAACGTTGGTGTAAATGTCTTATCTATATGGGCAAGAATTCGCTATTCTGGAGAATGCATATTTTTCTTGTCAATTCCATTTAAACACTATAAAAAGAGAAATGTTGAGATGGAACACTTTTACGACTTCAGTTATATGAATACTCATATGGACTATCTAGCAGTACAACAAAATGGGTTATTGAAGTTGATTGAACAAGCTGAACAGTTCTTCAATATGTGTGTATCTCACACTTTTTAGGTGAAAAAGGGGGACATTTTTAACATGTCCTAGTATGTGCAAGTATTTCATATTGATCTTGCCTTTTTCATTGCGTCGAAAGAGATCGTACATTTCTGTGAGCAGTCTTAACTCTATTTCAGTACAAAAATGATTTGTCCATCGGAAGTATAACCATTGAAAACAATATAACCAAAATTAGTGTGTGTATGTAACATTTTCTTGTCAAACCCTGTTACATACGTATAGCCAGTCCAGTAGCTTAAAATATGGAACCTGATTAATGTCTTTACTGACATATTGAACCATCTGGCGGTTAGTCTTAAGATGCAAGTATGATTTTTGTTTTATCTTAATGAAACAAAAATGGTAAAAGTGTATTTAATATTTATAATATTTCTTGTCAACAAACTGTTACATACGTAGAAGTTGCTTCATGTAAACATAGAAAACAACAATCAACAGCCAGGTTTATTTTACTACATTTGTTAGAAATCGGCATATTCTCACTTTTGGCACCAAAACATAGAGGATATGGCAAGATAGAAGAAAATGATAGGAGGTATAGTTTTTCATGTCAAAATGTTACATACTGCTGTAAATCAGATCAAAGTGTTTTAACGGACTGGTTATGTCAATATATAAGCAAAATCAATGCATTATACATAAAGCTGCTTCTAATAGATTTGTTACAAACCAAACATCTTTTATCTTATTTACAACATAAGTAAAGGAATTTCAATAATGTGTATGTAACATTGACAAAATTGACAAAATTGTTACATACATTAATTGCCTCAAATGTTGAAATAGTCCGTTCATGATAATAATTATTTTATACAAAGTTTATAAAATGAATCCTGTCCCTGTATGTTTATTATAAGTTGTAAATAGCTCATGCAGTGCTATTTGCTGTATACATAAAGGAAGGTATATGATATGTACGTAACATTGACAAAAACATGTTACAGTACCTTAAAGACGTTGCAATGGAGTATTCAGGGTATTTTATTTGATCAAATTGTGGATATAAATAAAATTTTGCGATAATGGGATGGTTGCAAACTATAAACTGCTCATGTAAACTAATTATTACTAACATAAATAAATAAACCTGAAAAATGAGCATGTAACATTTACAAGAACATATTGCAATCTATTTATTTATTACACATTAATCAAAACATTTTCTGTGTAAACTGTTAACAATCATGTCATCTTTATACAGTTTATTGTCTTACAAGAAGAAATTCCAGTTGCCACATAGTAATAAGCATCCAGTCTCTAAACAAGTATTGCTTGGCATATTTGTCAATGTTACATACGCAACTTCGATCAAATGTCACAATATACTTCTCAAGGTAATGCATGATTTAAACTAATGCCTCTACAACAAATAAGGTCCAAATAGGTTTGTTACAACCTATAAACATATAGTATAATCTCATTTCTAACAGTTTAAAATGAGCATGGAATATGTGTATGTAACATTGACGAGAAAAATATATTGTAGCCATTTTTTCATCAACCAATAATCAATGCATTTTCTGGTAAAGGTGATTGTTAGTGCACAATAAAACATGTCTTTACACAACAAAGAAACTAAGATGCCATTTGAAAGCAACATAGGATCACCAAATACATATTGCCTCTTGTTCAATGTTACATACACAAGATTAAGGACATTTCTATCTCAGTAATCAAAGGCATGTATATTCTGCAAACAACTGCACTTGTCAAAACCCTAGTGGCTTGGACTATGTCACGTTGTAGTTTTTCTAACAAAGCACACAATCCAAAAGCAGGGTTGGCAATTTCCCGGGAAATAAGAGTATTTCCCAGGACGGCGGGAAATACCGGGAAATAACGGGAAATATGAATCTTGGTGGTCTTTTTAATTCCAAAATGTCAAGATGAGTCTCTATATTCCCCTATATCTACTATGGTTTATATCTGTGTAGACTGATAAGCCTACAGGTAAAACATTCTGCAATAAAAAAAGAAATAAAAAGTTTATTTAGAGAAAAAAACATCATTATTTTCTAGACAATTTTCTTCCCTATATGCAAGTCTATGTAGTATTTGCCAACTGTCTATTTTTGTCGCGCCTGCTTTAGCACAGGCGCGGCTATAGTTGGCGCTTTTTCCGTCGTCGTCGTCCGCGTCGTCGTCGTCGTCGTCCGTGTTTGTCTAGGGATGATGCTTCATTATGCACACCCCCAAATCCAAATTCTCAAGGTCAAGGTCATTTATTTCCTTGTAATTGTTCACTGGTTTTGTAACAGAAATGCGTTAAAGTTATTGTGTTTTTTCACAATATCTCTAACCCCTTGTCAGACTTTGATAATATTTCACATCAATGTTTGTTTAGGGATGATGCTTCATTACGCACACCCCCACATCCAAATTCTCAAGGTCAAGGTCATTTATTTACTTGTAATGTTCACCGGTTTTGTAACAGAAATGCGTTAAAGTTATTGTTTTTTCACAATATCTCTTTAACCCCTTGCCAGTCTTCTACACATATTGAAGATGTGCACCTTGGTGTTTTTATGCCGAAAAAATGTTTTTTAACAAAAATATCACCTTTTTAACTTAGCCATTTTTTCTACATTTTTCTATACAATTCTATATAGGGTACAGAGTTTGCGTACACAGCTCCTCTGAAACCGTTCAGTCGATCGTTCTGAAACTATACACACATCTTCTACACATATTGAAGATGTGCACCTTGGTGTTTTTATGCCGAAAACATATTTTTTTAACAAAAATATCACCTTTTTAACTTAGCCATTTTTTCTACATTATTGTATCCAATTCCCTATCATTTCTACTTTACACTCTACTTTTCTATCTCTGCCTAAATTAGTATACATATTTAGCACAACGAGATGAAGAAATAATGCTATAGAGTTTCAAATTCTCATTAATGTTTCTTGCCTTGGTGACAGCATCACATTTCTGCATCTTCGCTGTCTGGCCCATATTCGACGGGCGTATTTTGGTGACTTGCGGCACTCTTGTTCTGTTTTGCATTCACTATGGGCAAGGGGAAAACCTAAGCCGAGTTCGGTTCAGAAAAATTTGGCTGTGGTCAAAAAGCGGGAACTTGTGATTCTCATGAGATAATTTGTTTCCGTTGTTGTCAGAACGGTTGCTCTAAGGTCTTGACCACGCCGTTTCAGCGGACTATCAGTTCCAGGATATGGATATACAACAGGGTAGCGGTGCAGGAGATAGGCCTACCGACACACTGTATTCGTCCAGCGGTGAGTCTGATGACGTCAGACAGGGGCGCGCAGACTCGCCGATCCGGACGGGTAGATCCGGGTCTAGTAGAAAGAGAGCTAGGTCTAGGTCGTTGTTCAATAGCTCGTCTACCAGCCCTCAGGCTTGTAGATCCAGGTAACACAGACAACATTCTAGGTCGTGTCAAAGACACGATCATAGACGTCGTCATAGGTATAGCAGACAAAGATCACAGCCACCATCAGTTAATAGGTCATCATCGAGGGACCCGACTATGGTCTTGTTATCCTCCATCTCTAAGAGACCTTCTGCACTCTTGTTATGAATATCTGAGTCACAATGCCTTTAAACAGCACACATACCTACACAATTAATTTAAGTCTTATTAACTGTTTTTAAAGGCTATTCAAGGAATATTTCACAAATTCAGAGCATTTGTCAAGCTGTACGTTGTAAGTATGTATTTTCAAAACTAGTGATTATAGATATTTTATGTTTTTGCCAATGTCTATCTTTTTGAAAGATAATGTGTAACATAAAAGGAATTTTGCTATTTCATACATTCTGTCAAAACAAATTTATAATTTATATTGTAGGTCACCTTCCTGAAATATTGTTGAAAAGTTACAATGGGAAAAGTCTGCAGCAAGTGGCGGCGGAGTAAAAATATTGACAGCACATACAGCTACACCTTTGATGATACCGAAGGATCCAGTAGGCGTTCAAGAAAGAGAAAGGCTCATACCGGTATTCCGTATCGCAAAGAGTCTTTATATCTGAATGAGGTAAAAATAATCACTGTAAAAAAATTCAAGCGAAATAGGTCTAAGAAAAAAACATGGAAACCTTCAGAATGCACTGACAATTACTACAATAGTTCTGACTATGATTCCTGTACAAACTCTGTCAGAGATGAGTCTTATGATGGTGATTTTGTAAATGCTGAGCAGGTGGATAATGGAGTTAAGCCAAACAATGCACACATAGAAAGAGAAAATACCAGTACTGTTCAGAAAATAAAAGTTACTTCAAGAAAAACAAAGCTTGATGGCTGCATTTATGTTGAATCGGAACACCGTACTGGTCAAACGACAGATGAACACCCTTTCCCTGATTTTATTAGTTGTTGGAGGACTTCCCAAAGCTACACTAACTGTGAATTTCAGTCCACTGATTCAGGAATTAAATCTGCCGATTCTCTTTGTTTGAATTCTAGTAGGATATCAAATGTAATACCGGATCCATTATATGAAGTTAATGTTGACACGGCAAACAATTCACTGGCACACAGTGATGTCATGGAACAAATTAGTAAGGAAATCAAATTTATGTCCGATGAAGTTCTTGCCATCCATTTGAGTGATGATCAGAAACCAGGCAATGCTGATAGAGACTCCGATATGGAATCAGGTAATGTACATAAAGAGTTAACGCCTGAGGACAGCGATATGTTTAGTACAATGGCTATAAGTAGTCTGGATGACACAACTGACACATCATTGAAGATTGTCTGTGATACCCAGTTTACTGTTGAACACAATATGGAATCAATGGATTTTGGACTGATTTCTGCAAGCAATGGCTTAGATCATGAACGCATGCTCAAACTAACATCACTAGGGAACACAAAAGTAACAAGAATAATGAAAGCAGATTCATCTACAGTGGTTGATGATGCTCTCCTTACATATTATCCCGACACATCTGCGTCAGAAATCGGGCCATTTACATCTACAATATATTCTGTTTTTAGTGAAAAACAATTATTATCGGAATCCTTTGGCACATTTCCAATGTCTGACTATTCAGATGCCTCAAAGGTGCATGATTTGCACAGAAATATAACTGACATTACTCCAGATACAAGCATTGTTTCCAGTTGCATTGAAGCAAATGAAATGTTAGAAGATCTTTGTGATGGTACAAATATACCGTTTGTGGATGATGATTATGCAACTAATGTAATTAAAAGTGAAAAAAAGCTGAATAATATTGCCATTGCCACAAATGAAGAAGACGTAGTTGAAGCAAAGTCAATGAGCGAAAAAATCAGTAGTGATGTACAAGCAGAACATTGTGTACCTGATGCACTTCATGTATCACACAGTATGATAACTGGTACTTTCTCAAATACAATTACAGCTTGTCCTTTTGATACTGATAATATTCACTCGGCCATGCAAGTGCATGTTCCTGATATAAGTCCAGTCGCTTACAATACTAGTGACAATAACAGTGAAGAGTGTGATGATGGTTGCATTCCTGACCAGAACAAAGATCCAATTGCTGAGGCTGAATCATCAATAGAAATCGTATCCCAGACTGTTTCAACTGACACAAGTATCGAACAAGAAGCAAAAGTTCCAGAGAAATCTGAAGTAAATGTAACCATGCTACAATATGGGTATATGTTTGCTCTTATAACTGATTCTAACTGTAATGACTACCACTTAAAGAGCATGTCATGCAATGCCAAAATGCTGTTGATAGATATGCTCACACCAAATTGTCTTCATCTTGATCGGCACGACACTGTTGATACACACAGTTTAACAATGTATTCTGCAACTAGTCATTTAGTGAAGCACATATTTCTTCCCTTTTCAAATCTGTATCCACATGCTACGTTTATTGGTGTTATACATGTAGCGTCTGCTAAGTGTATTGACTTGAATAATACCCAAACATCGATGTTAGAATGTCCAGCAGATACCCAAAAAGATACTACGAAAGATCAGCATGAGAACTTCAATGAGATAAGGGCATTGCAGTCAGAAAATTCAAGTGATATTAGTCCTACTACAGTCATTTATAACAGCATCAAGTTGCATACTAGACAATCAACTGAAAACATTGGATCTATGACAGTTTGTGATTATTTGGTACCAGAGACACTGAATGCTGACAGTACAATGATTAATGCTGCCACTGCTGATAATAGTATAAATGTTTGCAATGATCAAATAGTGACACCAGGAAATACAGCAGATGTTGCGGTAAAAAATGATGGTTCTGACCCTTCTACTAGTCATGCACTTGGTATAACACATATGGCAGATAACAATGAAAATACTTGTAATGATAGCTACAGTCACCTGAATGAAAAAGAGGATTTGTCACCAGACAAATCAATGGTTGGTACAGATGATACTTCTACTGACGATGGTTCCATACCTCATGACCATGTGATGGTAGCAAACAGAACAAGTCGCAGTTCTGAACAAAAGAAGAAACGTAGAATGAAAATCCCCAGGAAACGCCTGTGGACAAACTCTCCTCACACAAGTAAAAATAAACATCCCATTGCTGAGCTGAATTCAAATAGTGTCGACTCTGGAGTATTTTCTACTTTAGAATCTTTAAATCAACAGTTTGAATCACTTCAAAACCTTAAACGACAGTTTTCTGAGCGTTTGCAAGGATTGAATAAGAGACGAAACAAAAAAACATACGAGCAGACACATAATAGATTAAAAGTGTTAGAGAAATTAACTAAAGGCATTTCAAGACAATGGTACCGTGCAGTTCCAACTGCCAGACAAGAGTACATAGTTAGCCCAGCTACTGGTCTTGATCCTTACTTTAAGCGTCTGCGTAACGGGGAGAATGTGAGCATACAAGAGCAGATGCAATATGAATGGATGCGTTTAAATTCATTTGTCAATTATTCGGGCAATGGTAACTCGCTACGGCTTGCCAGATCTGGCTTCTATGTAAACCCAAATAGTGGTGATCATGAGACAATTTGCTTTGCTTGTGGATTTCGATATTCAACATGGCAGTATTTTGACAAAATTGATGAAATGCATCGCCGTCATTCGCCAAACTGTCCACATGTTAGGGGAGAAAATGCTACTTCGCAAAATGTTCCCATTGGTGAAGTATCTACAGCAATACCTTCTACACCAACATCTGCAACCACAACAGTGGCTGACATCACCTCTCCTGCCGCTACCACAAGTACTGTTGTTAGTGGAAATACCGCGACATCCAGCGGAGCACGTGTGTCGTCACCAGCTACGAGTTTTCCGACGGATGGAGAGGCAAGGTCACCAAGTATTGACAGCTTCCTGAGTCAGCCAGGCCCCTCTCTCCAGTCCTTGGTACAGACCAACAGGGCTGATGTACAACACATAGTGAGTCTTGTTTCCATCACTTACTAATGATTATAAAGTTTTGTTGAGCATATTCTCCAATATAAAGCTCTAATCCAACCAGTTTGCTTGCTTGAGGTTGTGCTTTGCTCAGGCTCGATCAATCTAACTTGTAGATGGCAAATATATGTATCAGCAGTAATATGCACCTCTACATTTTGATCTGAATAATAAGTGGTAAATTTCCTTAACTACTGTTTCTCATCATGGGATGTTTTGATATTTCACAAATTCTTTCCTTTATTGGTCTTTTTAGATGCATTGACACAGAGCTCCAGATCAGATTTTATGCCCCACTGCTATAGTGGAGTGGGCATTTAGTGTTACCCTTGTCCGTCCGTGTCGCGTCCGTCCGTCCCGTCACCAACCTTGTAAGTCGTAAAACGTTTAAACCGTACTAGCTACAGACCTAAAACTTGGTATGTAGCTACCTTATGATGAGTAGATGCGCAAAGTTTATTTCGATTTTTGATTAGACCCCGGGTCATGGATTATCTCCACTCCTCTACCACTCATTGAAATGTATGTAGTATTAATCCTGCTAAAACTTAGCATGTCACCTGTGCTTATGACCCACTAGTCATTCAGCTTTCATTGGTATATATTGCCAGTGGGAGCATCCGTGTCCCATGGACAGATTTCTACATTGTGTATGTAGTTTACCTTCACAATTTCACTGAAAACTTAGCTCTATTGGCCTTCTATAATGCTGTGACAAATCTATTACCACGATTATGCCTACATTGTATATGTATGTCAAGGTCATAACCTTGGAAACTTTCAGGCTCACACAAGGGATATTCTGTATGCTCTCGCTTAATGACAAGTCTACTTAACCCTTAGACCGCTACTCACAACAATATTGTTGTCTGCTGTTGCTTTTATATATTGCCTTATTTCTAAAAAAAACATGGTTTGACAGCACTTCAGAATCATTTCCAATTGAAGTGCTGTCAAAGCATGTTGTAAATTATTCTAAAGTGCTGTCAAAGCATGTTTTTGATGATAAAAATGGAAAATAGAAATAAACAGCAGACGACAAAAAAATAAGATAGCGGTCTAAGGATTTTCAAGACAGATCCTGAACACAGAGGTCCAGGAACATATTGCTGTATTTTTATGCCCACCACGACAGCGGAGGGGGCATTTGGTGCTACCCGTGTCCGTCGGTCCCATCCATCAGTGCATCCCGACTGTCTGTCACAAACCGGGGAGCTCGTAAAACTTTTACACCATAATACATAGAGACATGTTTTGGTATGTAGCTTCCTTTAACCGTTACACCGCTATCTTCATTATTTGTCGTCGGCAATTATTTTTGATTTTCCATTTTTATCATAAAAAACATGCTTTAACAGCATTTTAGAATAATTTACAACATGGTTTGACAGCACTTTAGAACCATTTCCATTGGAAATGTTTCTGAAGTGCTGTCAAACCATGTTTTATTGAGAAATGAGGCAAGACAATTGTGTGTGCTGTCTAAGGGTTAATATGGTTTGTAGATGCTCGATGGTACTTTTGATTTTCCAGGTTCACACTTTGCCTTGTAACTTCTGTGTGTCTTTTGATAGCACGTTTAACAGACCCGGCTTGAAAACAATAGGAATTCCTCAACAAGCCTCGGCATTCCTACACGTTTCATAGCCTTGCATGATCAACGTGATATCAAGAGACACTAGCCTGGTATTCTCTATATGTTTAACACTTAGACCACTACACACAAAAATTGTCATCTGTTGTTCCTTTTATATCTGACCTTATTTCTAAATAAAAACATGGTTTGACAGCACTTCAGAATCATTTCCTATGGAAATGATTCTACAGTGCTGTCAAAGCATATTGTAAATTATTCTGAAGTGCTGTCAAGCATGTTTTTGATGCCAACAATGGAAAATGGAAAATAAACAGCAGACAACAACAAGATTAAGATAGTGGTGTAAGGGTTAACCCTTTCAACACAACAAACCTCTAGCAATGTTTGCAAACAGTGTAGACACAGATGAGCCAGCTCGGAACGAGTCGTCTCGTCTGAATCTGCACTTGTTGCAAATAATTTTCATCTTATTTAAAAAAACACTCCTTTATAAATGGACTAGTCTGAAAATCATTTATGACCATTGGATTGGTCATTAATTTATCAGTTATTGAGGGATAAGTAAGTATGAATGAGTATGAATGAATGGACAACACTTGTCATATTACTGTAAATACTCCACAGGGTGAACGCAATGTGACATCCCAACCAATCGAGGATGCAGAGAACCGGAATTACACCACAATGCTTGACAGCCGGGCAGGGCGGTCCTTATTCCCATCATTGGACACATCCAGTGTAGTCATGTTGGCAACAGCGGAACACAGGGACCAGACATCTCTCACTCGCCCCACAGGTAGGTGTAGAATATTATATATTTAAAACAAAGCAACAATTGCAAACAAGTGTGAGAGGAGTACCCGGATCAAGGTCACTGAGGACTTATGTTTACCTTGTTTGTAAGGCAAAAAGGTTAAAAGTTTGTTTTTTTGTCCCTCCGTCCGTCTGTCTGTCTGTCTGTCACATTTTCTGTAACGTTTCACAATTCTCCTATAACTCTTTAGTGTGTGACCGATTCGCTTCAAACTTCATGTACATGTGTATTATCATCCATATATTCTTCCCAATCCCACCCATGCTCCACCGTGCCCAATGTCAAGGTCAAATAACTTCATATTCACTTGATGTTCACATTCAGTAGATCCGTTTCTCCATTCTGCTATAACTTCTTTAGCATATGACCGATTGGCTTCAAACCTCATGCATATGTTTATTATCATCCATGTTTTCATGCCCCATCCCACCCATTCGCCCCTGTGCTCAAGGTCAAGGTCAAATAACATTGGAACTTTCATATTCACTAGATTTTCACATTCAGTAGATGTGTGCGCGTTTTCATTTCCCGCTCCACCCATGCTCCCGCTCCCAAGGTCAAATTTCACATTCAGTAGATGTGCGTGCGTTTCTCAATTCTACTATAACTATAACTATAACTGTACAAGCTATTGATTTGAAACTTAAAGTGCATGTTTCTCATCATTATGCCCCACCACGATAGCGGAAGGGGCATTTAGTGTTAGCCTTGTCTGTCCATCCCGACCGTCGGTCACCAACCTTGTAACTCGTAAAACCTTCACACCGTACTAGCTACGGACCTGAAACTTGGTATGTAGCTTCCTTATGATCAGTAGATGCGCAATTTTTTTTTTTATTTGACCCCCGGGTCTTGTATTATCTCCCTCTTTTTTAATTAGAATTTTCCACTTTTGGCTTGTAACTGGTAAGACCTTTAAACCCTAGTAGCTACACACCTGAAACATGTTATGTAGCTTCCTTAAGATGAGTAGATGCGCAAAGTTTATTTTAAATTTTGATTTGACCACCAGAGTCATGGATTATCTCCCCTTTTCGACTTAGCATTTTCCAATTTTGGCTTGTAACGTAAAACTTTTAAACCCTAATACAGTAGAACGGCTCCAAACCGAACCCCCTCTAAACTGGAATTTTTCGCTAAATATTTTCCACTATGTAAACACATTGTTTTTTACCCCCTCTAATCCGGAACCCCTCTATTCCGTAATCCGGACGACATTTCAAGTCCCAAAACGTTATACACTTATTTAACCCTCACTACGCGGGAGACGAAAATTGTCGTCTGCTGTTTTTATGCCCCACCACGATAGTGGAGGGGGCATTTAGTGTTATCCTTGTCCGTCCGTCCCGTCCCGACCATCCGTCTGTCCCGTCCGTCCCGTCCGTCCCGTCCGTCCGTCGTCCCGTCCGTCCGTCCGTCCGTCCGTCCGTCCATCCGTCACAAAACTTTAACGCTCGGGTAAATGTCTCATAATTTCTGCATCCTTCTACCGATCTGCTCCATATTTCATATACACATTCCTCTAATGGTCCTCTACCGCCCTGTGCCAAATTCACGTTCGTCCTGCCCCCGCCAAGCCCAGGGTCAAGGTCACATACTTGGTGCTTCAAAAACTTTAACGCTCAGGTAAATATCTTATAATTTCTGTTCCCTTTCACGGATCAGCTTCATACTTCATATACGCATTGCTCTAATGGTCCTCTACTGTCCTGTGCCAAATCCACGTTCGTCCTGCCCCCGCCAAGCCCAGGGTCAAGGTCACATACTTAGTGCTTCAAAAACTTTAACGCTCAGGTAAATATCTTATAATTTCTGTTTTCGTTCACGGATCAGCTCCATACTTTATATACGCATTGCTCTAATGGTCCTCTACCGCCCTGTGCCAAATCCACGTTTGTCCTGCCCCCGCCAAGCTCAGGGTCAAGGTCACATACTTGGTGCTTCAAAAACTTTAACGCTCGGGTAAATATCTTATAATTTCTGTTCCCTTTCACGGATGAGCTTCATACTTCATATACACATTGCTCTAATGGTCCTCTACTGCCCTGTGCCAAATATACGTTTGTCCTTCCCCCGTCAAGCCTAGGGTCAAGGTCACATACTTGGTGCTTCAAAAACTTTAAAAAAAGAAAAAGAATTCACTTCGAATTTGGCCTCATTTATTATCAAAGCGATATGTGGGGCATCCGTGTTCTATGAACACATTTTCTAGTTCATTTTTGCCTTAATTCTTAACAAAAGACATGTTTTGGCAGCACATGAGAATCGTCTCCAGTGGAAGTGGAGACGATTCTCATGGGCTTTCAAAACAGGTTTTTATCAAGAAATATTGAAAATAAAACATTTCCAGCAGATGACAAAATTGAATTCAACGTAGTAAGGGTTAATTCCTATAAAGAACATTTTGTACCTACCGGTAGTAATGCCATTGGTATTCTTTGGGAATAGTTTATTGTTACGAATCGCTGAATAATTTGATCCTTCCTCGTATTACTCATTGTAAATGTAATTTCCTTTATTGCTCATTGTATTATAACTAGCGAATCAGATACTAGCATTTACATATAAATTCCCTACCATCCTGTTTAATTATTCATGTGAACATTGTATCCGTTTGTAAAGATATTAATATATTATGATTGTTGGTGTTTATGACTTACCAATTTCAATGATGTCCAAAATATTCCAATATTTATTACACAATTTATAAAATGTAAAGCCATAATGGCATCAGTAATGCATCAGTAGACAGTTATCATTAGAAACAGCTCAGTTATCCCGTTATAATGTAACTGACACTACATACAGTACACATTTTTAGCTCGACTATTCGAAGAATAAGTAGAGCTTATGTTGTCACCCCGGCGTCGGCGTCGGCGTCGGCGTCGGCGTCGACGTCACCGTCACCGTCACGCCTTGGTTAAGGTTTTTAGTCAACCTTGTATATGGAATACTACTGGCCATACACCCACCATACTTGGACAACTTCATCTCCTAGAGATGTACATCAATAACCCCTGATCTATATTTGACCTTGACCTACATTTCCTCTTGAATTACTTAGTTAATTCCCCTTGGTTAAGGTTTTTAGTCAACCTTGGTTAAGGTTTTTAGTCAAGCTTGTAGATGGAATACTATTGTGCATACAGACACCATACTTCGACAACCTTTTCTCATAGGGATGTACATCAATAACTCCCTGATCTATATTTGACCTTGACCTACATTTCCTCTTCAATTACTTAGTGAATTCCCCTTGGTTAAGGTTTTTATTCAAGCTTGTAGATGGAATACTCCTGGCCCTACACCAACCATGCTTGGACAAATTTATCTCCTAGTGATGTACATCAACAACCCCTGACCTATATTTGACCTTGACCTACATTTAACCTTGAATTACTAAGTTGATTCCCTTTGGTTAAGGTTTATAGTCAAGCTTGTATATGGAATACTACTGGCCCTACACCCACCATACTTGGACAAATTCATCTCCTAGTGATGTACATCAACAACCCCTGATATATATTTCACCTTGACCTATATTTCCTCTTGAATTACTTACTTAATTCCCCTTGGTTAAGGTTTTTAGTCAACCTTGGTTAAGGTTTTTAGTCAAGCTTGTACATGGAATACTATTGTGCATACAGACACCATACTTGGACAACCTTTTCTCATAGGGATGTACATCAGTAACTCCTGATCTATATTTGACCTTGACCTACATTTCCTCTTGAATTACTTAGTTAATTCTCTTTCGTTAAGGTTTTTAGTCAACCTTGTAGATGGAATACTCCTGGCCCTACACCAACCATACTTGGACAACTTTATCTCCTAGCGATGTACATCAACAACCCCTGACCTATATTTGACATTGACCTACATTTAACCTTGAATTACCTAGTTAATTCCCCTTGGTTAAGGTTTTTAGTCAACCTTGGTTAAGGTTTTTAGTCAAGCTTGTATATGGAATACTATTGTGCATACAGACACCATTCTTGGATAACTTGTTCTCATAGGGATGTACATCAATAACCCTGACCTATATTTTACCTTCACCTACATTTAACCTTGAATTACTTGGTTAATGTTTATAGTCAAGCTTGTATATGGAATACTCCTGGGCCTACATCAACCATACTTGGACAACTTCATCTCCTAGTGATGTACATCAACAACCCCTGACCTATATTTGACCTTGACCTACATTTAACCTTGAATTACCTAGTTAATTCCCCTTGGTTAAGGTTTTTAGTCGACCTTGGTTAAGGTTTTTTGTCAAGCTTGTACATGGAATACTATTGTGCATACAGACACCATACTTGGACAACTTTTCTCATAGCGATGTACATCAATAACCCATGATCTATATTTTGACCTTACCTACTTTTCCTCTTGAATTACTTAGTTAATTCCCCTTGGTTAAGGTTTTTAGTCAAGCTTGTATATGGAATACTATTGGCCCTACACCCACCATACTTGGACAACTTCATCTCCTAGTGATGTACATCAACAACCCCTGATATATATTTCATCTTGACCTATATTTCCTCTTCAATTACTTACTTAAGTCACCTTGGTTAAGGTTTTTAGTCAACCTTGGTTAAGGTTTTTACTCAAGCTTGTACATGGAATACTATTGTGCATACAGACACCATACTTCGACAACCTTTTCTAATAGGGATGTACATCAATAACCCCTGATCTATATTTGACCTTCACCTACATTTCCTCTTCAATTACTTAGTTAATTCTCTTTTGTTAAGGTTTTTAGTCAACCTTGTAGATGGAATACTCCTGGCCCTACACCAACCATACCTGGACAACTTCATCTCCTAGTGATGTACATCAACAAACCCTGACCTATATTTCACCTTGACCTACATTTAACCTTGAATTAATTAGTTAATCCCCCTTGGTTAAGGTTTTTAGTCAACCTTGGTTAAGGTTTTTAGTCAAGCTTGTATATGGAATACTATTGTGCATACAGACACCATTCTTGGATAACTTGTTCTCATAATTCTCTTGGATTACTTAGTTATTTCCCTTTGGTTAAGGTTTTTAGTCAAGCTTGTATATGGAATACTCCTGGGCCTACAGCAACCATACTTGGAAAACTTCATCTCCTAGTGATGAACATCAGTAACCCCTGACCTATATCTGTCATTGACCTACATTTAACCTTGAATTACTTACTTAATTTCCCTTGGTTAAGTTTTTTAGCCAACCTTGGTTAAGGTTTTTATGCAGGCCGCAGCCACCTTGTTTGTCAAGCTATGTGTACATCGACAACCCTCGTAGTCGAGCTATGCTGTTCTCCTACAGCTCTTGATTGTTATACTATATCTCTGCAACTGCTTCGCCCATTACCTTGAAACTTCACATTGGTGTTTATCATCATCCATATTTTCATTCTAACCCCCAACCGTGCGGCCCCTGTGCCCAATGTCAAGGTCAAATTTGTTTGTGTACTATATCTCTGCAACTGCTTCATCCATTACCTTGATACTTCACATGGGTGTTTATCATCATTGTCGCACCCGCTTGCGGAAAGCGCGATATTGTCGGCATTTTGGCATATGTCCGTCCGTCCGTCCGTCCGTACGTACGTTCGTGTGTAAAGGCTGGTGTTTTTTTGTTTTTTTAAAGTTAAAGTTTTTCCATCTACTATATCTATTTTTTTAGTGCATTCGTTCTGTCGTTCTGTCGTAAAATGCCGCAGAATATTTTTGCCTAGATTTTGCCTTTGCGGGCGTTTTTGTCCCGCCTGCTTTAGCAGAAGCGGGACATAGGCATAGCTTTTCTGTCGGCGTCGGCGGCGGCGTCAACATTTCACGTTAAGTTTTTGCGTTTAGCTCAGTTTCCAGAAAACTATAACTCCTACGACCTCCATACTTGGTATACATCAACACTGTGGTGTAACCATCTCACACAGAGGGAGCCCATGTGACCTTCACCTACTTTTCATGGTTCATTGACCTACTTTTCACATGCATTCAACGTTGAGTTTTTGCGTTTAGCTCTGTTTCTAAAACTTAACGCTCAGGTTAATTCATTGTAACTTCTGTTTCCCTCAATGGAATGCTTTAATATTCCATACATGCATTTGTAGCAACATCTCGCATCATTCTACAGAAATCGCATGGTGCCCGCTAAACCCAAAGGTCAAGGTCACTGACTTAGAAATCTCCGTGTTTGGAAAAGTTAACGCTCAGTTTAATGTATTACAACTTCTGTTTCCCTTGATGGAATGCTTCGGTACACATCAACACTGTGGTGTAACCATCTCACACAGAGGGAGCCCATGTGACCTTGACCTAGTTTTCATGGTTCATTGACCTACTTTTCACATGCATTCAACGTTACGTTTTTGCGTTTAGCTCGGTTTCTAAAACTTAACGCTCAGGTTAATTCATTGTAACTTCTGTTTCCCTCAATGGAATGCTTAATATTCCATACATGCATTTGTAACAACATCCCGCATCATTCTACAGAAAGCCCATGGTGCTCGCTAACCCCAAAGGTCAAGGTCGCTGAAATTTCCGTGTTTGGAAAAGTTAACGCTCAGTTTATGCTTTAATATTCCATACATGCATTTGTAACAACATCCCGCATCATTCTACAGAAAGCCCATGATGCACGATAATGCCAAAGGTCAAGGTCACTGACTCTATAGAAATGTTCATTTTTGTAAAATTTACTTGACCACTAAATGTCCAGCTAAATTATTACAGGTAATTTATACAGGTAAATTATTATACCTGGGTAATACCTTTCCGTAAACTGTGTTGACAATATTGTGGCAATATGTGGACCTGTGCAGATATGATATGTAGATAAATATAGCACTATTATAAAAATTCTGGGCTCCAGTAGCGAGCATTACTCCGTCGGGGGATACTATGGATTTGACAGCGGGCCGCGTTGGCGTCCGCGTCCGCGTCCGCGTCCGCCGCAGACACTTCTTGTCCGGAGCATAACTCGAACACCCTTTGGAATATTTTCATGAAACTTCACACATGCATAGACCACGACCCGAAGGTGTGTCGCGCACACGAATGACAACTCTTGCATAGCTAATTTTTGAGTTACAGTAGAACTTCGATCGCTCGAACCGGCAACTGAATAGAGTTTGAGTTCGAGCGATGCATAGTTCGAGGGAATGAAGTTTCAAAAATGTACTGTCACATTCAGTCAATAAAATCACTTATGTGAATATATGAGATGACCGATGTGACATGCCATTGTATATGCATTACATATGGAGGGAGAAATGAAAAATAACAAATACAATTGTAGGGTTTTATTCAATATTTACATGTAATTATACGTCAAATAAACCGCTATGTTCCTCTTTGCGTCTATACATAATACTGGTATTCCCAGTGTCTAAAAATAGCACATAGCACAGTGGTTGGAATAAATATACAAATGGAAAATATAAACGAAAAAATGTCAGTATACAATTATAAACACTATAAATTAAGTATCCCCCTGTTGCCAGGTCCTTCCTTATATTGCTCGGCAGAACCAGTATTTGTTTCTGACTCGGGTATCCCCCTGGTTAGACCAGGTCCTTCGCCAAGTTGCTCAGATACTAGTGTACTCTCAGACATAATTGTCATAGAATGACGATTGCTCGAATTCGTTTTATTCACAAACTAAGCACGCATTATTCACTCGATAGACATAGAAATGTGCCAATAGTCGCTCAACAGCCAATTAAACATTACATAAAATGAATTTTGTTCAAATCACTTAATTAGCGTGGACATCATAACGCCCGTAATTCACGCCGCTATTGTTTGTGATTCGTGATTTAATGTCATCCCGCGCGTCAAGGGAAACTACTCAACGCGACCGAACCGCCCGCAATGGTGGAATTCGCACCTCGTTAGACAAACAGCTGATCACAGATTTACCTGTTCGAGTTATTAGCGGTAATTACCACTGTTTGACCGTCCACGGGACTAATCCACAGGTTCGACTGTTCGAGTAATTCATAGTTCGAGTTTAAGGTGTTTTATTACATGAATTTTTAGGAAATTTGCCGGGACTGTCGAACCAGTTCGAGTTTTCCATGGTGTTCGAGCCAGACCTGTTCTAGTTATCGAAGTTCTACTGTATATCCCTTTTTTGTTTCTCGCACTGATTTCGTGTCCGGAGCATAACTCCACCACCCTTTGGAATATTTTCATGAAACTTCACACATGCATAGACCATGACACGAAGGTGTGTCGCGCACAAGAATGACAACTCTTGCATAGCTAATTTTTTAGTTATCTCCCTTTTTTGTTTCGCGCACTGATTGACCATAACTCGACCACCCTTTGGAATATTTTTTATGAAACTTCACACATTCAATTAGACCACGAACCGAAGGTGTGTTGTGCACAAGAATGACAACTCTTGCATAGCTAATTTTTTAGTTATCTCCCTTTTTTGTTTTCGCGCACTGATTTCCTGTCCGGAGCATAACTCGACCACCCTTTGGAATATTTTCATGAAACTTCACACATGCATAGACCACGACCAGGAGGTGTGTCGCGCACAAGAATGACAACTCTTGCGTAGCTAATTTTTTAGTTATCTCCCTTTTTTGTTTTGCGCACTCTACAAACTGGACAATAATGCATGAAGACCCGTTTTCTCATGTGCTCTGTACACCTTTTCTCGTGTGCTCTGTACACCTTACCTACAGAGAGAACAACAGAGACTGGGAGAACCATTCACCTGTGCATGTGCTAGCATGTGCTAGCATGTGCTAGCATATGCAAATGTCCAGTCTTGACCACTATATCTGACCACAGGTAATTTATACAGGTAAATTACTACATTGTATATTACATTTTCGTAAACTGTGTTGAAAATATTGTGGCATTATGTGGACCTGTGCAGATATATGTAGATAAATATAGGACTATTAAAAAAAAATTCTGGGCTCCAGTAGCAAACATTATTATTTTTAATTTTTAAACTTTTTTTTTCCATTTTTTTTCATTTTTTTTCTTCAAATTCTTTTTCAATTTTTGTCTAGTAGCATAAGGTCGTAAGTGCTATATACAGACTATTCACCTGTGCCTGTGCTAGCATGTGCAACTGACCACTGACCACTTACAGGTAATTTATACAGGTAAATGATTATATTACATTTCCGTAAACTGTGTTGAAAATATTGTGGCAATATGTGGACCTGTGCATATATGATATGTAGATAAATATAGGACTATTAAAAAACATTCTGGGCTCCAGTAGGGAGCATTATTTTTTTATTTTTCTTAAATTTAATTTCTTTTTTCCATTTTTTTTTTTACATTCTTTTTCAATTGTTTAACTGACCACTAACTTACTAAAGGTAATTTATACAGGTACATTATTACATTTCCGTAAACTGTGTTGACAATATTGTGGCAGTATGTGGACCTGTGCAGATATATGTAGATAAATATAGGACTATTAACAAAAATTCTGGGCTCCAGTAGCGAGCATTATTTTTTTTTTTTTTTGGTATATATTACATTTCCGTAAACTGTGTTGAAAATATTGTGGCATTATGTGGACCTGTGCAGATATATGTAGATAAATATAGGACTATTAAAAAAAAAAATTCTGGGCTCCAGTAGCAAGCATTATTATTTTTGATTTTTAAACTTTTTTTTTCCATTTCTTTTTTTCATTTTTTTTCTTCAAATTCTTTTTCAATTTTTGTCTAGTAGCATAAGGTCGTAAGTGCTATATACAGACTATTATCATATAATAAAACAATTATTGACTAGTGAGCCATAGAATATAATCTGATATTCTATGGCTCACTAGTCAATAATTGTATAATATGTTCGGGCCAGTGAAAATTGCTTTCGGGCCAGGCTCGAGGTCAAGGCTGGACAAGTCGAGGCATTTGATTCCGCGGAATTCTTGTTTACTTATCTCCCTTTGTTGTTTCGTGCTCTGATTTTGTATCCAGAGCATAACTCGAACACCCTTTGGAATATTTGTATGCCCCACCACGATAGTGGAGGTGGGCATTTAGTGTTACCCTTGTCCGTCCGTCCGTCCGCACACACGAATGGGTACTTGTTGTAAGCGTACGGGGATCTTATTGGGTAGGGTTAGGATAGTGTTGGGTACTCTTGTTGGGTATTTTTATAGAGTAAAAACCCAACAAGTATTCATTCGTAGGAACGTGCGTCCCGTCCTCCCGTCGTCCGTCCGTCCGTCCGTCCGTCACAAAACTTTAACACTCGGGTAAATGTCTCATAATTTCTTCATCCTTCGACCGATCTCCTTCATATTTCATATACACATTGCTCTAATGGTCCTCTACCGCCCTGTGCCAAATCCACGTTCGTCCTGCTCCCCGCCAAGCCCACGGTTAAGATCACATACTTAGTGCTTCAAAAACTTTAACGCTCAGGTAAATATCTTATAATTTCTCTTTTCTTTCACGGATCAGCTTCATATTTCACATATGCATTGCTCTAATGGTCCTCTAACGCCCTGTACCAAATCCACGTTCGTCCTGCCCCCGCCAAGCCCAGGGTCAAGGTCACATACTTGGTGCTTCAAAAACTTTAACGCTCAGGTAAAAGAACATTTTGACTTGGAATTTGGCCTCATTTATTATCAAAGCGATATGTGGGACATCCGTGTTCTATGAACACATTTTCTAGTTTAGTAAACTTCACACGTGCATAGAAGACGACCCAAAGGTGTGTCGCACGTAAGAATGACAACTCTTGCGTCGTTAATTTCTTAGTTATCTCCCTTTGTTGTTTCGTGCACTGATTTCGTGTCCGGAGCATAACTCGAACACCCTTTGGAATATTTTCATGAAACTTCACACATGCATAGACCACGACCCTAAAGGTGTGTCACGCAAGAATGACAACTCTTGCATCACTAATTTTTTAGTTATCTCCCTTTGTTTTTCCGTCACTGATTTTGTCTCCGGAGCATAACTCGAACACCCTTTTTTCAAACTACTTGTGTATCTGGGGAGGGGGATACACATGCGCTTGTCGACAAGCGTCCATTTCTAGTTTTTGTTAATTTTTAAAAAAAAAAATTTAAAACTTTTTTTCCATTTTTAGCCAGGTTTTTTTGGAAAAAAAATCCAGGCTATTGGATTGGCGGGCGGGCGGCGTCCACAATCAATGTTAAGTTTTCGTGTTTGAGTCCATTTCTTTGTTACTGTAACACATAGGACCAACAAACTTTCTCAGCTTCATAACCAAGGGGTGCCCACCACATATCACTATCCAACATGTTACCTTTTTTTAACTTGACCCATTTTTTCCGCGCAGTCAATGTTAATTTTTCGCCTTTACAATGTTAAGTTTTCGTGTTTAAGTCCATTTCTTTGGTACTGTACCACCTAGGACCAGCAAACTTTCACAGCTTCATAACCAAGGGGTGCCCACTACATACAACTATCCAACATGTGACCATTTTTTTTACCTTCACCTATTATTTCTACGTAATTGACTTAGCCATTTTCAACGTTAACTTTTTAACGTACGTCTGGTTAAAGTTTTTTGGTTAAAGTTTTTATGTTTTACTATATCTCTGCAACTACTTCGCCCATTACCTTGAAACTTTACATGGGTGTTTATCATCATCCATATTTTCATTCTACCCCCAACCGTGCGGCCCATGTGCCCAATGTCAAGGTCAAATTACTTTGATTTTTTTTGTTAATCTTTCTTCGTGTACTATATCTCTGCAACTCCTTCACCCATTACCTTGATACTTCACATGGGTGTTTATCATTATTGTCGCGCCCACTTGCGGAAAACGCGATATAGTCGGCATTTTGGCATACGTCCGTCCGTCCGTACGTCCGTGTGTCCGCTTAAAGTTTTTCCATCTACTATATCTCTTTTTTTAGTGTCCATGCCTCGCCCCAAGGCGCGACATGCAGGCCACGGCCATCTAGTCTACAAAAAGTGGGTATAATTATGTTATCCAAGTGTCTATGCTTGGAAAAAACCTGGCCTTCGTGGTTTTCCATCGTTTCTTGTTTTTTTCAAATTCTTTTTCAATCTTTGTCAAGTAGCATAAGGTCGTAAGTGCTATATACCGACTATTATCATATACTAAAACAATTATATACTAGTGAGCCATAGAATATAATCTGATATTCTATGGCTCATTAGTCAATAATTGTATAATATGTTCGGGCCAGTGAAAATTGCTTTCTGGCCCAGGCTCGAGGTCAAGGCGGCGGGACAAGGCGAGACATTTGATTCCGCGGAATTTTTGTGCTTTAATATTCCATACATGCATTTGTAGCAACATCCCGCATCATTCTACAGAAAGCCCATGGTGCCCGCTAACCCCAAAGGTCAAGGTCACTGACTTAGAAATTTCCGTGTTTGGAAAAGTTAAAGCTCAGTTTATGCTTTAATATTCCATACATGCATTTGTAAGAACATCCCGCATCATTCTACAGAAAGCCCATGGTGCCTGCTAACAAAGGTCAAAGAAAGGTCACTGAATTAGAAAATTTTCTGTGTTTTTTAAATGTTATCGCCTCAGTTTATGATTTAATTAGTCCAATACAGGCATTTGTAACAACATCCTGCATCATTCTACATAAAGCCCATCATTCTACAGAAAGCCCATGGTGCCAGCTAACCCCAAAGGTCAAGGTCACTGACTTAGCAATTTCCGTGTTTGGAAAAGTTAAAGCTCAGTTTATGCTTTAATATTCCATACATGCATTTGTAAGAACATCCCGCATCATTCTACAGAAAGCCCATGGTGCCTGCTAACCCCAAAGGTCAAGGTCACTGAATTAGAAAATTCTGTGTTTTTTAAAAGTTATCGCTCAGTTTATGCTTTAATAGTCCATACATGCATTTGTAACAAAATCCCGCATCATTCTACAGAAAGCCCATCATTCTACAGAAAGCCCATGGTGCCCACTAACCCCAAAGATCAAGGTCACTGACTTCAGTGTTTGGAAAAGTTAACGCTCAGTTTATGCTTTAATATTCCATACATGCATTTGTAACAACATCCCGCATCATTCTACAGAAAGCCCATGGTGCCTGCTAACCGCAAAGGTCAAGGTCACTGAATTAGAAATTTCCGTGTTTTTAAAAGTTAACGCTGAATTTATGCTTTAATATTCCAAACATGCATTTGCAACAACATCCCGCATCATTCTACAGAAAGCCCATAATTCTACAGAAAGCCCATGGTGCCCGCTAACCCCAAAGGTCAAAGTCACTGACTTAGCAATTTCCGTGTTTGGAAAAGTGAACGCTCAGTTTATGCTTTAATATTCCATACATGCATTTGTAAGAACATCCCGCATCATTCTACAGAAAGCCCATGGTGCCTGCTAACCCCAAAGGTCAAGGTCACTGAATTAGAAATTTCTGTGTTTTTTAAAAGTTATCGCTCAGTTTATGCTTTAATAGTCCATACATGCATTTGTAACAAAATCCCGCATCATTCTACAGAAAGCCCATCATTCTACAGAAAGCCCATGGTGCCCACTAACCCCAAAGATCAAGGTCACTGACTTCAGTGTTTGGAAAAATTAACGTTCAGTTTATGCTTTAATATTCCATACATGAATTTATAACAACATCCCGCATAATTCTACAGAAAGCCCATAGTGCCCGCTAACCCCAAAGGTCAAGGTCACTGACTTAGAGAAATGTTCGTGTTTGAAAAATTTAACGTTCAGTTTATGCTTTAATATTCCATACATGCATTTGTAACAACATCCCGCATCATTCTACATAAAGCTCATGGTGCCCGCTAACCCCAAAGGTCAAGGTCACTGACTTAGAAATTTCCGTGTTTGGAAAAGTTAACGCTCAGTTTATGCTTTAATATTCCATACATGCATTTGTAACAACATCCCGCATCATTTTACAGAAAACCCATGGTGCCTGCTAACCGCAAAGGTCAAGGTCACTGAATTAGAAATTTCCGTGTTTTTAAAAGTTAACGCTGAATTTATGCTTTAATATTCCAAACATGCATTTGTAGCAACATCCCGCATCATTCTACAGAAAGACCATAATTTTACAGAAAGCCCATGGTGCCCGCTAACCCCAAAGGTCAAGGTCACTGACTTAGAAATTTCCGTGTTTGGAAAAGTGAACGCTCAGTTTATGCTTTAATATTCCATACATGCATTTGTAACAACATTCCGCATCATTCAACAGAAAGCCCATGGTGCTCACTAACCCCAAGGTTATTACAAGCTCCTTATGTACTATCAAACTGCACCAGGCGGGACATTATGCTCCGCGGAGCTCTTGTTTTGTTATGCCGTAAATGACCACGGGAAGGTTTGCGAGAGATTGCGGCAATATTCCGCACTAAAATTAAATCGGATGCGGCAATAACAAAAAAAAATAAGCGGGTTTTGCGGTGTCTGTAGCTGTGTGTGTTTTATATACTTATACGATACCAAAGGTGACGTGAAAAATAACATGTAATAACGTACATTGGTACGAAAACCTTGCCTGCATATTTACCTGTAATGCATGCAGACGTCACCCTGATACGTCACCGTCACCGCGAAACACCGCGAATCACCCTTAGAGCCTCGCTGGTTTCAGTCAGGGTGACCATTTTCAACGATCGCGGTGACAATCACCACAACTAATCGTCACCGCAGTGACATGTCCAAACTGAGGAAGATCGCGGGGATGGGTGGGTCGCGTACGCAAACAAAAACGTGTACTGGAAGTACATATATAATTTTATGCCCCTACTGGTGAGGGGGACACATACATGTAGTGTTACCGGTGTCCGTACGTCCCGTAAATCCGTACGTCCGTCTGTCCGCCCAGAAATCTTAACACTCGGGGTAAATGTCTTATAATTTATGTTTCCTTTTACGGATCTGCTTGATATTTCACACATGCATTGCTCTAATGGTCCTTTACCACGCTGTGACAAGTCCACGATCATCCCGCCCTACTAAGCCCAGGGTCAAGGTCACATACTTGGTGCGTTCGAAACCTTAAAGCTCGGGTAAATGTCTTATAATTTATACTTCCCTGCACGGATCTGCTTGATATTTCACACACGCATTGCTCTAATGGTCCTCTACCACCCTGTGACAAATCCATGATCGTCCCGCCCCCGCTAAGCCCATGGTCTACGTCACATACTTGGTGTGTTTGAAGCTTGTGTAAATGTCTTATACTTTCTGTTTCCTTTTACAGATCTGCTTGATATTTCACACACACATTGCTCTAATGGTCCTCTACCACCCTATGACAATCCAGGATCATCCCGCACCCCGCTAAGCCCAGGGTCAACGTCACATGCTTGGAGCATTCGAAACCTTAATGCTCGGGTAAATGTCTTATAATGTCTGATTCCTTGATTGGATATTTCACACACGCATTGCTTTAATGGTCCTCTACCACCCTGTGACAAATCCATGATCATCCCACCACCGCTAAGCCCAGGGTCAAGGTCACATACTTGGAGCGTCTGACACCCATTGCTCTGATGGTCTGCTTTCATGCTGGACAAATAGTTCAAATGTGCCTGGTTTTCTTTGGCTGCTAGCAGGGGCATTCATGTGCCGAGAGGCCACATTTCTAGTTTTTAGCGCGCCTTATGGTACTCGGCGTCGTAGTCAAGGTCTGCCCGTCCGTCTGTCTGTCACATTAAAGGTACATACCCACTCAGTAGGCACAAAATGTTCTTTATATCATAGACATCATCTGAGACATTTGTGGTAAAGTAAACATTCATTCACCATTACCCCGCATATTGATTGGCATTATTATACATTTTATATCAGACATAAATTTCCACACTGATATCCGGGGCGATAACTGTGTTTCCTTAAAATGTTAACAGACATTACTATTTATTCTCTGTATTTAATTTTTGATGTGCAATGCTCATACATGTACTTGATAATCTGTCGAAACTATTATTTGTTCAGGTGACTCATTTAATTAGTATAAATAATTAAATAAGATCATGCCTCATTTGCGTACGAAAATAGCCTGATACATGTACCACCGCGCGTCACTATCAGCAAAATAAACATTACTAAATAATTATATGTGTTTTGCGGGCACTCGTAATTTTTAGAACTGGTGGAATAGTGACACAATTATACACTTATTTAATTTTTATATCCAAAATTTTGTGCATACTGTGTGGGCATGTACCTTTAAGAAGTTCGCCGGAGTTTCGAAATTCTGTTATAACTTCTACATCCCTTGAAGGATTACTTAAAAATTTCAACACAGTATACCTGTGGACAAATGTGACACATCCATGCTGCCCTTAATATGACCTTGACAACTTTGAACTTTTTCCCACATTAAAAAGTTTGCCGGAGTTTCGAAATTCTGTCATAACTTCTATATTCCTTGAAGGATTACTTAAATGTTTCAACACAGCATAAGTGTGATTATATCTGTATAGCAGGCACTCGTAATTGTTAGAACTGATGGAGTAGCGACAAAATTATACACTTATTTATTTCCTATAAAGAAAATTTTGTGCCTACTGAGTCGGCATGTACTTTTAATATAATTGTAGTAGCGATAGACACTAAATAACACAATCGGATCGTGTCAGATTTATTCGTAGAAAATTAGTTACACATGGCGCAACCCAAAAAAACAAGAGTGAACGAAATTATGATTTGTTTCCAAATCGGTTTTTGTAATGAAAATATGGAAATAGCCGATTAAAAAAAACAGTACCCAATGTTAAATTCCTTATCTGGAGCGCTGTACTGGGGAAAGTTACCATCAAAACTTGCTTTTGGGAATATTTTTATGCCACCGGGTTTCGAAGAAACGGGTGGCATATAGTGTTTGGACCGTCCGTCCGTCCGTCTGTCCATCCGTCCGTCCGTCCATCCGTCTATCCGTCCGTCCGTCCGTCCGTCCGTCACACTTTTCGGTTAACCACTTTGTCACAGTTTCTCAAATATGCTGCATGTGGCATCCGCGTTCGACAGACGCATTTCTTGTTTTATATTTCTCTGCCAATTTGGTACTGGAATTTAAATAACAATGATGGAAGATGCAGACAGATAGATGTTAATCAGAATGGATTTAAGTTTGCCACTGAATGATGATCGAAATTTAATTTTAAAATATATTGTTAAATACAAAGGTCCCACATTAAAATTTGCAGGTCCAGGACCTCGGACCAGTGCTATTTTCAGGCCCTGAACCTGGGGCTCGTTTCACTAAGCTGTGTACGTCTAAAATGTTCGTAAGTGCAAACTTATGATAGTCTGTAACTTTTACATTAACAATGTTTTCTTGTAAAAAATTATTGGATTTACATTTATTGAGCAGCCTATGTTCAATAAATGTAAATCCATCAATTGAAATTTCCAGACGATCCTATATATGCACTTAGCAAACATTTTAGTCGTGCAAAGTTTAGTGAAACAGGCCCCTGATACATTAGGTTTGCAGTTACTGCCTGCTTTTAAACTGTGCTGTTAACCCTTTCAACACTACATACCCATATAGTGATGTTTGCAAACAGCGTAGATGGAGGTGAGCCAGCTCGTGACAAGCCGTCTCATCATTATCTGAACTTTTTGCAAATCATTTTCATACTTTTTAGAGAAATAAAACTACCCCATTTTATAAATGGACGAGTCTGAAAATCATTTTGTGACAATTGGATTAGTTGAAAATAAATATATCACAGTCCATTCCAGTAACATATAGGGGTGAAAGGGTTAAACTTGTGGGTGCTGCCATTATTACACAGAACAAAAACAACTGACCAAGTGCTTCACACCGTGACGTTTCTCCTTTCAGAACCTGGACGGGTTGTAGCCTAGGGGTTAGAACACCCGACTTCCAATCCGGAAGTTGTGGGTTCAAACCTTGCCTAGGGCATCAAAAATACTTTCATAGCATTATATCCCACTGGTTTGTCGGATTTGACTTTAACCCTTTCACCCCTAAGTAACAGGAATGGATTTTTATGTTAATTTCCGAACCTATCCAATAGTCCCAAAGTGATTTTCCAACTACCGGTAGTACATTTATGAAAAGGGTGTTTCTTTGTTCTCAAAAATATGAAAATTAGCCGGCTCATCTGGATCTACAATTTTTGCCAATACCACTATACATGCCTGTGGGGTTGAAAGGGTTAAACTGTTGTCACGTCTCTATATGACCTTAACTGTTGTTGGGACATTAACGTATTTTTCCTTTCAAAACCTACAGCCCAGCCTAGACGGGCACAGTCTGCAGTGGCCTCTACATCTAGAACATCTGATACCCAGCCGCGTCCTGCGCCATCGTCCCAAAACGAGACAGCGGGCGTGAATGAACCAGGCGCCGTTCACGTGGACAATCCCAAGCATCCTGATTATGTATCGCTAGATGTCAGAATGAGGTCATTTAGTGCGTGGCCTTCGTATCTTGATCAGACACCGCAGAAAATGGCAGAAGCCGGGTTTTTCTACACTGGTATGTTTGTAATTATATCCCCGGTATAAGATGTATGTTGAGAGGTATATAGTTTTCGTATTTCCGTAGTAAGTTCGTCCGTAAGATTTGTATTAAACTTTTTGTTATTGCTCCTGTTTAGCAGAAAGTGCGACTATAGTCGCCGCTTTATCCGTCGTCGTCATCCGCGTAGTTGTCCGAAATGTCTTCGTCATCATGGTACATGTATAACTTAAATGTTACTTCAATATTTGGATACTTGATACATGAGAGCATGAGGAACACACTCGTGCCGCCTATGTGACGGATTGCTTTGATATTTGGACACTTGATATATATGGGCATTTGGAAAACACTCATGCCGCCATTACCATGACCTTGACCTTTTTTACCTTCACATGTGTTCGGAAATACTTTGCCATTTTTTGCGTCAAAAAGTTTGTACAATCTTCTTCATCATGGTATAACTTGCATATTACTAAACGGATTGCTTCAATATTTGGACAATATATGGGATTTAGTACTAAACCCATTGACCCGGCCTTAAATGACCTTAGTTGTTGATAGGCCGTTAAACCCTAGCTACACTATTTCGCCTACGATAGCCATCTAGTGGAGAATATCGCAGTGAGGTAGCAATTTTGTTTCTAGTTAAACCCCAGCAAAGCAAACAAACAAATAAATGCATGCTACTTACTTGACTGTAATTTGCAGGCACCGCTGACTTTGCGCGGTGTTTTTCGTGCGGTGGGGGCCTGAGAAATTGGGAGCCGGGCGATAATCCATTGGTGGAGCACACACGCTGGTTCTGGCAGTGTGAATATGTGACCAAACTGAAGGGCACTGCATTCACCCAGTCTATACTGCGGCGACAGACTGCACACGTAAGACATTGGCTGCTGGCCCGACCTTATTGAGCCTATTCACTTATTATAGTGACTGTAGGGAGAATATTTTATACGCCTGTTGGAAAAAAAATGAACGTATTATGTATTCACTTCGCTATATACGCCCGTTTGAAAAAATGAACGTATTATCTATTCACTTTGTACGGTCGGGTGGACACAGCTTGTCCATGCAATAACTAGAGTTCTCCTTGACGGATCATAACCAAAATTTGGTATACATGTTTATCACGGCAAGATGAAGAACCCTATTGATTTTCGATTGCTTATCTCTCCTTGGCGGCCATTTTTAACTTTCACACTTTGTATCTTTGTTCAAACCTTAAGTGCTACATGATGGATCGTAATCAAATTTGGTACATACGTTGATCTTGGGAACACGAGGAACCCTATTCATGTTCAAAATTGTCAGTTGACTTATCTCCTCTTGATGACCATTTTATCACATAGCGTAGCGAAAATGGGATATTGGGATGCAAAAGTCGTCCGTCTGTCCGTCACGTTTTCCCTTCTGCTATAACTTCTTTAGCGTATGACCAAATGACTTCAAATTTCATGTACATGTTTGTTATCATTCAGACTATTCCCAACCCCACCCATGCTCAACGTGCCCAAGGTCAAGGTCAAAAATAACTTTGAAATTTCATATTCACTAGATTTTCACATTCAATAGATGTGTGTTCGTTTCTCCATTCTACTATAATATCTGTAGTGTATGACCGATTGGACCGATTGGCTTCACTCAATCACCCAACCAGCCAACCAACCAAAAAATCACCCAAATAACAATTCAATCAACCAACCAATCAATCAATGTATGTCTACTACAGTTGGCACAGCAGGAGAGAGAAGCTGCAGAGAGGGCAACAGTCAGAGGTATGTATACACGGAATGCATATTCGTATGTCTGTCTACCAGCACGGTATGTGTAACTTTCAGACTTTTTTTCATTTGAAATTTCAAAATGTTTCGGGTGCTGATGATTGATCAGAATGTGTCTTGTGTATCTGATAAATTTTCAAAGTGGGTATCAGGTTTGTACCTTTTTGATACGAAAACTGGGACGTAGTATGTATTCGGAATTCCCACGTATTTCTGAGCCTTGCCTTGTGACCTTGATATATATAGACATGAGCCTGGTATTCTGAGAATACATATCTAGGATACGAGACACGGCTAGGAAACGCGTATGAATTCCTCGGCAAACTTTGCGCGTTTCCTGGCTGTGCCTGATAAACCTATCAAAAGACACTAGCCTGGTACAGATACGTATTTGAGTGATTGCGTTTTGGACTCCTCAATTTGAAACCTGATGCGTTTTTGGCCAAGTTCATGAGTAAAGCGAATGGCGTAAATGAAATCGTATATAAAACAAATGGCGTATGTTCAAATGCAATTGGTGTAGATCACACGCAAATGGTTTACATTAGTATACTTGTGACTGTCAATAAGAAATACGAGTAATATATAGAACTGTAGGAATAGTCCTACCCATTTTGTCTCCGTGTGCCTTTATATAATAATCATGCTCCCGATAAGGAATTAGTAATTGAGTATTTTCACTCCATCACATCTCTACGGGGCGCCAAGTGGGACATGGCTCAATTTTGTGCCACAAAATTCATTTTTGTGCCACAAAATTCAATTCTTTGTCACAAAATTCACCTTTGTGCCACAAAACTCAATTCTGTGTCACAAAACTCAATTCTGTGTCACAAAATTCACTTTTGTGCAACAAAACTCAATTCTGTGTCACAAAATTCACTTTACAAAATTCACTTTTGTGCCACAAAATTCAATTCTGTGTCACAAAATTCAATTCTGTCAATTCTGTGTAACAAAATTCAATTCTGTGTCACAAAATTCAATTCTGCACACGCATGTAAGAAGGACTACCATTGGTCAGAAACTGCACTGGAGAAATGGTCACGGTCGCCGATCTACACATTCAATGTCGATGATTCATTTCTCATTCTGCCGATGATTCATTTCTCATTCTGCCATTTTGCTTCAACTATCTCCAAACAGTCAAACGTTGACAAACCCATTCGTATTTAAACTCATCTGCGTTATAATTGTACACATAATTCATGTACATGTAGATTTTCCGCGAGTACAGACCTCATTTATTGTGTATCGCAAGGTACATCTGCCCCATTTAAATCAATAATACACGCGCTGTGACCTGTGTTCTGACTGCTGTCTGTGTTTATAAACAGAATGTGTGTATTGGCCATTTGAGGAAACCATTTGTAGTATTTGTGTAGATACCATGGATACTAAGATGGTGTATACTGTAAATAATGCATGTAGACACATAGTTGAGAACACGTAATTTCGCAACTAGTAGACACAGATCCAATACCATTTGTTTCACAAGGTTAGATCTACTGTTAGAATACGACGTCATCTAATGTCATTTTCGAGCTATAAAACATTACCTGATAAATAGAATACCACGGCTAGTGTATTTTAATATCAAGTTTATCAGGCTCGGCTCGGAAACGGTAGGAATTCCTCGGCAAGCCTCTGAATTCCTACGCGTTTCCTAGCCTTGCCTGATAAACTTGATATCAAAATACACTAGCCTGGTATTCTCTATATATGGGCATGCTCTCAGGTCTAGCTATGTCCCGGCTACTTTATGTTTGACCCTGTTTACATAATTGAGGGAAAATTCTGAATATTTTTCTTATTTCTCCTTCAAAGTATATTATAAGTTATTGTGATTCTACACAGGCTATGTGGTGTAATATTGCCCGTCTGGAGGTATGTTCACCCGAGGCGATAGCCGAGGGTGAACATACCTTCAGACGGGCAATATTCACCATATAGCCTGTGTAGAATCACAATAACGTATTTGTCATACCGCAGATCCTGTATTTGTCCCTATAAACATATGTCTTATTTTGATCTTTGCGTTTTTTCAGGAAGAAAAATAATCCGAGATTCGATTTTCTACCGTCAGTCTTAATATAAAGGCGTAAATGAACATTTTGTTTTTTTATTAAACGAAAACAAACTAAATATGGAGTAAGAAATCCATCGAAAACGACTTTATGACAGTTTTTTTATATCGTGTAATTTAATTTATATTCCATGCTCTATCGATCTGCTCTCCCTTTGGCGCCTCTAGAATAATGCGACTGGTTCCCAAACATTCGCTGTCATTGCTACGCCGCGGTTTCGTGCGTGGAACCCATAGTTTGTGACCTAAATATAGCCGTCTCACGAAGGCAAGCGCGTTCAGATTTGAAAAGCAATTTTCGTTATTTTGGCTAATTTTTCGCTCATATTTTGATGAGCGAAGAATATTTATGGAAAAATAAAACAATATAGACTGGTTTTTAGTGTACAATTTGTTACTTGTATTGATAAATTCGGGGTTTTATTGTGTTTAGTGAGGAATACAATTCGCAATCGGTAGACGCTTGCAAAATGTTCTTCATTGGACGCGAGGCGCCGGAGGGGAATCGCAATTCCTGTATGTCCGACGGCCTTGGCAGGTCATATAATATATATGACCAGGCAAGCTAGCCAATCAAAAGCCGAGAAACTTATCTGCGGTATGACAAATGCTTATATGGTGTGACCACTCATTTGTAATCATAATATAACCAAAATAACTGTCCATAAAGAAGCATAATATTGATAATATTGGGTTATATTTTCGCATTGAAATATTTAAACCTGCAAGTGTACTCCACCATCTAGTAAAATGGACTAAGACCGATCTCAACCAATCAACGTAGAGATGACAAAGACTATCCTACGCAAACTAATTTTTGTGGAAAAAAATGAATTCTGTCCCACAAAACTGAATTTTCTTCACAAAACTCAATTCTGTCTTACAAAATTGAATCCTTTATAACAAAAATGAATTTTGTATACGAAACGTATGCAGAATTGAATTTTGTGACACAGAATTGAATTTTGTGACACAGAATTGAATTTTGTGATTTTTAGTGTTACAAAACTCAATTTTGTCTGGACAAAATTGGTTTTGTACACATAATTAACCTGTCCTGCATGGCGCCCCGTAATCTCAAGCAATTGGGTATTTCAATATTTTAATTGGGTAAAATAAAATCACACTACTGTTTACACATCAACAGACAGAAATTATTGAATAGTTTGCTTCGACATGAAAACATGTCTTGGTATTTCATTAGAATTGTCTCCTTGAAGACAATTCTAATGAAATACCAAAATGTTTTTTCATGGAAAAATAAGAAAATATGCTATATTTGTGGTCTGTTTATTGTTTTCTGTTGCATGATAAAGGTACCACAAATTTGTTATTGCTTTTTGATACTCACTACTTCTGATTTCAATTTGGTTTTTGGAAATTTTAATTGGGTATTTACGCAAATACACAGCTTATCTGGAGCTCTGAATAACAATATGAATGTTTCTGACGCATAGGTTCAGTGGCCCTAGCGCCATCCGTGAAATTAGTTCCATATAAATAAAATCTCTGAGTTTTTGTACAAATGTATTGCGTTTTGGACGCTAAATGCATCTTATCTGGAGCTCTGCTGGTATTGTCTATTTATAGCGGCTGCCCGAGACTCTGACCCCCTAACGAGCCCGGCCGGGGTCCGTCTACTGGCGATGGAGTACGAGGCAGAGAGAGTGAAGGAAGCCGTACACACCGTCAGGCAACAGAAAGGTACGAGGGGTGGTCCAAAATTACCTAGATTTTCTGATAATTCCAGCATGATTTGGATTATACACATGCACTGCACAGGTTGAAGTAACGGACCAAGGTCTATAAATACATTAAATATGCCTAAAAGTATCAATAAGTGGGAACAAATCAGTTGAAAAAAAAAGTTTACTCCGTGTTAGAACACAATACAAGGTGCCTATGTTTGTAATGGTCCGTACTCGGACGTCCTCGAGACAACGGACTCTCACAAAACAGTCAACCGATTTATATTATTTCCGCCAATTGCAGAAGCGAGGCAAATGTGTTAGCCCTCAGCTACGATATATTCCCTGATGCGCTATGTCAACACGTGTTGAAGCTAGAGATTATTTTGTTCAACAAAATTCCGCATTTATCTTAAGTCGTAATACTTTGGTAACATTTGTTGGGCCTATACTACTATATGACCGCAAACATCTGCTTAAAACTTAACTTTTACGTCTGATCAAACCTACATGTATACAATTCATTCGCACCAACATTTCTATCATTTCTCGGCAAGCCATATTGTCTAATTGTTGATGGGTTTTCCCGATGACGTCATCGCTAAGCTTATGATTGGTTGAGATTTGTGGAGTGTCACGCGTAAGCGTCATGTTATGCTGACTGGTTACTAGCCAGTCACCTGTTTACCTTGTAAGCTAAGCTATGAAACGGTACCAGCTGACTTGTCACCGGGAAAGTCAAAGAAATAAATGTGCCCGATGTCTTCTTACTAGAGACAAATGTGGAACTTTGTTGGAACAAAATAATACATAGCTCGAAAACGCGTTGACATAGCGCATCGGAGATTACATCATTGCGGAGGTCTAACATTTGCCTAACATCTGCAATAGTGAACATGATATAAATCGGTTAATTGTTTCGTGAGAGTCCGTTGTCTCGAGGTTGTCCGAGTACGACCCATAAAAAACATAGGAACCTTGATAATACATGTATGTTATAACAGGGAGTAAAAAAAAGTTTAACTTACTTTTTTGTTTTTACTTATTGATACTTTTAGGTATATTTAATGTATGTATAGGTCTTGGTATGTTACTTCAACCTGTGATGCACTGTTGCCACTGAAAATACTGTCAGATTATGGCCTATCCTGCCCTAAGTCATTAATCCTTTCACCCCTAAGTAACTGGAATGGATTTTGATATGTTTATTTTGCAACCAATACAACAGTCACAAAATGGTTTTCAGATTAGTCCATTTATGAAAATGGGTTATTTTTTGTTCTCAAACATATGAAAATTACTTTCAACAAGTGCAGATCCTGATGAGACGGCTCTAACGAGCCGGCTCCTCTGGATCTGCATTGTTTGCATAAACCGCTAAAGAGGGCTTTAGGGTTCAAAAGTTTCACCCTTTCAACACCACAGACCTTTCAACACCAGGGGCCCGTTTCACTAAACTTCATAAGACTAAAATGTTCGTAAGTCCAAATTTAGGATCGCCTCTGAAAATTAAAATCGATGGATTTACATTTATTGAGCATAGGCTGTATATGCAGCCTATGCTCAATAAATGTAAATCCAATAATTGTTTACAAGAAAACATTATTAATGTCAAATTTACAGCCTCATCATAATTTTGTCATACAAAGTTTAGTGAAACGGCCCCCAAACCGCTTAGATCCATGGGAGTTGGCACGTACAATACATTTCTGGATCTTCACTGTTTGTGGAAATATTTTGATCATTAAATAATTCTGTAAAATGAAAGGGTCTGAAGGGTCTGAAGGGTCTGAATATTAACGTGGAAGAGTCAATGAAATTTACCTAGGGGTGAAGGAGTTAATAATGACCTTCTTAATTGCTTAAATGAGTGATCACAAAATATATTTATTGAATAATAATTAGTAAAATATTCATTTCATCTGACACAGATAGCATTGTTAACATGTTGTACAAATGGGTGTAGTGGTCTATGGAGTGTTGTATAGGTGATCGTACAAAATATGAACATAACTGGGGTATTCTAATATACTTTGTAGATTATTACATAAACTATGCTTTCACTGTGTATTAAGAATCAAATACCAGCATGTAATATATATGCAAATGAGACCACTATAGAAAACATGTGAGCGGTCAATTCGGCTGCATTGTATGACCCTGTGCTTATGCAATTTAAATAAAATCTAACATTTCTACATTAACAACACATTAACACCACATGCGTCTATTCCAATTATTATTATTTGCAAAGAATGTAGATCCAGATGAGCTGGCTTGTAGCGAGCCTTCTCATCAGGATCTGCACTATTGTAAACATTTTCTATGATTTTATATTATTAGCCAGGTTTTTTGAAAAAAAATCCAGGCTATTGGATTGGCGAAAGCCGGGCGGGCGGGCGGGCGGGCGGCGGGCGGCGGGCGGGCGGCGTCCACAATCAATGTTAAGTTTTCGTGTTTGAGTCCATTTCTTTGTTACTGTACCACCTAGGACCACCAAACTTTCACAGCTTCATAATCAAGGGGTGCCCACCACATATCACTATCCAACATGTTACCTTTTTTTGAACTTGACCCATTTTTTCCGCGCAGTTTAGTTAAATTTTCGCGTTTACAATGTTAAGTTTTCGTGTTTAAGTCCATTTCTTTGGTACTGTACCACCTAGTAACACCAAACTTTCACAGCTTCATGACCAAGAGGTGCCTACCACATACAACTATCCAATATGTGACCATTTTTTTTACCTTCACCTATTATTTCTACGTAATTAACTTAGCCATTTTCAACGTTAACTTTTGAACGTACGTCTGGTTTTTTGGTTAAAAGTCTTTTGTTATACTATATCTCTGCAACTGCTTCGCCCATTACCTTGAAACTTCACATGGGTGTTTATCATCATCCATATTTTCATTCTACCCGCAACCGTGCGGCCCCTGTGCCCAATGTCAAGGTAAAATTACTTTGATTTTTTTTGTTAAAGTTTTTTCGTGTACTACATCTCTGCAACTGCTTCACCCATTACCTTGATACTTCACATGGGTGTTTATCATCATTGTCGCGCCCGCTTGCGGAAAGCGTGATATCATCGGCATCTTGGCATACGTCCGTCCGTACGTCCGATTGTCCGGTTAAAGTGTTTTGGTTATGTCCATGCCTCGCCCCAAGGCGCACCATGCAGGCCACGGCCATCTAGTCTACAAAAAGTGGGTATAATTATGTTATCCAAGTGTCTATGCTTGGAAAAAACCTGGCCTTCGTGGCTTTGCCTCGTTTCTTGTTTACCATCTTCGAAAGAAAATTCTAAAGACAGTCCTAAAAAAGTTCAAATGAAATATTCCAGTCCATGGTAAAAGAGTTAACCCCTAAGTAACTGGAATGATTTTGATATGTTAATTTTGCAACCCCAAACCAACCATCACAAAATGATTTTCAGACTAGTCCACTTGTAAAAAGAGCAGATCCTGATGAGACGGCTTGTCACGAGCCGGCTCATCTGGATCTACTACACTTTTCGCCAATACCACTATACAGGCCTGTAGTGTTGAAAGGGTTAACCTTTGAACCCGAAAGCCACTATAGCGTCATGCAAACAGTGCATATCCAGATGAGCCAGGATCTGCCAATCTGTAATTTTCATATTTTTTAGAACAAAAACACTGCCTTTTCAAAAATGGACTAGTTTGAAAACCATTTTGTGATGGTTGGCTTGGTTGCAAAATTAACATATCAAAATCCATTCCAGTTACTTAGGGGTGAAAGGGTTAATATTGGAAGCTAGGTGAATTATTTTCTATCACCTGTGGTACATTGCGTCCAGTTTCGATTACAGGGCGCAGCAAGGTGACATTTGATGAGACTCTCGCCTGGATTCTCGATGAGGAGGACAAACGGAGGGCGGAGATCAGACGGGCTGTCAATCAGGGTAGGCCGTGATCTCCGTAATTATTAGAATAAATGCCATCAGGGCTATGCAATTAAATGGCGCTTACTTGCGAACAGTGCGATATACGCATCAGTATGTGCGTCCGGGTTTAAGTTTTTAGTTATTTGTTTTCCATATACTATCAAAGCCTTGGCGGGCGCAACATGCGGGCCGCGGCCATCTAGTATGAATTAGTTTTGTCTTTGTAATTGCATGAAAACATAGTATTTTGAATTTTGAGGTGACTTTAGTAGGGGAAAACTTAACTGAAAATTCAGGAGTGGTGCTACTATTAGAGAGGGGGCTACCATTAGAATAAATATGGTATATATGGCTGTGACTGGAGAAATCAGGCCTATGGGATTTGTGACCAAAGCAGCTCCTGATCAAAGCACACTGATGTAGACTGATAATGATCTTTATTGTTCTTAGTTGGGTATTTAATCGATGGATTCATGAACAGTGCAGATCCTGGTCTGGATCTACACTAGTTGCAAAACCCCATTTCTCCAGTCACAGCCACAAATAGGGAATAACCACCAACCTTTGTTGGATACAGGATATATTTCACAATACAGCCATGCTTGATTAACCCATTCCTTTCAGAATACACCTTTACAGGTATGAAATTTATTCAATATAATTTTATTTTTATGCCCAAGTCTCGGTAGAGCCGATGGCATATAGTGTGTCCATCCAGCACATTAAGAAGTTCACCGGAGTATCAAAAATCTGCCACCCGGGGGCATTCGTGTGCCGACAGGCCACATTTTTTTGTTATTTTTTTTATTTCTCAATGAAAGTATATGTTGTGACCACTCATTTGAACCGCCTCGATGAGCCGGTTCATATGGTGGTCGCGACATACATGTATACTACTGAGCGCATAGAAGGAAAATATTTAGGATTTTCTACAAACATAAGGGCGTATCCGCATGAAAAGGATTAATTAACCCTTTCAACACTACATACTGCTTTCCTAATGTTTGCAAACAGTGTATATCCAGATGATCCGGCTCATAACGAGCCGTTTCATCAGGATCTGCACGGTTTGTGGATATTTTCTGACCATTGACAAAACACCCCTTTTCTGGCTAATGGAAGAGTCGATACCAGTTAGATAGGGTTGATTAGGTTAATAACAGTTTGGTATACTTCACTGATTTAATTTGAATAGCGTCAGACTCACTTATTATACTCTAGTACATGATATATAGCAAGGTTTTACATGAATGAAAACATGCAATATGGCATGCTCTTCTGCTCTTCAAATTTGTACTTACCATTGCAGTTAAGAAATATGTTAAACATAAAAACCTGGGGCCAGTTTTCCTAAACTTTGCGCGATAAAATTGTTTGTACAAAGATTTCTGTGTCATGGGTAATTTCACAATCGGGGTTCATCCTTACCAGAATTCCGATTGGAAACCTGTAGCCGATTCCATCAAAATTGCAAAGTATACTTATCTAGCAAAGTAAACTTCGAGGGAATAATCATTTATTTTTCCTTCAATGCATTATTTGATATAGAACTAACGACTGCAGAAATTTGATGATCAAAAGTATGCATAATTATTATACTGAATTTATTACATTATCACAGCCAAAATGGTGACATAGGCTACTGGTTTGGCCCTCACATACGTCTTTGGCATTTTGTATGTGACATGTGACAGTTGAATCTGGTTATATCCCTTATGTGAGTATTATGTATGACGGGGGATTACAGTCAATAACTCGAGGGTTGCTCGCGAGTTAAAATACAGCACGCGAGATCTTAAATAGCTAGCGTGCTTCTTTTACCTCGCGTGGTAAATGTAGCTCGTGTGGTACATTAAGCAGGCGAGCTTGTAATTAGTAGCACGAGTGGTAAATGTTGCTCGCGTGCTAATGACGGGGCAAGACAGTCAATACATGATGTTTTACTGTAGCTCGTGTGGGTCTTATACCTTGAGTGCTAAAGTAACCACGCGTGCTGTTGGTTAGGCTCGCGAGCTGAAGAATGGCTCGTGTGCATATTGTAGCTCGCGTCCTACAATGACCACGCGAGCTCTTTTAAGAGCTCGTGTGCTATAATGGCTCGCGTGGGTCTTGTACCTCGCGTGCTAAAGTAACCACGCGTGCTGTTGTTTAGGCTCGCGTGCTGAAGAATGGCTCGTGTGCATATCGTAGCTCGCGTCCCACAATTACCACGCGAGCTATTTTAAGGGCTCGTGTACTATAATGGCTCACTTTGGTCTTGTACCTCGCGTGCTAAAGTAACCATGCGTGCTGTTGTTTAGGCTCGCGTGCTGAATAATGGCTCGTGTGCATATTGTAGCTCGCGTCCCACAATGACCGCGCGAGCTATTTTAAGGGCTCGTGTGCTATAATGGCTCGCGTGGGTCTTGTAGCTCGCGTGCTAAAGTAACCACGCATGCTGTTGTTTAGGCTCGCGTGCTGAAGAATGGCTCGTGTGCATATTGTAGCTCGCGTCCTACAATGGCCACGCGAGCTCTTTTAAGGGCTCGTGTGCTATAATGGCTCGCGTGGGTCTTGTACCTCGCGTGCTAAAGTAACCACGCATGCTGTTGTTTAGGCTCGCGTGCTGAAGAATGGCTCGTGTGCATATTGTAGCTCGCGTCCTAAAATGACTACGCAAGCTATTTTAAGGGCTCGTGTGGTTACAAGTTAGCTCGTGTGGTAGTAACAACCAATCACATCGTCTGTTACAAATATGTATGGTTAATACTGGTGTTGTTGTTGTTGTTTTTGTTGCTATATACGAGACTGACATTTCGGCGCTTATTTTTATTCGCCACACCTGTCTGTGGGAATGGTCCATTTTTTTACCCGGTTTGTGTGATTTGGCTGATTAATTTTTTGGCCCGGTTTGTGGGATTGGAAAATGCATTCACCAACAAACTATTTCATTTTATCTGTGAATTGGGACTATGTTATAGCAGAACAGAACAAATCGTTTATTTTCGCAAAAAAGTTTCAGTCCACACGCAGGTGGAATAAGAAACAAACAAGGCATGTATGATCATGATGATAAGTACTAAGCATGGTGACGTCTATAAAGCTCATGTAGGCCGGCGATTCGCCACGACGAGACGGGGTCCACAGACTACTAAAATGAATTAACATTAATAATTGATAATCAATTGTATGCACTGGTTGACCAGACACACTGGGTGTGTCCATTTGTGCTCTACCAGTATTGGCCTCTTACTACACTCCCCAATCATATAAAATAGGTTAGACCTATAAACTTAAATCTGGACAAAGACAATAATATAGGGCAGAACTGAATTAGGTTCCCTGAGTAGGAGAACATAGTGACTAGAATGAATAAGCAATGAGTGATTGGAAGCATATACATGATAGAGTGACTAGTCTATATGGAAATGGAAGCCATGGGTATTTATCAGGATGACAGACACACGTATGCAGGTGTGAATTAGTGGACACTTATTGGGAGGTAGGACTGGATTGTATTTAGAACTGGGAGTCAGAGACATTTATTGGGATAGTGTATTTTGGATATGTACATGCAACGATAACCTTTATAACCCGAGTATGAGTCGGACACTCAATACTATTCGCAGAGCTTGAAATTTCTACACACTATAACCCTAGTATGAGTCAAGACACTCAGTACTCTTCGAGAGCTTGAGATGTCTACATAATCTCATCATGTCTGCAACGTCCTCGGAGCCTCCCTCGAATCAAGTGAATTCATCGCACCCGTGATGCGAACAGATCTCCACACAAGCCTGGGGAAAGCTGCCGGACATGTCCGCTGGTGTGTCGTTCAGCGGTCACTGCGTCGATGATGTTACCCTTGGCCCCAGCGAAGCAGTTGCACCAATGTGAGGCGAACTAGACTCCACACGAGCCTGTGGATCACATTTCGACGTATCCTCTGGTGACTGGGTTTGGGGTCGCGGCGTCTATGAAGTTACCCTTGGCCTGAGCGAAGCAGTTGCACCACTGTGATGCGAACTAGACTCCAGACGAGCCTGGGGATCACGTCACGACATATCTGCTAGAGGTCTTGGGGTCAACGTCGATGATGTTACCCTTGGCCCGAGTGTAGCAGTTGCACCATTGTGATTCGAACTAAACTCCACACAGGCCTGTGGATCACATCTCAACGCATTCTGGAGATTGCTGGAGGTTGTTGACGTCTTACACCATACTCTTAAGTACATGTATTTACCAATTATTACAGATAATCAGCCTGCATCACTACCAAACTCTTTATACGTAAGCACAGTTATTTACTACTTTCTCCCCTATTTTATTATTAAAGGAACAGATGAAGCATGTTTAATGATATGTCATATTCAGCAGTCCTCAAGCTAGTTAATCCATTATAGTTTTTGTGTGAAAGTACACTCACAATATCCTGATCTAGTGCCAGGTGCCATAATTGCAAAAGTGTTGAGGAAGAAGAATACTGTTAGATAACGACCTTTTACATGAATGAAGTACAATTACATTTCAAACAGCTTTGTGATTGTCTGTGCTTATCGTTTGTGGGTAGATGCGAGATGTAATTCCATGATGCACAGACGCCTCTGGTTCCCGATTCCTCCGTTTTGTAATCCACATTATTGTATATTCTCGCGGATTATCGGTCTAGTTGGTACTCGGTAATAGGTATTTGCGACCACGATCAGGATTCCTGTTAGCAACGTACCAAAGTAGACAACAGCTTACTAGTCTGAAAAGCACTGGTTAGCACTCAACTTGCCTGGTGTCGGCTCTTTGTCTGTTAAGGGTAACAGCATAGTGAGATTTACATTATTTCACTAGACTACTACCCCCCTGCACATGTATTAATCAGTTATAACAGACTACTGGCCAGACACTTTTACCCTTTCTCTCACCGGCACCGTTATATCTCGAGCCTCCATCTCACTAGGTACGTCAATGCCGTCTATTCCCTTCGCAGGGCTGGACACACATTGAAACCCAGGTTGTAGCTGGAGGTCAATCCAACCGTATCTACAAGAGTTCCATGTAATATATTCCCTTCACAGGGCTAGATATACACTAACTCTATAATCACGGTGGTGGTCCCGGTAGTGTGGTATAAACATTGTTACAGACTGGAAGTTCTGCTGTACCCTATAAATTAGGCCATTGTTCTGCATGTGAAGAAGATGTTGTCCAAGTTCCTGCAGCACCGTTGTATGGCTGCTAACAAGCATTGGTGCAGAAACATTACACTGGCCTTCCACAGCCGAGATGGGGCGAGTATCTCTACTCTAGTTGTTGGGGCTGTGTGATGGTGGCCACATCCGCCGTGCGTACCACTGTTGTCTGCACCTCCAGGTCGTGAGTGAGGTACTCCAGCTTCCTCCAGCAGCTTTATAATCCACTCCGGTAGTCTGTGGACTGCTTTGTGTTGCACCACTGGAGATCGGTGTCCCTCCAATGTGTATGTCGGTGCATGGTAGTCATTTGTGCTGACTAATTTGCTGTTCGGGTATGTCCCTGAAGCATCCACGAATTGGAGCATATTTGTCACCATACGATTTGCTACAAACTGTTTGGAAGCAGGCGTCACACATTGTTTCATCTTCTTGACTAATGCAACACAAGTATCTGCCATCCACAATAAGCGACTGTTGGTAGTACTAGTGTTCTTTAGCCTGGCAGGTGTTTGCAATTTAGTGCAGATCTGCAAGTGTTTGTCGCTGACAATGGTGTGCTGCAAGGTGACCATTGTGAGTGTGATGGGAATGTTTGTTGACTGGGTAGAACCAGTATGATGCAGGCTATTTGGAGGTAATAGTTGTGTGCACGCTTGTGAAGTTGCACTACCTGTATGTGATAAATTACTACGTTGGCCAGTGAGCAATTGCAAACATGCGTGTAGCTGTACATTTATTCCATCAACAGTGATTGGTAATGTTTGAATGGCTGTTACAGGACTGCTTGCATATTCTGGCAGCGACTGAATTCTACAAGTATCTGAACATGGTTCATCATTCTGTTGGTCCTCTGTGTGCAGCAATTCAGTCTGCATTGGTGTTCCATGCTGTTCCGAGGTAGATACACCTGGTAACTGCGGTGTTCCATAATCTTGAGGTTTTACCTCCAATGCAACAGTTTGACCACCCTCCGGCGTCGCCTCTGGCTGTCTTGTTTGGTCAGATGAGGATGGTTGGCTCTTATACAGAACACTATTCATTGTGTCAAGGGCTTGCTCGATAGACCAAGGACTCGTACTCATCACTTGCTTGCCGGCTTGTTCATCGACTGCTCCACGGCAGAATTGGATTATTGCCTTACGATCTACAAACTTCTTTGGTTTTGATCGGAAGGTTATCGCCGCAGCCAGTTAGATGCGGTCTGCCCAGTCGTTGAGTACCTCATCTTCGTATTGCCAGGTATCGTGGAACAAATTCCTTGCTTCTACATATTGACTGTAGTTTGGGCGGTCTTCAGAATGTGGGTCCTGGTGTGTGCCTTGGGCAGGTGGTCCCAGGTAACAATTATGTGGTGCTCCAACATTATGCATGGTAGGTGGTATCGGTCATCCATTCATCATGGGATGCGGCATGGGAGGTGTTGGCCATCCATTCATTATGGGAGGTGTTGGCCATCCATACATCATGGGGTGTGGCATGGGAGGCGTTGGTATCGGCCATCCATACATCATGGGATTACAACCAGGATAGGCGGCGTGCTCTTTCCCAGAGTATAGATCCGCATGTGTTGCATTATCCATTGTCAATACGAAACAACGACTTTCCCTAAGTCTTTATGTTTCCGATATGCCCTTTCCTCCCTCTCAATTACAAATGGAAATGATAGCAACCCTCGTAACTCAATAATTCAATACGGTCTAACCTTTCGCAAGGTCCAACTACTGTATGAATTACAGTTTTTAATAATTAAAAGTTGGTATAAGTGACTATACGTAACTGACCAATCTCTTAATTATTAAATAGTTCTGCTAACTCGATAATTCATGATGGTTTAACCTTTCGCAAGGTCTAACTACTGTATGAATTACCAAGTTTTTAATAATTACAAGTTGGTATAAGCCACTTTATGTAACTCACCAAGCAATTAATTATTAAATAAATCTGCAAAATCAATACTTCATAATGATCTAACCTTTCTCAAGGTCTGACTACAATATTGAATTATGTTGCACTGTCTTGTTTCTGTGGTATAATTCAAAAGTTCACAATAATCTCGCAATTGAGAGAGTGCCCTTTCAAATTATACTGTTCCCGTATTCCCGTTCCCCGTTGTAAATTCCTAAATTAATCTTGAAGTGATAAACAACAATTCTCGAAAAATTCAGGAATTCAATTCTTTCAATAATTAATAAGGCCACAGCCTTTCGCAAAGCCAGCCTATGTAATAATTATTGAAAAAATTAAGAAAAATATAAGGACAATGCAATAAATACTGTCTCGAAGTTGAAAGACGCCCCAGACTCAACAATAGAATCGGGCAAAAAAAATTAAAATGCCTCGACAACCAAATGGTTATGAGTATTTATTGTTCTAGCCTGTGATACAAGACCAACAAAAATTCTAAAGTGAAATAAAAAAAATAAAGAAAATTTTCCCCGCCAAAAAAAAGTAGTTCCCCCAAATTTTCTATTTTATTCCATGTTTTTTTTTTATTTTGCACAGGCTCGATTTGCTCGCAGCGCCATTATAGTAAACTTACATGCTACCTGCGTGACGCGACACCCAATCCATATCCTGTGAAGGCTGGGCTATGCCAGAGTCCAATGTCGGGTATTGGGTCATCTCGGGTACAGGTTATATGCACATGTAAAGTGTACTACCAATACAAGTGAGAACACTATATAATAGGACTAATACAGTACTATATAATAGGACAATATCTCCTAACTATCCCTGTGTGAGTGGAGAGTATCCCACGTCCAAAGGTCCAGCCTGTAGGAGATCCTATCAATAGGTGTTGTCTGTATGAGGTCCAAGTGTGTTCTGCCTAGTGTGTAGCAATATGGATATCCAGACTTGATTGTATGCACTGGTTGACCAGACACACTGGGTGTGTCCATTTGTGCTCTACCAGTATTGGCCTCTTACTACACTAGGTGAAAAAGTGGCAAGTGAACCAGCATGTAGATATCTATTTACTATAAATAGCATGTGTCCACCAAATACAGTTTACAGTTTAGAGATGCATAATAAGTAACATGTATTTATCAAATAAGATTTATAGTTACTGCATGACCCACAGTGTGAGCTATGCAAAGAAAACAATTGGAAAGCGCAAAATTGAAAATTGGAAAGCGCAAAATTCCACACTCAAAATAAATACGCAGTAGGTCTATTTCGACCAAATCGAGGTCAGTGTGATTTGACATTCAATCACCCAGAGCCGACACGTGGTGTGTGTCCTTGCTGCTGTTTGGTTCACTAGTCCACTATAATAGTAAAATATAGTACACACTACCATATTTAGCAAATGTATTCTGTGAATGAGTGACAGAATTTACATATGTGTACAGATGATTCACCACAGCTGATGATTGGTCGAGAGTTTGTCCTTGGCCTCGTAATATATTATAATAGTTTATTTATAGCAGGGACCATACATACACTCATTTTTCATAGTATATAGGCCTAATATCATTTGGACGCAAAACATCTAAGCTTTGTTAAACATTGTTAATACTTTATCAATTAGCAAATGTTTTAGGCAAAAAGAATATTTCAATCACATACGAGGGAATGAACTAAAATAATATATATCTATTCTGTCATTACAATCTTCCTCATATTTTTCAGATGTAGCAATGGCAAAGCCATACATGTGTATATCAAAATGTAAGAAGTGGGCTTAGTCCATCTTCAGTCTGGGTGGACACCGGCCTGTGATCAATAAATGATGGGTGTATCCGAGGGCAAGTACAGTACTCAACCCATAAAGGCAAGAACTGGAGTGGCCGTCAGAGACATCAGATGCATGTACTATACCAACATTAGTGCACAGCATTAATTAAGAAGCACAATGCTATCTTGAGTCCATCTCAATGACATCAATGAGTCTATGATAGCAACCGCAGTACAGGCCCCCAAGGGGGGCATGCACAGAGGCCACCATCACAGACACCAGCTGGACCTATTTTTAGCCATCATGAGCAATAATAAACATTAGTGTCCATTTACAGTGAATCATAAATGCATGATAGGTGGATTTGAAGGCAGATTCAATACCTACTTAAATAAGTATATAAGTATAGCAATAAGTATAGACTATTGGCGATCTTTCAGAATTCATGAAAATTATGTCCATTTTGGCGAAGTGTGACCATGGTCCGTTACAGACTCGTGCGACTTTATGAGTACGCTCAGCCAAACAGTCGGTTACACGACATATGCGACCATCGTAGCCACATATTAGCATGACCGTACGGTCTGGTAAGGGGGGTCTACACTGATATGCAGAGAGATATAAATTTGTACAGTTGTTAGCTCTCGGCAGTGTAGTGGAATTACAAAGAATTATATGTACATACATACCTGGTACAATGTACATGTGTAGGTCAATACATGACGGGTTACTTAATATCATGCTTCAATAAGCGAAAGTCGCTCATAACTGTATATAAAATTAACAACAAAGGCTGACTGTTCAAAGATCAACTCACGAGCGGCGAGTACATGTTCAAGGGGAGGCATCGTGAATTCGTGTTCAGTTGGCATCGTATCAGATAGCGTAAATCTGTGATTTTATGGCAGCTACATGTAATCAGGGTAGTGGATCAGGGTAGTGGATGTGTCCATGTTCCACATGTATATGTGTATGGTTCATATCTACCCTCGTACTGTCAATTTGTGTCTGCCCATGGTCCAGATCTGAAATATATAGTTCATATACGTGTTCTGTGTCCATATCGGCAATCACGTGGTTAATATATACCTAGCTATGATGAATAGCAACATGCATATATAATAGATATATTCTCAATGATGACATGTAATATTTTAAACTACTAAAGCATTCCTGTTTTGTAGAGTGTACGACATGCCTGTTGGGGGGGGGGGTGGGGGGGGGGGGGGGGCGGCGGAGACCACTGGGAAATAGACATTCCCGACTGTGGGGATTAAATCTGTGTCTAATTCCCTAGTGGGGGACTGTCATTTCCTATACTAAAAAAAAAAAAAAACTATGCAATAGTTGGATGTCTAATTCCCACACCCTTGGGCATAATGGGTTGTCTAATTATCTGGTGTTGGGAAGATTTTGCTGCGATGTCACTAGTCACAGTGGGATGGGCAGAACTGTAAATACAATATTTACCAGACAATTATTTTAATATATTTTACATGTACAATGGCGATGTGAAGATAATGGCGTCGAATGAAAAAGTGCGCCGTGTTGCGTGCGCATACAACATGCATTCCAGTGTTAGTCACGTGATAGGAGAACAATAGTGCAGCCAATAAGTACTGAAATAGAACAGTTCAGTATGCTACATAAAAGTATTACGTTTTACACTATTGACGGCAGATGACACTGGTTATAGACTGGATGGGAATATACATAACAAATACGCAGGTTTTTGTAATATCTATTCCCATATAATAACTTTCACCCGCCACACATTGTATACACAATGTCATGACTTACCACTAGAAACACAGTAAAATACCAAATTATTGGGGTAGTTCCCAAGCAGCATTCGTGAGGGGTATATTGCCCTTTGCGTATGCCAGATTCCGTCCTAATTAGAGGGTATTCCGTACGCCGAGCTACAGTACGCCGTACGCGAAGATTGTACTCGTAGTGTTTAGTATTCCGTACGCCAGCAAATTCCGGGTGCCGCGAAAAATCAGTTGAAAACTGGTAAATGTACCGATAAATTGCGTCTACATTGTTGTATGTTTCAAAGTTTTCTTGGAGGACCTCACCTACCACCCTCTGCAACGGTCCCGGATTTACTAGGTAGGGTCGGTCTGCTTTTATTTTTATACGAAATCACCATAAATATTTGTGCTTACATGCCAAATAGTACCGTAACATACATTCTGCATGGCCCTAATCAACAAAGCTAACGGCTGACAAAGCGAATAAAGCAAAAGTCAGCGGCTGAATCTCAGACATACAACAACAACAACAAAATGGAAGCGGACTCTGACCATGCTGCTGTTGTTGTTGTTTTTCGGACAGGTTTAAATGGCGGCCCGCATATATTTGTAACAGACGATCTGATTGGTTGTTACTACCACACAAGCTGAATTGTAACCACACGAGCCCTTAAAAGAGCTTGCGTTGTCATTGTAGGACGCGAGCTACGATATGCACACGAGCCATTATTCAGCACGCGAGCCTAAACAACAGCACGCGTGGTTACTTTAGCACGCGAGGTACAAGACCCACGCGAGCCATTATAGCACACGAGCCCTTAAAATAGCTCGCTTGGTCATTGTGGGACGCGAGCTACGATATGCACACGAGCCATTCTTCAGCACGCGAGCCTAAATAACAGCACGCGTGGTTACTTTAGCACGCGAGGTACAAGACCCACGCGAGCCATTATAGCACACGAACCCTTAAAAGAGCTTGCGTTGTCATTGTAGGACGCGAGCTACAATATGCACACGAGCCATTCTTCAGCTCGCGAGCCTAAGCAACAGCACGCGTGGTTACTTTAGCACGCGAGGTATAAGACCCACGCGAGCTACAGTAAAACGTCGTGTATTGACTGTCTTGCCCCGTCATTAGCACGCGAGCAACATTTACCACGCGTGTTACTAATTACAAGCTCGCGTGCTTAATGTACCACACGAGCTTGTAATTAGTAGCACATGAGCTACTTTTACCACGCGAGATAAAAGAAGCACGCGAGCTGTTTAAGATCTCGCGTGCTGTATTTTCATTCGCGAGCTACCCTGGCGTTATTGACTGTAATCCCCCGTCATAATTATGATTATTCGTAATCCTATTTTAGGGGAAGGGGCGAAGTGACTTGTGTGGTATGGACCTGGCGCCAGGTCCGGTTATTCTAATTTCAGGGCTGAATATATTTTTTCTCGATGTAAATATTCCGTTCTGATTTTGGGATTTTCCCACCATTGCAGCAGGTTCAAAATGGGATAGATCCTGTTTTCCCGCCCTTACATGGCATTAGCTGTTGATAGGCCATTAAACACCAATAAACAAACATAACAAACAAAGATTTCTATAAATTTACTTTTCGCAGTAATGTGATTCACTAATGCTACCAGCTTCCACCTACAGCTAGGGGTCAATAACTCTGAATAAATCCACCAAAGAATTACCCAAATCAGCTGCTAATGCGAACAGTACTCAGGACCTGTTTTCAGTCCTGTCTGTTCATGACATTACACTGCTCTTGATCCATCCATCCATCTATCCATCCTAATCTATTTTCAGTGCGAGCAGCAGCAACAGCGACAGCTACAACAACCAACCAAGGTTCATCTAGTGCCAGCGCAACGGCTGTGGAATCGGCTTCCAGCTCGGCTATCAGTAGAGTAGTGAACCGTGCCACGCTACGGAATGTTACAACAGCAGTTGGTTCCTCCAGTCCAGCAGCCGGTAAGCCGTTGTTTGTTCCTGGATTGGTCAGAAAGTTCCAAGACTTATGTTTTGTGCACTCGTGTCTCTCAGTGGGTTAGAGATTGCACTTACCCTGGAGTTACTTCCCTTGTGTGTGGCTGTGACTGGAGAAATGGGGCTTATGGGATGTGACCAGCAGTGTAGCTCCTGATCAAATAACATACTCCTGTAGGCTGATAACGATATATATTGCTTGATGATTTATATTGATTGTCCGAAGCGTGACAAATGTTTCATTGATGGAATGGCGAACAGTGCAGATTCTGACCAGACTGTGCAGATGCACAGGCTGGTTTGGATCTACGCTGGTCGCAAAACCCATGAGCCCGATTTCTCCAGACACAGCCACATTTATTTGATGTCTGTTGCTGATACTCATTCGGCCGGCAGTAGATTGGTTAACTGCACCATGTTACAGAATGTTATGAGGACATCTGTAGATGTATCTAACTGGGACAGGGGGACTTTATCATTATTCATATTTTAATTTTATAGCCCATCCATCCCATTTGTCAAGGTGTTCGTTCTATCAAAGGATTTTTTTTTCTACTTAACTGACCATGTGATTGGTATTTATTTAGGTCGTTTGTTAAAAGGTGTAAAAACCCAATCACTTGTTTACAATCGCTTGTTTACAGGCACGGCTCAAGGAGCGACCGGGAATGGCGAGACGGAGAGTAAAAAGAAACACGGGAAGAAGAAAAACAAAGGCAAATCGGGGGACAAGTCAAGTGGGGCCACTGCTACAAGTGCAGCTGCTCTCCTACCGCGGGCTGAGACAATAGGTAGGCCAGTCGGTTAGTCCAGTCCATTTCATACTGAGGTTGTGCACATTTTTGCACAAAAAATAATCTCTTAATTATGCACAGATGTTGTATACGTTGTTACCACTCATTGGAACCGTCTCGTTGAGGCGATTCAAATGAGTGGTCACAACATATACGTTTGAGAAGAAGGAATAAAAATAGCGAAGCAAAAATAATTCCCTTTATTATGTGTAGAAGTTTCTGAGATGGTTCAAATTAGTGGTCACAGCATTACACTTTGGAGAAGTAAGAAAAATAGCGGAACATACATGTAAATGAAATCTCTTAATTTTTCACAGAAATTTCTAGACGGTTCGAATGAGTGGTCACAGCATATACTTTGGAGAAGAAGTAAGAAAAATAGCGGAAAATAAATGTAATTCTTAATTATACATAGAATTATACCACTCATTGGAATCGGCTCGTCGAGAAAACTACTAATATAGTATTGTCATCCTACTTGTTTGTCGGATTAGACTTTAAACTGTGGTCCCGGCTCTATATGACCTTTATAGCTGTTGCTGTGACGTTAAACCCATTCACTTTCACTGTTGTAATACGGTACATGCATAAGGAAACATATTTTTCGTCCATTCTTTAGATGACCTTTTTCGGGCAAAATAAACATTGATTTTCCATTACCGGATGTGTTAATTGGAATTATTATACTTTTTATATCAAACGTAAATGCCATTCTTGATATCAGGGGCGATAACCATGTTTTCTTAAAATATTAACTATTTTTCTCTGTATTTAATTTTGGATGTGCAATGATCATAATGTATAAAATGTTGATAAAAATATTTATTCAGGTGACGCATTTAATTGATATAAATAATTAAAAAATATCCATCCACATATGCATATCAAAACAGCCTGATACAACCGCGTGTCTCTATCACTAATTTAAATATTAATCAATGATTATATCTGTATAGCGGGCACTCTTAATGTTTAAAACTGGTGGAATAGTTATAGAAGTATACAATTATTTAAGTCGTATAAAGAACATGTTGTGCCTGATAGATGGGATCTCAACTTTAAATCAACAGTTACTAAGATTCTATATATATATTAACCCTTACACCGCTAAATTAATTTTTTGTCGTCTGCTGTTTATTTTCTATTTTCCATTTTTCTCATCAAAAACATGCTTTGACAGCACTTTTGAATAATTTACAACATGCTTTGACAATACTTTAGAATCATTTCCAATGTAAGTGCTGTCAAACCATGTTTTTATTGAGAAATAAAGTAAGATATAAAAGCAACAGCAGACGACAAATGTTGTGTGTAGCGGTCTAATGGTTAAAGTTACTTCTTTTCATCATAAATACACTACGATGTCATACATTCAACTTGTCACCGTTGGCAAACAGTCAATCTAAACAATTACATCAAGGATATCATTAGACGGTTATTCATGCCAAAGAAATGACTATTCAGCTTTGCATTGGCTTACTGATAAAATAGTTTCCCATACTCAATTGTCAGATTATATGTGGCTGTGACTGGAGAAATGGAGCTTATAGGTTTTGCGGCCAATGTAGATCAAGATCAGCCTGTCCATCAGCAAAGTCTGATCAGGATCTGCACTATTTGTTATTCCATCAATGAAACACCCGTCGTGCTACAAGCAATACATATACAATGGTGTCGGCTAATTTTGTGCACCAAACACATTTAAATGCCATTAACACCATTAACATATTCAGTAAAAATAAAATTCCCTGAATATTCAATGCAGTTCAAAGCTGTATGTGCAGGTAAAATGTCATAATGTTCTGACGTCAGTAAGTGACCTAAATTGTGTGATGTATGACATCACATGCGTGTTTGCAACGTCACATTTCTTTCTGATAATGCTGCGCATCTGGCAGTGTAAACAAAATGGCGAACAGCATACTGGATCAGCATAGCAAAATTGGTATGATAAAATTGTGCCACAGTGTAGCAAGTACCGGTAATCAGCTTGTTTATTCTGAAATCCACATATTGTATTATGACGTATGCAAGGCTAAATTTGACTTGAATTGCGCATTAGCCGAGATGACAGTACTGTCTGTTCCACATTTTGTTGCCGACGAATGTTTGGCTATTAAACTTTATTATGCCACCGGGTTTCGAAGAAACGGGTGGCATATAGTGTTTGGACCGTCCGTCTGTCCGTCCGTCAGTCCGTCCGTCCGTCAAACTTTTCGGTTAACCACTTTGTCACAGTTTCTCAAATTTCGGTTAACCACTTTGTCACAGTTTCTCAAATATACTGCAGGTGGCATCCGCGTTCGACAGACGCATTTCTTGTTAAATCTGAAAAAATATTTAAATTTAAGAAGTTCTTCATCAATAACAAAAAAGTGACCCTCCCCAAAACAATTTGATATTGATTTCATTTTATAGCGAAAAAACGATTTTCCTATGGGAATTTAACATGGGGGAAAAAGAGGTGGAAGAAGTGGGGGAGGAGTCAAAATTATGAAACATTTTGGAAATTGACTCTGAAACCTGGTTAGATAGTTTGGAAATGATGTACCGGTAACTAAGAAATCGAGTTAGATTTTGAAAATCGGTCCACAAATAAAAAATTATTTAAACAAATCTTATGTTTAGCCCCCATGTTAAATTCCCATAGGAAAATCTTTTTTTCGCAATAAAATCAATATTTGATCGAATTTCATAAAAAAAATTGACTTTTTTGTTATTGATGAAAACGTACTTACATTTAAATATTTTTTAGATTTAATGTGTTTAATAGCAGCCAAAAGTTTGTCGGCAGAAAAACATGGAACAGACAGTAGTTATACATGTAAGGCTACATGAGTATGCTATTATATCAGGAGCTACACTGGTCACAAGTGTCATAATCCCCATTTCTTCAAAAACATATGGGCCGGGCTCTGTGAAAACCGGCCTTAATGACAACATTTTCAATTTGCATTTGTTTACATTTTCTGATGCGGACACCTTTCGAAAACAATATTCTGAAAAGAAAATACAATTATGTTTAATAGTTTTTGTTTTTTCTCACTTTTTGTAGCACCATGTGAATCACGCACGAAAAAAAAACGTACGTCAGAAACGGCGACGTTTGTACAATGCAACTCAACAGCCTACAGTAGAAATGAGTGTTCATAGACTCATTGACGGTGCTTGCTGTAAACTGTATTTGCTGATAAGTTGCACTAAATGTATCTGCAAGTGTTAGTATGTATACTATCAAACATTGATCAGAATAAAACTATGATATGTACATGTAGTGAACAAAACAAACGCACAACTATTGATTTTAAATCTATAATTAGCCGACCTGTGGCTTCGTAATTTGTCATCATCACCATAATATATTCATATACGTGTGTCGTCAGAAATATAAGATGTAATTATTTAAGAATTGGCGTCATTTATAGTTAATTGTGACGTCATTTATTGATTTAGGCAATACGTCACCAAAGACCAAAAACCTAAACGGCATTCCTGGTGTTGGAAATTGTAAATTATATGCACATCGTATCGGTGATTGAAACAAATGCATTTTATTTCTGTAGAAATGAATGACCAGAATTTGGATAGGTCTATGGCTGCACATATCAATGACTTCAGCGCCCGATGGGGTCTAGAGGGTAGTCGGACACCCCCGGAAATTTTTAAACAAACTGTTCATTCCCAGTTCATCTCAGAAAGCGGGACTGTGTAGCCAATATAACTGGCGGACGGGCTAATGTACATGTACCCCGTACTAGCAGGTAGCAGGTATATGGGAAAATGCTGCGCTGACCCACACTCCCTCGACTGGCACCACCGCCTCTGCCAGGAAAATGTGGAGATGTAACATACATGGTTGTATAATTGTTACATGTCCCGATAGAAATACCGGCAGTATATTCTCTTGTCGGGAATAATTAATTTGAAAATGAAATGTGCCATTTAGTTTTGTTGTGTTTCCGAAAAAGTACATTCAGCGCATTTGTAAACAAAGAAACAGCCATGCTAAAAACAAGGGCGGATTCACGTAAGGGAAACCCCGGCGCCGCCCCCCCCCCACACCCCCCCCCCCCCCCCCCACCTCCCCTAAAATTTGGCGAGTAAAGATATTTTTGCTCTAAAATGCGCCATAACGCAGCAAAATGGGGTGTAAATATCAAACATATTCTGGAGGGCATACCGCCGGACCCACCTAGCAGTCTCCCCAGCTCCGCTTGGTCGACGAACAAACGGTGCTAGTTCGAAAGTATAGTAAACTATTTCAATTAAGAAGTCTCGCCCCCCACCCTAACCTGAAATTCTGGGTCCGCCCCTGAAAAGTACCTTGGCGTACAGTAGCGCTTTTCTGCAGGTCAACTATACGTACTATACAAATACTATACGTATACTCATATGCATATAATATAAACGTACGGTATATTTGTAACATACATACCAACCAATATCGTATAGATATACCATTCAAATCGTACGTTTATACGATTTTTATACATGTGTATAATTCTGGTACGTTTGTATCGTACAAACATACCAGATTTGTGTACGGTATCAATGTACCTGCATACCATAAATGTATACGATATATTAACAGTGTTGCAGTGTACTATTTTCACTAATATTTGGTCCGCCCCTAATATTTGGTCCTCTTTGGAGTCGAGAATTTCTTTAAAATGAGAGGTGTTTTCAGTAGAATGAAAAGCCACCCTTCGGGTATGGTATATTCATTCCATATCCATACGGATATATCCACGGATATATCGTAATACGAATGAAATCGTAGTGTTATACTACCTTCGTATAGTACGTTTGTACTATACGATGATACGGTACAAACATACCAATATTATATGATCTTACGATATGCTCATTAAATATACCAATACTATACGATTACGATATGTATACGATATTAGTATATACAAATAGGTAAGGAGCTACTGTACGTACATGTATTTTGCATAACTGCACACTATAACACAGTCAGTGATTTACACACTAACTTTGTCCCGATCACAACATTGATTTTGTTGACGCTCCACACCCTGCGACTATTGTTCGAAGCGGCTCATTTGAATGTAGACGCGTTTAAGGTGTGCATGTGCTTTTGTATTATATTATGTACACGCCTCCGACTAGAACGGCCCTTTGATAACAAACAAAGCACGCAGACGTGCACTATTTAGTACAATGTAGTACAATGTAAGACAATTAACAACAATCTGGCAAAGTCGGAATTCTTAAATGTGTACATGTTGGAGACCTGTGCATCTGTGCAGTCTGATCAGTGTCTGCAATGATTGCAAATATACTAGTAAAATTACTATACATTAATATAACCATATTTACAAGTGGTCATTTTAAAGAATATTTACATTGTTATCAAACGGCAATCATATGGCTGATGCAATGCGATATTTTTGAAAGTCGCTAAATATTACGTGACACCGCACACGTGGTAGAAGATACAGATAGAAATCAGTAGGCTATGTCTTTGGTGGCGACACTTATGTATTACAATAATCTGATATAACCATGATTATTGTGGCGCAGTATATATGCGTGTGACACAATACCAACACACTAAATACTAAAACATGTTTGGCACAGTGTCACCATGATGCGATATGCCAGGAACGGCGTATATTTTGGCACTACCATAATTATACATCTGTGATACGCTTATTTTTCTGAAAATTTCCAAATCGTATTTTTATGTGGACTTTTGAAATATTCGACAGGCGAAACAGTAAATTAAACGAATTAAGCCCTGTGCCCAGTTCTATTTGTTACATAATACTGATTATGTGATGGTGTTATCTAAAAAGTACCGGTTGTATGGTTATTTAGTTTCAAATGTCGTCCATATATGAAAACAAATTCTACAAAATCACTACGTGTTTCGTTGAAGGAAACCGAAAAAACAGACAACTGTCTGAACCACTATGGAAACAACTGTAACATTCTGCTACGCGTATCCAGCATTAAAATGTTTGTGAGCCACAAATAGTAAAACGTACAGTACGATTATATATAGGACAACGTCAACTTATTGAAATGACGCAACTATTTCGAGTGTCAAAATCCGACGTGACGTTGGTTTCAAGCGTAACTTTGCGACGTCATTTTCAGGCTTTCATGACGTTGTCATTAAGGCCGGTTTTCACAGAGCGCGGCCCATATATTATGATAATGTTATATAATGTTTCATTATTTAAACCATGTCTCGTGACTTTTATCAAATACATGTATGGCTGTAACTGGAGAAATGTGGCTTATGGAATGTGTGGATGGTCTAGCTGCTGATCAAATAGCACACTCCTGTAGCCTGATAACGAGCTGTATTTCATGACACAGATGGAATGACGAACAATGCGGATCCTGATCAGACTGTGTGGACGCACAGGCTGATCTGGATCTACATAGGTTGCACAACCCATAATCCCCATTTCTCCAGTCACAGCCACACATGAGACCAATGCAGTGTAAAAACTGCACTGTAAACATGTCTGTATCAGCGAAAACAAGATTACATTTGCATATTTCATACCACAAAATTTTACCTGGTAAATAGAATACCAGGCTGCTGTCATTTAATATCAAGTTTATTAAAGGTACATGCCCACTCAGTAGGCACAGGATTAAATAAGTGTATAGTTGTGAAACTATTCCACCAGTTATAAAAAATACGAGTGCCCGCAAAGCAGGTTTAATCATTTAGTAATATTATTTTTTTACCAATAGGGACTCGCGGTGGTATCGGGATATTTTCATATGCAAATGAGGCATCGTATTTTTAGCTCACCTGAGCGAAGCTCGTGTGAGCTATTGTTACCGCAATGTGTCCGTCCGTCGTCCGTCCGTCGTCCGTCCGTCATCCGTGAACATTTTTAAACGTCTTCTCCTCGGTAACCATTGGGCCTATATTCACCAAACTTCATGGTCATGGTCCTTAGGAAGGGGGATTACAAAATTGTTAAGATGACATCATTACGTAATCCAAGATGGCCACTGTCTAAAAATAGCACAAATTCTTCAAAAATCTTCTTCTGAAGAATCGCCAACCAGATTTCGACAAAACTTGGTAGGAATGATCGATGTACAATGCTCTTTCAAAGTTGTTAAAATGGTGACCCTGGGGTCAAAAGTGGGCGTGGCCCGTGGGGTCAAAATGGGGTCAAATTTTATTTTTGACCGAATATGGTAATGTCATATATCGAAGGTATCAACGAGGCGATCACTCTGGTCATTTCTTGTCGAAATCGGATGGTTATGTCATCCAAGATGGCCGCCGAAAGGTCAAAAGGTTGTTCTTTTATTAGAGATTTCAAAATTCTTCTTCACATGAACCGCTTGGCGCATGGTAGCCAAACTTAAAAGTTATGGTCCATGGGTGAAGCCTTTTCATATTTGTTAAAATGGAGGTTATCGCTAATCCAAGATGGCCGCCGTCTAAAAATATCATAAATTCTTAAAAAATCTTCTTCTCATGAACCGCCTGCCGGATTTCAACGAAACTTGGTAGGAATGATCGATGTACAATGCTCTTTCAAAGTTGTTAAAATTGTGACCCCGGGGTCAAAAATGGGCGTGGCCCGTGGGGTCAAATCCAAGATGGCCGCCAAAAGGTCAAAATGTTCTTTTATTACAGATTTCAAAATTCTTCTTCACACGAACCGCTTGGCTCATGGTGGCCAAACTTCACAGTTATGGTCGGACCGTCCATGGGTGAAGCCTTTTCAGATTTGTTAAAACTGAGGTGGTCGCTAATCCAAGATGGCCGCCGTCTAAAAATAGCACAAATTCTTAAAAAAATCTTCTTCTCATGAACCGCCTGCCGGAATTCGACGACACTTGGTAGGAATGATTGATGTACAATGTTCTTTCGAATAGTGACCCCGGGGTCAAAAATGGGCGTGGCCCGTGGGGTCAATTTGGGGTCAAATTTTATTTTTGACCGAATATGGTCATGTCTATATCAAATCGATATCGGTCTCGGTGAGACGGTTCAAATGATTGGTAACAACATATACCTTGATGGAGAAATAAACAAAATAATTATAATATTTTTTGCAATCTAGTTTTGCTAGAAAATGTCTGATATAAGGAACATTTTTGTCGTGCCTGCTTTAGCAGAGGCGCGACTATAGTCGACGATTTTCCGTCGTCGTCGTACGCGTCGTCCGTTTTTTTTGTAAGGCAAATGCGTTGAAGTTATTTTTTTTTCACAATATCTCTTTAACCCCTTGCCAGACTTTGATAATATTTCACATCAATGTTTGTCTAGGGATGCTGCTTCATTACGCACACCCCCACATCCAAATTCTGAAGGTCATGGTCATTTATTTACTTTTAATGTTCACCGGTTTTGTAACAGAAATGCGTTAAAGTTATTGTTTTTTCACAATATCTCTTTAACCCCTTGCCAGACTTTGATAATATTTCACATCAATGTTTGTCTAGGGGTGATGCTTCATTAAGCACACCCCCACATCCAAATTCTCAAGGTCAAGGTCATTTGTTTACTTGTAATGTTCACCGGTTTTGTTCACGGTCAAATGCCTCGGCAGGCGCGATACCGCTTGCGTGGTGGAATTCTTGTGTGTCTACTGAGTGGGCATGTACCTTTAACCCATTAAAGATGGGATACAATGACAGTAGTATGAGACAAAATCCCTATTTTCTTCATTTAATCTCGAAAGTATATGCTGTTACCACTTGTTTGAACCGTCTCGATGAGACAGTTTAAATGAGTGGTAACAACATATACGTTATGGAGAAATAAACAAAATAATTCAAACAAAATAATCTTCAGACTGAAATGGGATAAGGTCTGCATGGAAGCAGTAGGAATTCCTTAATGAGCCTCAGAATTCGAACACATTTCCTAGTCAAGCCTGATGAAAATGATATCAAAAGACATCAGCTCGGTTGGTGTTCACTCTTTGAATGAGCTCAGCCATTTATCCCTTCAACACAGTGCGTATGTGCCGTGAAACACGGTGCCGTGAAACATTTTTGATATCCTGTCAATACGACCTAATCACTGCGTATGAATATGTGGGATGACTGGGGTTATTGTTTTGCATTTAAAAGCCGTTTGTATGTGTTGACGGGATAAATAGAATAGTAGGTTCGTGCCGTGAATGTGAAAAATATCTGGCGCGGCACGGAAACGGGATGTGCTCGGCAGAGCCTCGCCCATCCCGTTTCCTAAGCCTTGCCAGATATTTTTCCCATTCACGGCACTAACCTACTATTCTCTATTTATTTAGTACTCTATTCTGTCATGGAGCATCTGTGTTATTGACTTGCGTTTTCATTGTGACAAGCGGTGGGTGGCAGGTGTGAGAATGTGATGGGTAATTTAACGATCTGGGTTCATCCTTACCGGAATTCCGACTGGAGACCTGGTTTGGCCCTCACATACGTATTTGGCATTTTGTATGTGACAGATGAACCTGATTATACCCCTTATGTGAGTATTACGATTATGCGTAATCCTATTTTAATGGAAGGGGGCAAGTGACTTTGGTGTGATATGGACCTGGCACCAGGTCCGGTTATTCAAATTTCAGGGCTGATTTTGGGAATTCCCTCCCCCCCCCACCCCCCCACCCCCCCCCCCCCCCCCCCCCCCCCCCCCCCTCCAATGCAGCAGGTTAAAACGGGATCAAACCCGTTTGCCCGGCCTGACATGACCGTAGCTGTTGATAGACCGTTAAACATCAATAAACAAACAAAAAACATTGACAAGCCAGCTCATCTGTAATTGTGTACCACCAAAAATGTTTGGTGTACATATAGTCGCCACCCTATCTGTCCGTCTGTCTGTCCGACATTTAGGTGAAGTTTTCGGGTACCTACTATCGGCAGGTTAAAATGGGATCGAACCTGTTTGCCCGGCCTTACATGACCTTAGCTGTTGATAGGCCGTTAACCACTAATAAACAAACAAAACCTACTATCTCTATAACCTTAAGTCAGATTTGCTTGAAACTTCATATGCCATCGTCCCTATTTTCATAATGTGGCTCACTCATATTACCCATGTGCCCAAAGGCAAGGTCAAATGACTGAAGTTTGCGTTAAAGTTTTTGTCACGCCCGTTCGTGGACAGCACGATATAGTCGGCACATTGGCGTACGCCCGGGTTAAAGTTTTTCAGTACACTATCAAAGCCTCGGCGGGTGTGACATGCGAGCCGAGGCCATCTAATTGTCAAAATTCGCATTACATTTTTAGGATACTCACTATCTCTGTAACCGTAAGTCGGATTGGCTTGAAACTTCATATGCCTATTTGCCTGCATACACATTTTCATTCCATGACTTTATACATAAATATTTACACTCCATAAATTTATGATGGAAATACCCATTCAATGTATGGCGTTTATATCCCAGTACATTACATTAGCCTCTTGTGACGTCGCACGATGTTGTTGATTCATTAAAGTGTGTTTGACGTCATTAATATACATGACGTTGTCAATAACATCATGCTATTGACCAGCAATGTCGCTGTTCTATATATAAACATTATGATTCCTAATTTTAATGTCATATTTAGTTATTTAATTTTTTTTAAGCTATCCAAAAATGCAATGTAAATACATGTATAAATAATAAAACCATGAGCAGTTCAGTAAATGCAACAGGCCATGGTCTTATTGTCTCATCCACGATAGTGGAAAGTGAGACATAGTGGTCACAATTTGGGTGTTGCCGCCACCGTCGTCAATTTGGGATATAAATTTTGGACGCAAATCCAAATATCTCATCTCTTGATCCGTTAGTCGGATCATTACCAAACTTCATCAATCGCTTCCTTACATTGATGGCTATCCAGCCAGTGTCATTTGTGTGACCTTGACCTTCACCTTGGTGACCTTAACCTTCGTGTCAATAATTTTGGTTTTGCGTCCAAATTGTTCAAATCTCCCGATATGTTTTTATACGCCCCAAAAACGGGACATATTATTATGTATTCACCTTGAGCGGGCTGCGGGCCAGCACAGCTTGTCCACACAATAACTAGAGGTCTACTTGACGGATTGTAACCAAATTCGGCATACATGTTTATCTCTCCTGAGTCGCCGCTTTTTCTGTCGTCGTCGTCCGAAATGTCCGAAATGTTAAAAACTTTGTACAAGCTTCGTCATCATGCTATAACTTTAATATTACTTCACGGATTGCTTCAATATTTGGTCACTTGATACATGTAAGCATTAGGAACACACTCATGCCGCCAATTCACATGACCTTCACCTATTTTACCTTCAAATTTTTGCTGAAACACGTAGCCATTTTTTGAGTCAAAAACTTTGTACAAGCTTCGTCATCTTGCTATAACTTTAATATTACTTTACGGATTGCTTCAATATTTGGAAACTTGATACATGTAAGCAATAGGAACACACACATGCCGCCAATTCACATGACCTTCACCTTTTTTAACTTCAAATTTTTGCTGAAACACTTAGACATTTTTTGCGTCAAAAACTTTGTACAAGCTTCGTCATCATGCTATAACTTTCATATTACTTGACGCATTTCTTCAATGTTTGAACACTTGATACATGTAAGCATTTGCAACACACTAATGCCGCCATTCACATGACCTTGACCTTTTTTTCCTACATTTTTTTACTGAAACACTTGGCTATTTTTTTGCGTCAAAAACTTTGTACAAGCTTCGTCATCATGCTATAACTTTCATTTTACTTGATGCATTCCTTCAATGTTTGGACACTTGATACATGTAACTATTAGGAACACACTCATGCCGCCAGTAACATGACCTTGACCCTTTTGACCTTCACATGGTTGTGGAAACACTTAGCCATTTTTTTTCTATCAAAATGTTACTTCAACTTTGACCTTTTTCATGTTTTAAGCATACACTTCTCTGACAGTTTTTGTGATGCTTACTTTAGCACATGCTCATGATCATCTTACAATCAAATGCCTCGGCAGGCTCGACGACGCTTCCATTGCAGAATTCTTGTTAATATTTGCACTCTGTATCCTTGTCCACACAACAACTCCACTGATCGTAACCAAATTTTGTATACATGTATGTCTATATCACAGCAAGATGAAGAAGCATATTGGTTTTGAAAAAAATCTGATAACTTATCTCCCCTTGGCGGCCATTTTCTGTTTTCGGACTCTATATCCTTGTCCACGCAATAACTCAAGTTCTATTTGACAGATCGTACCAAATTCGGTATACATGTTTATCATGACAAGACGAAGATTAATATATTATCCTATTAATTATATTAAACAATTTCCCATGACTTATCTCCTGTTGGCGGCCATTTTTAATGTTCACACTCTGTACCCTTGTCCACACAAGAACTCGAGTTCTACTTGACGGATCGTAACCAAATTCGGTATACATGTTTATCACATCAAGATGAAGAACCCTATTGGTCTTCAGTGAGTTATCTCCCCTTGTTGACTGGCTTTGCTTCGACAGGCGTATATTGTGACCTTCGGCACTCTTGCTTGAATGTCCGCCAGACTTCATCAATAATTTTCTTACATTGATACCTTGACATACTTTTCTCTTTTCTCGAAATACCGTTTGGTTCCACCAAAATTTGGACGAACGTACGTCCAAACTTCGCATATCTCCTCATATGTTAGTTGGATCTTCGCCAAACTTCATCAGTAGCTTGCTTACATTAATATCTAACCATCCTGGGTCATTCAGGTGACCTTGACATACGATGCTTGAAATATAGGTCATGTCCATCAAAACCTGGTCGTACGTCCAAATTTTGCATATCTCCTGATACGTTAGTCGGATGTTTGCTAAAGTTCAATAGTAGCTTCTTCTCACATTGATAGCTAACGACACTTGGTAATTGGAGTAACATTGACCCATCAGGAGTGTGTGAGACACTCCTCAGAGACACTCCTCAGCGATTGCCTTGTTCCTTAATTAATTGTATTTACTAGTATTTCATAAAATAGGGGAACACAGTTTAACAACACGGTGTATTGACTATTGAATATCATAATACAATGTGATTGGTTAAAAAACTTGAATGTATGATGTTGTGCTTATGCAATAAATAGAGTCAAACATTTGTGTTCATTTAATATGATATTTATTAAACATATCTGATTTCATAAGAAACTCGGCATAGTCTTGTTTCTTATGTAATCAGTAAACTCGTTTAACCCATTTCATGCTGAGGATATGTCATTTTGTTTGTGAAAATTCTAAATATTTTCTTTATATGTGTTTAGAAGTACATGTCGTGACCACCATTTGAACCGTCTCGTCGAGACGGTTCAAATGAGTGGTCACAACATATACTTTCATTGAGAAATACGAATAATAAAAATGAAATATTTAAAATAGTTCATACCCGTAAAGGTGTATTCCGAATGTAATGGGTGAATAAATATATTAAATCACCACTTGTGTATATTTGTAGACGCACAGTCCCTAGAAGCGGAGAATCAGAAACTGCGGGAGATGCAGGTCTGTAAAGTTTGTATGGACGAGCCGGTCAGTGTGACCTTTCTGCCGTGTGGTCACCTTGTATGCTGCGATGACTGTGCACCAAGTTTGAAGTCTTGTCCGATCTGCAGGAAGAAAATTAAAGGCCGAGTAAAGACATTCATGTCCTGATGAGGGTAAACGTGACTGTAACGAGGAGATATGGGGCTTATGGGTTTTGAAATTTTAGATTAGTACAGAGCTCCAGACAGAAATTTCGCGTTACAGGTTGGGTTATTCTAATTGCAGAGCTGAATATATATTTTTGAAATACGGGATTAACAGGCCGTTAAACACCATTAAATAAATAAAATAAAAATGGTTCATTGTCTGTATCATGTGTATAGTTTGTAAATATTTAGAGCCATATGCAACCTAGTGGTGCTTTATGGAATTAATAAATATGTTATTTGACGTATGGGGGTAGGGTGCGCTTATCTTAACGAGGAATCCGTTATTAAGGATTCATATCTTAACGAGAAATCTATCGTTAGGTGAGGATTCATACCTTAACAGTGAATCTTTCTGGAGCCATGTGATCTAGTGCTGACTACAATGCTTCCCCGATACAGGGGCCGTTTCACAAACTTTGTACGACTAAAATGTTCACAAGTGCAATTTATGATAATGCATAATGCAGCCTATGCTCAATAAATGTAAATCCAATTATTGTTTACAAGAAAACATGGTTAATATGAAATTTACAGACTAACATAATTTTGCACTTACGAACATTTTAGTCGTACAAAGTATAGTGAAACTGCCTCTAAGTGTATACGTGTCTGTGTTCTTGTTGTTGAACGTACATAAACCTAAATCATCCAATTGTACACCACCGCCTGCGCTAATCTTGCCAATATTTGTCAATTTTCTTATTTCAAAATACTTGAATATTGTGCTTGAAATGAAGCAGCTTGATTGGCTGAGCCTGAGCTGCGCTACATCTCGCATCTCTTCAGGCTCAGACAATCAAATTGCTTGATTGCGAGTTAGCATTGCCAATGAATATTCGGAAGTGCTGATAATCGTGGCAAGATTAACGCAGGTGCTTGTATACATGTATGGGGATAATGGCTCTTGTTCCTCTGTGCAATGACATTGCCACTGTCCCAAGGTGTGGCAATTATACACATGAGCCTCATGCACACTCAAGGTGTATGATCACGTGGTACTAACAACAACAAGTACAAATTCAATGTACGTATATAGTGTCCTTATTACATAACAGATTTTGATGTAATATGGCGCATCAAACGCGTCTTGTTAAGCTGCATTTGGTGGTCTCTTTATTTTCGCCCAAACTTCTGTCGTTTTTGCGAAGAATTTATTTCCGTGTCAGAGACATGGAAATTGATTCTTCGCAAAAACGACATACGTCTGCCAAACACAATAGACCACCAAATGCAGCTCATATTTCATCAAATGCACTAGGATATTTCATGCTCGGGATCAGAATATATTGCGAGAAACTCAGCAAAGCCTCGTTTCTGACAACTTATTCTGACACTCGGGTGGAATATCTTTGCCTCACACCATTGCCTATGAAGTACACTCGTAGTTACCATAGCATATTCATACGCACACCACCTTAGCACTACCGGTATGTGCGATTTTGTCGGTTTGAACGATCGGTAACTTGTATCCTACAATGTACATTGGATATTCAAATTGTTACATACCATATTTGACTGGGAAGGCACTCCCACTGGCTCCTGTCTGTGAAGCGAGTTCCAACTGCGTGGCAGGATCTGACTGGACGGCAGCTTCTGACTGGGAGGCGGTGTCGATGCCACACAGACCATCCAGAGCCGGCCGCCCAGACAGTTCCTCCAGAATGAATTCCTCTGCAGGGGTTGGTGCTGGTGGTCGTCGTCCGCCACCGGTTGCGGGGTATTTAATAGCGTCCGCCTTCTTCTTAGCTACATGAAGATAGATAGAAAACAGTGATATCAATTTTGATTTCATGTATTGGAACTTTTCATTAAAATTGTAATACAGGCCTTCTGAATCTATTTTCACCCGGGGCTCCGATGGGGAATATATAGCTTCAGATGGGGATAGTATTTATAGCTTATTTGATTTTCATGTGGATATATTCACAAGTTTCACAGCGTGCATCGTTGCACGGTGGAACAAGTGGCATATATCCACATACAAAATAAATAACATTTTTATTATGTACGTATATCACTCGCAAATTATATGCGCATCAAAAATATAGAAAGCAGATTTAACTAGATGGCCGCGGCCTGCATGTCGCGCCTTGTGGCGAGGCATGGCCACTAAAAAAAGAGATATAGTATAACGAAAAACTTTAACCAAAAAACTTAATAAAAAAACTTAACCAAAAACTTCAAAGTAATTTGACCTAGACATTGGGCACAGGGGCCGCACGGGAGGGGGGTAGAATGAATATATAGATGATGATCAACACCCATGTGAAGTTTCAAGGTAATGGGCAAAGCAGTTGCAGAGATATAGTACAACGAAAAACTTTAATTAAACAACTTAACCAAAAACCTTAACCAAAAACTAAAACCAAAAAACTTAACCAAAAAATTTAACCAAAAAACTTAACCAAAAAACTTAACCAAAAAAATTAACCGGACACACGTACGTACGTACGTACGTACGCCAAAGTGCCGACTATATCGCGCTTTCCGCAAGCGGGCGCGACAAAAACTTAACCAAAAACTTCCAAGTAATTTTACCTTGACATTGGGCACAGGGGTCGCACGGGAGGGGGTAGAATGAAAGTATAGATGATGATAAACACCCATGTGAAGTTTCAAGGTAATGGCCAAAGCAGTTGCAGAGATATAGTACAACGAAAAATTTTAACCATAAACTTCAAAGTAATTTGACCTTGACATTGGGCACAGGGGCCGCACGGGAGGGGGGTAGAATGAAAATATAGACGATGATAAACACCCATGTGAAGTTTCAATGTAATGGGCAAAGCAGTTGCAGAGATATAGTATAACGAAAAACTTTAACCAAAAAACTTAACCAAAGAACTTAACCAAAAACTTTAACCAAAAAACTTAACCAAAAACTTAACCAAAAACTTTAACCAAAAACTTAGCCAAAAACTTTAACCGGACACGCGTACGTACCAAAGTGCCGACTATATGGCGCTTTCCGCAAGCGGGCGCGACAAAAATCAATTAGTGGTGATTTAGAAGGAAATATTTGGCGAGGTGAAACCTAGTTCAGCCACTGACCAATATGAACTCCCGAAATATAAATATGGAAAAATATTGATGGATTGTCTTTCAATGGGAAACAAAAGTATGTATATAATAAGCCACCATATTGACATTGTAAAATCACAATAACGTATTTGTCATATCGCAGATTCTTAGGGCAGCTGAAAAGGGACATGCACAATTTTCCACGAGATAAGTGAATGTTTAAATTTGTTACAGTTTGTTATCATTTATTCACCAAGCTTATCTGGAATCTTTTAAAAAACGGCACGTATTATGTTTTACCGCACGGCGGGCAGGCGGGCGGGCGGGCGGTGGGCGGGCGGCTGAAGAAAAAGCGCATAGTTCGTGTACACAACTCCTCCGAAACCGTTCAGTCGATCGATCTGAAACTAACTATACACACGTCTTCTACACATATTGAAGATGTACACCTTGATGTTTTTATGCCGAAAAAATATTTTTTAACAAAAATATCGCCTTTTTAACTTAGCCATTTTTTCTTCATTTTTTCTATACATTTCTATATACGGTACTGAGTTTGTGTACACAACTCCTCCGAAACCTTTCACTCGATCGATCTGAAACTATGCTCACGTCTTCTACACATATTGAAGATGTGTACCTTGGTGTTTTTATGTCGAAAAAATGTTTTTTATTTTTTAACAAAAATATCACCTTTTTAACTTAGCCATTTTTTATTTTTTCTACATTTTTCTATAAAATTCTATATACGGTACAGAGTTTGTGTACACAACTCTTCCGAAACCGTTCAGTCGATCGTTCTGAAACTATACACACGTCTTCTACACGTATTGAAGATGTGCACCTTGGTGTTTTTATGCGGAAAAAATATTTTTTTACAAAAATATCACCTTTTTAACTTAGCCATTTTTTCTACATTTTTCTATACAATTCTATATACGGTACAGAGTTTGTGTACACAACTCCTCCGAATCCGTTCAGTCGATCGTTCTGAAACTATACACACGTCTTCTACACATATTGAAGATGTGCACATTGGTGTTTTTATGCGGAAAAAATATTTTTAACAAAAATATCGCCTTTTTAACTTAGCCATTTTTTATTCATTTTTTCTATACATTTCTATATACGGTACTGAGTTTGTGTACACAACTACTCCGAAACATTTCACTCGATCGATCTGAAACTATGCTCACGTCTTCTACACATATTGAAGATGTGCACCTTGGTGTTTTTATGTCGAAAAAATGTTTTTTAACAAAAATATCACCTTTTTAACTTAGCCATTTTTTCTACATTTTTCTATAAAATTCTATATACGGTACAGAGTTTGTGTACACAACTCTTCCGAAACCGTTCAGTCGATCGTTCTGAAACTATACACACGTCTTCTACACATATTGAAGATGTGCACATTGGTGTTTTTATGCGGAAAAAATATTTTTTAACAAAAATATCACCTTTTTAACTTAGGCATTTTTTCTACATTTTTCTATGCAATTCTATATACAATAAACTCCCACGCCGAACTACTTTCTACAGGTGCGCTGTCCGTGCTGTCAATGTAAACAAATGGCTGCAGTCTGTCAAAATAAACACATTTTCTTGATGAATTTATTTCAAATGCTGGAATTATAAGAAATGAATGGCCTTTTTGTGGAATTTATCGGGGATATAAACTTGGAAAAGTCGCGGGAATACTGGACGAGGTCTTCCGGCCTTCGTCCAGTATTCCCGCGACTTTTCCAAGTTTACACCCCGATAAATTCCACAAAAAGGCCATTAATTCCTATAATAATTCCAGCACAAAAATATTTACACAATTCCCTAACATTTGATTGGTCCGTAGCAAGTCTCTGTCCAAAATTTATATCCCAGTAAACTCGCACGCCGAACTTCTTTCCGTAACCGTCGGGCGCAGTTAAAATAATTCTTAATACACACATTTTCTTGATGAATTTATTTCAAATGCTGAAATTATAAGGAATGAATGGCCTTTTTGTGGAATTTATCGGGGATATAAACTTGGAAAAGTCGCGGGAATACTGGACGAGGCCTTCCGGCCTTCGTCCAGTATTCCCGCGACTTTTCCAAGTTTATACCCCGATAAATTCCACAAAAAGGCCATTCATTCCTATAGAATTTCTGATTACAGAGACTACGTGGCTGCAGGAGATTGTATATTTGCTGCATTCGGACTTAACTGGGAGAAGGCCAAGACGATTCAACTGGACGATCGGTTCCCGTACCTCGAGTTCATGTACCCCGGGGTGAAGTCGGTGGAAGTTATGAAGTCGCCCCGTCTCATCAAGTCGCACCTGCCAATCACCCTGCTGCCGCCCGATATTGAGGAGAAGAATACAAAGGTGGGGACTGTGTTACCGGGATCATCCCATTCAAGTTTATTGATGCAATCCTTTTTATTGAGAAAATCGGGGAAAAAGTTCTCAAAATGTTTCTTCATCTATAATTGTATCCTTCCTATAACCAAGGTGGGGACCGTGTTACCGGGATCATCCCATTCAAGTTTATTGACACAATCCTTTTTATTGATAAAATCTTATTATTTTTCCTTGAAATTATATGTTGTCACCACTCATTTGAACCGTCTCGCCGCTGCATTTGGTGGTCCAGGGAGTTCGGCACATACTTATTTTGTTTTTGCGAAGAATCGATTTACATGTCAGTATTGCAGTAAACGCGGAAATTGATTCTTCTCAAAAACGACATGTTTGAGCCAAATGCCAGATAACTCGTTTGATGCGCCATAGTTCATAAAATTCCATTACATAATAAGGACAAAATAAAAGAATACATACTTTGAATCGGAGGCATTTCTGGAAGTTTTAGTAATTGTTGTTGTTGTTGTAACCACGTGATCATACACCTTGATAACGGTTGAAGTCATACCTGCCAATCAGCCTGCTGCCTCACGATATAGAGAAGAAACACAAGGTGAGGACTGGTGCTGTCCCTGGAGATACGGGGGGGGGTATTCAATTTAGCAGCAAAACGGGATCGAACCCGTTTGCCCGGCCTTACATAACCTTAGCTGTTGATAGGCCGTTAAACACCAATAAACAAATGAAAAGTCATGCAGAGCATGATGTTATTAGCCGATCAAATCAGGGTTCAATATATGTCCGCATTTTAGTAGTTACTGAGTCTCGGGGGGGGAATGAATGAGCGAGTGAGTATTGGTGTTTAACGGCCTATCAACAGCTAAGGTCATTAAAGGCCGGGCCAACGGGTTGTACTATCCCGCATTAAACGGGTCCACGATGAGGAAAATTCCCAAAATCAGAACTCAATATTTCCATGCCACACCAGTCACTTTAGTAGCTCGGCCCCAAAGTAAGTAATATGATTTGCCATAAGCTTATTACTTCTTAATGGAGCATAACAGGATTTAGCTCTCAAGTACAGGGGGCTGGGGGCATGTAAATGAGGGCCAAACCATGCAAGTCGGCATTCCGCAAAGGATGAAAACCGATCGTTAAATTACCCTTCGCTGCTCCTAACCACCACCCAAGGGAAAAATGAGAGGTCATCCAGCCAGTGCCGCCGTTACGGCATGTAAGGTCGTCAAGCTAGTGCCCTGATACGATATGTTAGGTCGTCGAGCCAGCGCCGTACAAACAGTGCCCCAGGTAATCAGTATATCCACGTAATGTACGCAATTGAAATAGCTGGATCATAGCTATATGTATTTCAGCTGTATGAAGGAGGAAAACCCAAAATATCTAAAAACAAATATAATAATGTATTTTTATTATTCAACTTTAAAAAATAAAATTTCTAGATGGTAAACTATCAAGTAACAGTATTGTATGTTATTACACACAACCGTACACAACCACATAATTTACATTTAAAGACATATTCCTTCTTCGTTTTGATTGGTGGAAAATTTTGTGAATATTAACTAGCGTCAAATGACGCGCATACGCGATCCAATGGGATAAACCCGAGATGCTGGGGTTGCTAGTCGGAGGACTTTTGAGCAGAGGTCGATTATAAATTAGCCGAATAAACACATTTTACGCGATTATACGTGGCTGAAACTTGTTCTGTTTAATAAATAAAAGCTTTAAATTAGCCCAATAATCGGCGTATGTTGGCGTATATGGCCATTAGAGCCAACTATGGACTTCAACAACAACAACTTCCGGGTTCAATCTCTTCCGGCGTTCAGCTCATTACTTATTCAAAATTGTGTTATATGGCTATATTTAAAGTTTTAAACGGAGATAATTGCCAAAAAATGCAAACTTTATCGGTTGATGCAATTTGGAAGTGATACAGCAAAATTCGCGTTCGTAGATTACCGAATAGCGGAGAAAAGGGTTGCTACAAACTTTTTCAGAATTCGATGGATGACCAATATATTAGCCGATCTATAAATAGATCGGCTAATAACAAACAACTTTTTATTGAAAAAATCTGATTATTTTGTTTATTTCTCCATAAAAGTACATGTAATTACCACTCAGTTGAACCTTTATTGAAACAATTTGGCTATTTTGTTTATTTCTCCATAAAAGTACATGTTGATGTCATTTGAACCAACCATCATTTAAGTTGTAACAACATATAGTTTTGAGCCGAACTAGAGAAAATAGGGGGGTGGGGGTTGGAAATCTAAAAAAATTATGCTACAGTAATTGTATCTGTAGCCGATTTCATCAAAATTACAAAGAGTATACTTATCTAGCAAAGCATACTTTGAGGGAGTAATCATTTATTTTTCCCAAAATGCATTATTTCATGTAGAACTAACGACTGCATATATTTGATGATTAAAAGTATGCAGAATTATTATACTGAATTTATTACATTATCACAGCCAAAATGGCTGTGATAATGTAATAAATTCAGAAAAATAAAAATTAATAAATTTATCCTTAAATTGAAAATTTCTCCCTCAATGTATACTTTGCTAGATAAGTATGCTTTGCAATGTTGGTGAAATAGGCTACATGCAATGTAGTACATAGCTCAATTGAATTTCACATGAGCACTGAATTTGTTTGTCATTTCTCGATCTTATTGATGGCATATATTTGAATTTTCAATCAGTGTCTGAAGCTCGCCAACACCATAAGTGAAACAATACCGGAGCTACTGTCTGTTTCAGGAAACCTGCCCAAATTTTACGGCCATATTAACGATGCAAAAACAATATTTTTTTCGATAATATTAAATTTTATCAAAATTAGAAATTTGATAAAATATTGATTAATGCATCATTAATCTTGTGTTTTTGGGACTTTCTAAAGTGATTTGTAATTTCTCAAAGCTTAGATGCATATAAACGAGCTCCAGATAAGCCGCGTATTTGCTTAAATACCCAATTAAAATTGCCAAAAACCCAATTGAAATCAGAAGTAGTGAGTGTCAAAAAGCAATAAAACATTTGTGGTACCTTTATCATGCTGCAGAAAACAATAAACAGACCAGAAATATACCATATTTTTCTTATTTTCCAATGTTTTCATTTCGAAGCAAACTATTCAATACATGTAATTGCAGTCTGTTGTTGTGTAAACAGTAGTGTGATTTTATTTTACCCATTTAAAAATTTAAAATTTTGAAATACCCAGTTGCGTCAGAAATGATGGAGGGACAATAGTCAATTACTAATTCCTTATCTGGAGCCCTGGATAAATACAGGTAATATTGAAAATAATGGGTATATGTTTCGTCATGTGTGTCCGTCCGTCCGTCTGCATGTTCCATCTGTCGTATTTCTTTCTTTCTGGTAAGAAGTAAACAAAAAATTAACCGTAATACAACATTACATGTAGCTGAAGAATCAATATTTCGATGGTCTAGTAACATAAGGTCGTAACTGCTATGCTAAAGCATAGCACTTACGACCGTATGTTACTAGACCATCGATTTGGTATGTGGTGCTCTTATGATTTGTAGATGCACAAAGTGAATTTTAATTTTTGTCCCGTCTGCTTTACATGTAGCAGAAGGCGCGACTATAGTCGCCGTTTTTCCGTCGTCGTCGTCCGAAATGGCAAAAACTTTGTACAAGCTTCGTCATCATGCTATAACTTTAATATTATTTTACGGATTGCTTCAATATTTGGACACTGGATACATGAAAGCATTAGGAACACACTCATGCCGCCAATTCACATGACCTTGACCGTTTTCACCTTCACATTTTTGCGGAAACATTTAGCCATTTTTTTTACATCAAAAAATGTGTACAAGCCTCGTCATCATGGTACAACTTTAATATTACTTGACAGATTTTTTCAATATTTGGACACGTGATACATGTGAGTATTTGGAACACACTCGTGAACTTGACCTTTTGTACCTTCGAATTTTTGTGAAAACATTAGCCTTTTTTTTGGCGTCAAATAATTTGTACAAGTTTCTTTATCATAATTGTACATGTATATCATTGTCGCGTCTGCTTTAGCAGAAGGCGATACTATAGTCGCTGCTTTTTCCGTCGTCGTCCGAAATATCAAAAACTTTGTACAAGCTTCGTCATCATTGCGCCAATTCTCATGACCTTCACTTTTTTTACCTTCAAATTTTTGCTGAAACGGTTAGCCATTTGTTGGCGTCATAAACTTTGTACAAGCTTCCTCATCCTGCTATGACTTTCATATTACTTGACGCATTCCTTTAATGACGCATTCCTTCACATGACCTTTTTTACATTCACATTTTTTCTGAAACACTTTTTTTTTGCGTCAAAAAGTTTCTTCATCATCGTATAACATTAATATTACTTGCTGTATTGCTTCAATATTTGGACACTTGATACATGTAAGCATTTGGAACACATGCTGCCATTAACATGACCTTGACTATTTTGACCTTCACATGGTTGTGGAAACACTTAGCCATTTTTTTTATGTCAAAAATTTTCTTCAACCGTGACCCTTTTCGTATTTTAAACATGCACTTCTCTGTTTTGGTGATGCTTACTTTAGCACATGCCCATGATCATGTTACGGTCAAATGCCTTGGCAGGTGCGACACCGCTTCCGTGGCGGAATTCTTGTTAATATTACTTGATGGATTGCTTCAATGTTTGGACACTTGATACATGTAAGCACTTGGAACACACCCATGCCACCATTAACATGACCTTGACCTTTTTTTACCATCACATGGTTGTGGAAACACTTTGCCATTTTTTTTGCACTTTTCTGACGTTTTTTGTGATGCTTTATTACATGCTCATGATCATGTTACGGTCAAATGCCTTGGCAGGTGCGACACTGTGGCGGAACTCTTGTATCTTGTAAGTCACAACGCCTTTAAACCCTAATATCTGGAGGCTTCAAATTTGGTATTTTGGCTTTCTTATGGTGTGCAGATGTGTACGAAGTGAATTTCGACTTTTAATTATATTCCCGGGTCATGCATTATCTCCCCCTTTCCGACTTAAACATTTGGGAAAAGTGGTATATTGCGTTGATGTGCCATCAATTTTCTTTTAGTGTCTTCAGTGCTCCAGATAAGGTGCGTATTTGCGTAAATACCCAATTAAAATTGTCAAAACCCCAATTGAAATCAGAAGTAGCGCGTATCAAAAATCAATAAAGATTTTATGGTACCTTTATCATGCTGCAGAAAACAATAAACAGACCACAAATATAGCATATTATTCTTATTTTCCATGAAAACACATCTTGGTATCCAAGGAGACAATTCTAATGAAATTCCAAGATATGTTTTCATTTCGAAGCAAACTATTCAATAATTGCTGTCTGTTAATGTGTAAACAGTGCTGTGATTTTCTTTTACCCAATTAAAATTTTGAAATACCCAATTGCTTCAGAAATGATGGAGTGAAAATACTCAATTACTAATTCCTTATCTGTTCAACTCATATGCATATATTTTATCAGGATCTACACTGGCCAGTACCATATATATTCCAATAACTCTAATAATTATATTTTTACACCCACAGATTAGCTGCATTGCCAGAAACCCCAAGGATGTTGTCGTCTCCTTTTTCTACTTTGTACGAAAGTTAAAGCCTGTGTCAAATTTCAGTGGGAATTTTGAAAAGTTCTATGACTTTTTCTTACAAGACAAAGGTAAGACTATTATTATTATAGCTGTAATAAAAATACAAAATAACCAATGAACAAATTAGATCACTGTTCAATTCTGAATTGTTATGTTTTATACACTTGAAACCAGGCCATTTTTGTCGCCCCTGCTTTGTACAAGTTTCTTCATCATGATATAATTTTAATATATTTCTTTATGGATTGCTTCAATATTTGGACACTTGATACATGTGAGCATGTGGAACACATTCATACCGCCATTAACATGACCTTGACCTTTTTAACCAAGGAAACACTTAACCATTTTTTGAGACAAAAAGTTTGTACAAGTTTCTTCATCATCATATAACTTTAATATTACTTGATGGATTGCTTCAATATTTGAACACTTGATACATGTGAGCATTTGGATCACACTGATGCCGCCATTAACGTCACCTTAATCTGTTTGACCTTCACATTTTTGCCCAAACACTTAGCCATGTTTACATTAAAAAGTTTGTACCAGTTTCTTCATCATCATATACGTTTAATAGTGCTTCATACATGCAACATTTGGAACACACTTTTGCCCCCATTAACATGACCTTGACATTTCTGACCTTCACATGGTTGTGGAAACACTTAGCCATTTTCTTATGTCAAAAAGTTGGTACATGTTTCTTCATCATCATATAACTTTAATATTACTGGATAGATTGCTTCCATTGTTGGACACTTGTAAGCTGGAGGTCCCCAGGGTGTTCCATTTAGAGATGTTCCACTGTAAATGAGGCCTATAATCATTCTGGGACATACATATATCTTTTGCAATCATGAACATGCATTATTATCTGAGATGGGTTACCAAGAAACCTCTCAAAATGAGATCACACATATTATCTCGGTGTCTGGTTTAGAGGTTGCACTGTATACTGTTAGAAGCATGACTGCTGTCTCATTAATGGAATGGTGAACAGTGCATATCCTGATCAGACTGTGAGGATAAACAGGCTTATCTGATCTATACTGCTCGCAAAACCCATAAGCCCCATTTCTCCAGTCACAGCTACATATGAGCCTTGCTCTGGTTTTACCACCCTTATCACAGTGCCGGTATTGATGACAAAAAGCAGTCATAGTCTTATTTTTCATCAATATGACTGCGGTTTCCTTTTAATGATGACCATGTTCCAGCCGTTAAAGGTACATGCCCACTCAGTAAGCACAAAACGTTATTTATAGGAATGAAATAAGTGTATAATTGTGTCACTATTCCGGCAGTTCTAAAACTTACAAGTGCCCGGAAAACAGATATAATCATTTAGTAATTATTATTTTACTGATTGTGACGCGCGTTGGTATCGGACTATTTTCATATGCAAATGAGGCATGATATTTTTTACTTATTTATACTAATGAAATGCGTCACCTGAAAAAAAATTTATTTTCGACAGATTATAAAGTATGATCATTGCACTTCAAAAAAATAAATACAGAGAATAAATAGTAAAGTCCGTTAACATTTTAAGGAAAGACAGTTATCGCCCCTGATATCAGTGTGAAAATTTTTGTCTAAAATAAAATGTATATTAATGCCAATCAATACGTGGGGTAATGGTGAATGAATATTTATTTTGCCAGAAAATGTCATACTTACAGAATATACAAAATTATCAGTATCACTATAGTATAACTTACTGCGTGTGCATGTACCTTTAACACTATGCGTCCGCCAATACCAAAGTTAGCAGCATTGCTTGTGTGGTTAGTCTGAACATTCTGCAAAGTAATTTTAATCTGATGGAATCGAACGTTTTTAGCTCGCCTGCACGAAGTGCAGAAGAGCTTATGTCATACCCCCGGCGTCGTCGGCGTCGGCGTCGGCGTCAGCGTCGCCCTTACCCCAAGGTCAAGGTCACAAACTCGGCACATTCATAAACTTAACGTTGGGTAAATGTCTTATAACTTCTGTTTCCTTTCACGGAACACCTTGTTATTTCATACATGCATTCCTCATATGACCCTCTATCATGCTGTAGCAAATCCATGACCCACCACCCAGCCCTTACTCCAAGGTCAAGGTCACAAACTTGGCACATTCATAAACTTAACGTTGGGTAAATGTCTTATAACTTCTGTTTCCTTTCATGGAACACCTTGTTATTTCATACATGCATTCCTCAGATGACCCTCTATCATGTTGTAGCAAATCCATGACCCACCACCCCAGCCCTTAACCCCCAAGGTCAAGGTCACAAACTTGTCACGATTCATAAACTTAACGTTGGGTAAATTTCTTATAACTTCTGTTTCCTTTCATGGAACACCTTGTTATTTCATACATGCATTTCTCAGATGACCCTCTGTCATGCTATAGCAAATCCATGACCCACCACCCAGCCCTTACCCCAAGGTCAAGGTCACAAACTTGGCACATTCATAAACTTAACGTTGGGTAAAAGTCTTATAACTTCTGTTTCCTTTCATGGAACACCTTGTTATTTCATACATGCATTCCTCAGATGACCCTCTATCATGCTGTAGCAAATCCATGACCCACCACCCAGCCCTTACCCCAAGGTCAATGTCACAAACTTGGCACATTCATAAACTTAACGTTGGGTAAATGTCTTATAACTTCTGTTTCCTTTCACGGAACACCTTGTTATTTCATACATGCATTCCTCAGATGACCTTCTATCATGCTGTAGCAAATCCATGACCCACCACCCAGCCCTTACCCCAAGGTCAAGGTCACAAACTTGGCACATTCATAAACTTAACGTTGGGTAAATGTCTTATAACTTCTGTTTCCTTTCATGGAACACCTTGTTATTTCATACATGCATTCCTCAGATGACCCTCTATCATGTTGTAGCAAATTCATGACCGACCACACAGCCCTTACCCCAAGGTCAAGGTCACAAACTTGGCACATTCATAAACTTAACGTTGGGTAAATGTCTTATAACTTCTGTTTACTTTCATGGAACACCTTGTTATTTCATACATGCATTCATCTGATGGTACTCTATCGTGCTATAGCAAATTCATGACCCACCGCCCACCCAATCGTTACCCCAAGGTCAAGGTCACCTCTTAGCATGTTCATAAACTTAACGTTGGGGTAAATGTTGTGTAACTTCTGTTTATTTATAGGGAACGGCTTCATATTTCATACATGCATTCATCTGCTGATACTCTATCGTGCTATAGCAAATCCATTACTCACCGCCCACCCCTTTCCCCAAGGTCGAGGTCACAATCTTAGCACATTCATAAACTTAATGTTGGGGTAAATGTATTATAACATCTGTTTCCTTTCATGGAACGCCTTGATATTTCAAATATGCATTCATCTGATGATACTCTATCAGGCTATAGCAAATCCATGACCCACCGCCCATCCCTTACCCCAAGGTCAAGGTCACAAACTTAGTACATTCATAAACTTAACGTTGGGGTAAATGTCTGTTTCCTTTCATGGAACGCCTTGCTATTTCATACATTCCTCAGATGACCCTCTATCATGCTTTAACAAATCCACAACCCACCACACAACCCTTACCCAAAAGTCAAGGTAAAAAACATAGCATGTTCATAAACGTAACGTTGGGGTAAATGTTGTGTAACTTCTGTTTCTTTACACTTTGAACACCTTGATATTTCATACATGCATTCATCTGATGATACTCTATCATGCTATAGCAAATCCATGACCAACCCCTACCCCTTTCCCCAAGGTCACGGTCACAAACTTAGCTCATTCATAAACTTAACGTTGGGGTAAATGTCTTATAACATCTGTTTCCTTTCATGGAACGCCTTGATATTTCATACACGCATTCATCTGATGATACTCTATTGTGCTATTGCAATTCCATGACCCACTGCCCACCCCTTATCCCAAGGTCAAGGTCACAAACTTGACACATTCATAAACTTAACGTTGGGGTAAATGTCTGATAACAACTGTTTCCTTTGATGGAACGCCTTGATATTTCATACATACATTCCTCAGATGGCCCTCTATCATGCTGTAGCAAATCCACAACCCACCACTCAACCCTTACCCCAAGGTCAAGGTCACAAACTTAGCATGTTCATAAACTTTACATTGGGGTAAATGTTGTGTAACGTCTGTTTCTTTACACTTTGAACACTTTGATATTTCATACATGCATTCATCCGATGATCCTCTATTGTGCTACAGCAAATCCATGACCCACCCCCCCCCCCCCCCCTTTTGCCAAGGCCAAGGTCACAAACTTAGCACATTTATACATGCATTCCTCTTGTGAATAGCGATCATGCTGTAGAAAATCACCAACTTAGTGTTATCATAAACTTAACGCTGGGTTAAATTTTGTTTTCCTTCTCATTTCAGGGAGCGCATTGATATTTCATACATGCATTCATCTTAATATGCTATATCATGCTATATGAAATCCACGATCCACCTTCCACCACTGACCTCAATGTCAAGGTCCACCGGACACCCCTTATCCCAAGGTCAAGTTATATAATATTCATGTTTTTTATACAACTGTGACAAGTTTGAATGAAGGCTGCCAACAGGCGAACTTCGTTGTCTTCTGACAACTCTTGTTTAAACTTGGTCCGATTCAAATTTCTCTGCAGAATTTTCAGACTAACTACATACTATGCTGCTAAATTTGGTATAGGTGGACTCACTACGAGTCCACCAATACCAAATTTAGCAGCATGGTATGTAGTTAACGGATGTAACATGGTCATCATTAAAAGAAAGACGCCGCAGTCGTATGATTTACCCGAGACCTCATGGGCGCCGCCCCGCCAATACTGCAGTGTAAACAATATACAATGTGATCCCATACCCTGAAAAAGTCCGATCATGGCCCATATTGTTATATTGACTGGCCCATGTTGTATTAAACTACATGTATTATCACACACCAACATTGTTAGCGCTCCAGATAAGCTTTGTGTCTAAAGCGTACTACTATACCCGCTGATTTCAAAATCATTGCGTATTTTACTTTTACAAATGGATTATTGATTTTCTTCATTACTAAATAGGGAGCAACGGATAAAAATTATGTAACAAAATTAAACATTCACTTATTTGAGCTGCAAAAAGCAAACAGTAACAGTGTTTGCTTTTTTGCAGCTCAATTAAGTGAATTTTCAAGTTTATGACAGTATTTTCACTATTCAATTTGAAAATCAATGCGTATTTCACATTGCTGTGAGTATTTTGTACTCCCACTTTTGATAATCAATGCGTATTCAGCTAAAACAATTGCGTAAAATACACATTCTATTTATAACCTAAGAAGATCTGAAAATGGTACCTATGTCGGCCCTTATATAACGTAGCAATGAGTATATGATGCCTCTGTATGTCTTGGATTGGCCTAACCCTTACTACCCTGAAGTAAATGTTGTCATCTGCTGGAAATGTTTTATTTTCAATATTTCTCGACAAAAACCTGGTTTTGACAACACATGAGAATCGTCTCCAGTGGAGACGATTCTCATGTGCTGTCAAAACCAGTTTTTTGTTAAGAATTAAAGCAACAATGAAAAACAGCAGACGGCAATTTCCGTCAACAGCGTAGGAAGGGCTAAACATCCAAATGATAATGTAGGCAAGGACCTTTTCACTAAATAAATGATCAATAGAGTAGATCCTGATCATATTTTTATGCTCCTGTTCTTGGTAGGGCCAGGAGTCATACGAGGCATGTCATGTGATTTTGTACCTTCGGACATCTGCGTAATTTCATTAATTACGTTTACTAAATTTATAATATTTTACATCAATAAATTAAAAAGTTGACAAAATTTTCAGAGTACATGCGGAAAATTTTATCAACTTTTGACGCCATTTACGGAACTATTGTAAAGTTTGTAAACATATTTCATGAAATTACGCCGATGTCCGATTGTACAAAATGACATGGCGTGTCTCATATAGTGTATGGACTCTGTATCCATCCATATATGTGTTCATGCAGGGCTCCAGATAAGGAATTAGTAATTGAGAATTTTCACTGCCATCATATCTGAAACAGTTGGGTATTTCAATATTTTAATTGGGTAAAATATCATCACCCTACTATTTACACATCAACAGACAGCAATTATTGAATAGTTTGCTTCGAAATGAAAACATGTCTTGGCATTTCATTAGAATTGTCTCCTTGGAGACAATTCTAATGAAATACCAAGATGTGTTTTCATGGAAAATAAGAATATGCTATATTTGTGGTCTGGTTATTGTTTCTGTAGCATGATAAAGGTACCACAAATTTGTTATTGCTGTTTGATACTCGCTACTTCTGATTTCAATTGGGTTTTTGGCAATTTTAATTGGGTATTTACGCAAATACGCAACTTATCTGGAGCTCTGGTTCATGGGTCAAGAAGTTGGCCAGAGTTTCTAACATCAGGGGCATTAGTGCGCCAATATGCCACATTTACTTGTTGATTATTATTATCAACAATCCAATCAGGGTCTGCACTGTTGGCCATTTATTTTGTATTTAGAAGCCTGACTGGTGTTTCGCAGGTTGAATGGCAAACAGTACAGACACTTATAATTGCTGTTTATCGGGTAACTTGCCCTGTATTGACCGAATAAGTACTGACTGATAAACACATTGTTGTATCAGTCATTGACCTGATACAAACATCCGGGTTGCAACGAAGTGAAAACTGACATTCCATCGGTCGGATGACGTCACGTGACGTTACCGAATGATGTCAGTGTAATGACGCAACGTAAACAAGTTTGCATTCTGTCTATAGATAACCACGTCATCTGTGACCATTTTCGAGCAAAAAAACGTACCTGATAAATAGAATAGCATGCTACTGTCTTTTGAAATCAAGTTTATCAGGCTCGACTCAGAAACGGTAGAAATTCCTCGGCAAGCCTCGGAATTCCTAAGCGTTTCCTAGCCTTGCCTGATAAACTTCATATCAAAAGACACAAAAGCCTGGTATTCTCTTTATACACTGCCATTTACAGGTTCAGTGTGGTGCACCCAAATGTTTCCCTATATTTAACCATTTCAACACCACATGCCTGTATAGTGGTATTGGCAAACATATATATCCAGAAGAGCCGGCTCATGACAAGCTATCTCATCAGGATCTGCACTTTTTGCAAGTCATTTTCATATTTTTTGAGAACAAAAACACCCCCTTTTCATAAATGGACTAGTCTGAAAATCATTTTGTGACAGTTGGATTGGTTGCAAAATTAACATATCAAATTGTATTCCAGTTACTTAGGGGTGAAAAGGTTCATAGGTTGTTACCAAACTTGGAAAAGTTACTTGTGACGTGGAAAATCACAAGTAACTTCTCTTTAACAATAATTTATATGGCCGGCCTGTTGCCATTGATTGTGTGATGTTCCAGGACACGCCGGGAACTGTGCGGAAGGTGGCCAAAATTCCTGGTAAGGAGGTGAGCGACGCCCGTTGAACCAGATCATCGAGCACTGCAGCTTCCGCAAAATGCGCAATAACACTATGGTTAACCACAACTGGTTTGTTACACTCGGCGTAGCTCTCGCCTCAGAAAGTGACTTCGTAAGAAAAGGTACGAAGCCATCAATTTATAAATGCATCTCTGTTTTGCATTAGGAACATGTTGTTAAAGAAGTGTTAAAGGGCAATATAGGCGATTCATGTTCAAAAAATTGTCGTAGTTATGAAAATTGATTTATTTTTTATTTTTACGCCCTACCCGTTTGAAAAAACAGGACGTAATTTTATGTATTCACTTTGTACGGGTGGGCACAGCTGTCCCACGCAATAACTAGATCTACTTGACGGATTTTAGCCAAATTTGGTATACTTTTATCACGGCAAGATGAAGAAGTCTATGATTTTGACTTATATCCCCTTGGCGGCCATTTTTTATTTTCGCACTCTGTATCCTTGTCCACGCAATAACTCAAGTTCTACTTTATCGCTCGTAGCCAAATTTGGCATACATGTTTATCATGGCAAGACGAAGAAGTCTATTGATTTTGAAAAATTTCTGATCGACCCTTGGCAGCCGTTTTTAATTTTCGCACTCTGTATCCTTGTCCAGCAATAACTCAAGTTCTACTTCATCGATCGTAAACAAATTCGGTATACATGTTTATCACGGCAAGACAAAGAAGCCTATTTATTTTGACAGATCATGACCAAATTCAATATACATGTTTATCACGGCAAGAACCCTATTAATTGTCAGTCAGTTATCTCCCCTTGTTAACTGGCCTTGCTTCGACGGGCGTATATTGTGACCTTTGGCACTCTTGTTATGATCTTAAACAAATCTAACTCATGCTAGCGGTGAAAATATCCGCCAAACCAATTAGGAGTATATGTTTTATTTCTCTCTGTTAAAGATATATTCGTGATATCTATGGGAAGAAATACAAGAAAATATGATGAATTTGTGTCCACAAGTTTTGAACTATTTATAGTCCACCAGTTTCCCAGCATGCAAAATGTCAGAGAAGCATATGCGTCATCCGCAAATTATATCTGTAAAAAGAGTGCAGTAAATTATATATACTTTTTTAATCAAAATTGCACCCGTCAAAACTGACTTGCTTTAGCCCAAATCAATTTTGCGCTAGCGTGTGTATCTCTGTAGTGGACATCTCAACAAGTGTGGCTGTGACTGGAGAAATGGGGCTTATGGATTTTGCGACCAGTGTAGCTCCTGATCAGATATCAAACACATATCGATGGTCTAGTAACATAAGGTTGTAACTGCTATACTTTAGCATAGCAGTTACGACCTTATGTTACTAGACCATCGATATAACCTGATAACGATCTACCATATATTACTTGTTAGAAGCGTGACGGGTGTTTCGATGTCGAACAGTTCAGATCCTGATCAGGCTGATCTGGATTTACACTTGTCGCAAAACTCATAAGCCCCATTTCTCCAGTAGCAGCCACATATTAGCCATGGCCCATGGGACTTCTGTGAATGACATTATTATAGCCCGGCCGAGAATTGGCAGTGCCATATAGGTATCACCCTGTCTGTCTATCCGTCTGTTTGTTTTTTATGCCACCGGGTTTCGAAGAAACGGGTGGCATATAGTGTTTGGACCGTCCGTCTGTTCGTCCGTCCGTCCGTCCGTCACACTTTTCGGTTAACCACTTTGTCACAGTTTCTCAAATATGCTGCAGGTGGCATCCGCGTTCGACAGACGCATTTCTTGTTTGTAAGAGTTTCTCAAATTACCTATAGTGGCCCTAAGTGCGTTGACAGACCACATTTTCTACTTTAGCCCTTAGAACCCTACACACAACAATTGTCGTCTGCTGTTGCTTTTATATCTTGCCTTTTTTCTCAATAAAAACATGGTTTGACAGCACTTCAGAATCATTTCCAATGGAAATGATTCTGAAGTGCTGTCAAAGCATGTTGTAAATTATTTTAATGTGCTGTCAAAGCATGTTTTTGATGATAACAATTGAAAATAAAAAATAAACAGCAGACGACAAAAAAAATAAGGGTTAATGTGAAATTTACAGAATATCATAATTTTACACTTAAGAACATTGTAGTCGTACGAAGTTTAGTGAAACGGGCCCCTGATTCTTCCCAGGTTGCATAGGAGACTGGACAAACCACATTACGAAAGAGATGAACCCGAGAATTGACAGAATGATCGTGTCCAAACTACGAGGCTCGGATCTGAGGTTCACGTACCAAGCCAACTACAGAACGCTGCAGGAAGCGGACAAGGTTTCAAAGAAGGATCAGATGCAGACCAAATAACTAGCGAACTAGCGGGACTGTCGATGTTTACCTATCTTACTATGTGTCAAATAACTAGCGGGACTGTCGATGTTTACCTATCTTACTATGTGTCAGTATATGAGACACGCCATGTGACTTTGTTCATGAATAATATTTACAAGATTTATGATATTTTCCGTAAATGACTTCGAAAGGTGACACAATTTTCATTGCAAATCCGCATTGGTTATGAAAAGTTTGTCATCTTACGACGCCATTTACGGAAAATATCTCTGTTTCTATATTCATGAAAAATTGCATATGTTCTTGGGTACAAAATCACATGGCTTGTCTCATGTGTAGCTGTGACTGGAGAACTGGGGCTTATGGGATTTGTGACCAGTCTGAGTGTAGCTCCTGATCAAATAGCACACTCCTGTAACATGATATTAGAAGCAGGACGGGTGTTTCATTGATGGCATGGTGAACAGTGCAGATCCTGATCAGACTGTGCTGATGCACAGGCTGATCTGGATATACACTGGTCGCAAAACTCATAAGCCCCATTTCACCAGTCACAGCCACATATGAGAAAATTGAGGCTTTTATTGGTGTAGCAACTATTCAACTAACACACTCAAGAAATGTTGAAAAGACGTTAGACGATTCAAATTCTACATTATCTGGGCTACACCGATCACAAAAGCATTAGTGGCAGTTTTCTCATGGTGCATTGAATGTGACGTGCTATGACAAGTGATCTTTATGATTTCTAGCATCTATGACACTCCTGGGGCCCGTTTCCCCAACTTTTGTATGACTAAGAAGTTTGTAAGTGTAAAACTAAATGTTGTAAAGAAATTTATTCCCAAAACCAATGTTGGCAAATACTTTGGTGCTCCACTCCACACCGGCGTAATGTGTTTCACATAAAAAATGCACCGGTTATCTGACATAGTGTAATAACAATCATATTATACACTAGTGTAATAAATATGCAAATTAGGCTGCTGCAAAAAAACATGATAGATAACCAGTACAGCTTCAATATATAATATTGTGCTTATGCAATAAATAGAATCTAACATTTGTGTTGATTTAATATTTATTAAACTCGTTGACTGATTTCATAAGAAACGAGGCATAACCTCGTTTCTTATGAAATCAGTAAACTTGTTTAATAAATATCATATTAAATAATTACTTCTGTAAGATCCTCTATTTAAGCCAACTGTATAAATCTTTGCACAAACGTTTTTATCATACACAGTTTTATAGTGAAACGGGCCACTCCATTCCAGTATGGGGGGAATCATGTGTCTGACCAAATATATGTGAGATTTCAAAATAGTTGTCTGGATATGCAGATAACAAGCGGTCAATCAGTCTATTGTATATCTCTGATGTAGTTAGCCTAATGAATGTGCACTTTAACCTTCTCAATACTACAAACCTGTATAGCAGCATTTTCAAACGGTGAAAACGTAACAAGGATCTGCACTTTTTCAAAGTACTTTTCATTTATGAGAGGGGTGGGGGTGGGAATAGACCCTTTTTATAAATGGACTACTGGTCTGAAAATTGGTTTGGTCTGAAAATTAACAGTCCATTCCAGTTTGTTTAGGGTTGAAAAGAATTAATTCTGAACATGCTAGTACGGGTATGTTTAGTTTTACTGTGAGATGTGATTTCTTCAGTGATCAAGCTCCTGGATAAAGTGCTGCCAATACACACTGTGTACTTTAGGGCGATTCCAGAATTGATTGTATGAGGGAAGTGGAAGGCACTGAATATCTGCAGAACGAAATACACCAACATGTTCAGCATTATATCACACTTATCGTAGGCTATATCCGATAAAATTAATTTTCCCAATTTTCTTCTCAGATTTTTGTCGTGCCCACTTGCGGATCGCACGATAGTCGGCACATTGGCATACGTACGTGCGTCCGGGTTAAAAGTTTTGGTTCAAGTTTTTCGGTATTCTATCAAAGCCTCGGCGGGCACTACATGCGGGCCTCGGTTGAAAATATTTTTGAAATGGGCGTAATTTTAATTCCGTTAGACTTTGTTCATTACAAAACAAAATAAGCAAAATAAGTTTGACTGATAACCTGTCACACTTGTATTATCCCTTACAATGCTGAATTAAATTTTGTTGTCTTTTGTTTATTTTTAGCTCACCTGAGCGAAGCTCATGTGAGCTATTGTTACCGCAATGTGTCCGTCGTCCGTCAACGTCCGTGAACATTTTCAAACGTCTTCTCCTCGGTAACCATTGGGCCTATAGTCACCAAACTTCATGGTCATGGTCCTTAGGTAGGGGGATTACAAAATTGTTAAAATGACGTCATTACGTAATCCAAGATGGCCGCCATCTAAAAATAGCACAAATTCTTCAAAAATCTTCTCAAGAATCGCTAACTGGATTTTGACAAAACTTGGTAGGAATGATCGATGTACAATGGTCTTTCAAAGTTGTTAAAATGGTGACCCCGGGGTCAAAAATGGGCGTGGCCCGTGGGGTCAAATTGGGATATGGTCATGTCATATATCAAATCGAAGGTCAATCAATGAGGCGATTTACTCTAGTGCATTTTTTGTCGAAATCGGATGGTTATGTCATCCAAGATGGCCGCCGGAAGGTCAAAAGGTCGTTCTTTTATTAGAGATTTCAAAATTCTGCTTCACATGAACCACTTGGCCCATGGTAGCCAAACTTAAAAGTTATGGTCCATGGGTGAAGCCTTTTCAGATTTGTTAAATGGAGCTCATTGCTAATCCAAGATGGCCGCTGTCTAAATAAAAATAGCATAAATTCTTAAAAAATAAAAAATCTTCTTCTCATGAACCGCTAGCCGGATTTCGATGAAACTTGGTAGGAATGATCGATGTACAATGTCTCAAAGTTTCAAACGTTGTTAAAATGGTGACCCGGGGTCAAAAATGGGCGTGGCTCGTGGGGTCAAATTGGGGTCAAATTTTATTTTTGACCGAATATAATCATGTTATATATGAAATCGAAGTTATCAATGAGGCGATCACTCTGGTACATTTTTTGTCGAAATCGGATGGTTATGTCATCCAAGATGGCCGCCGAAAGGTCAAAAGGTCTTCTTTTATTAGAGATTTCAAAATTCTGCTTCACATGAACCGCCCCGTGCAGGCACCGGGGCGGGATCAACTGATCCTGAGAATAGTGCTGAAGTAGCCATTGCTTGTCGTAAAAGGCGACTAAACTGGCTTAACGATTGGGTTCATACTTTCCGGAACCCACTATACCGGATTTGGCCCTCATATACATTTTTGGCTTTCTTGTATGTGAGAGTTGAGTCGGGCTATGCCCCATATATAAAAATAAGATTAGCGCTAATCCTATTACTTTTAGGGGATGGGATAAATGATGCTGGTGTGGCGAGGGCCTGGCACCAGATCAGGTTGTTCTAATTTCAGGACTGAATATATATTTTGATTGTAAATATTGAGTTCTGAAGTTGGGATTTACCCCCCTCGGACAGGTGGATACGGGACACGACCCTGTTGACCCGTCTGCGTGTAGACTCCCTGAGGCTTGTACCTCTATGTCAGAAAAGCGGACGTTAAACCCTATTCACTCACTCACTCACTCTTCACATGAACCGCTTGGCCCATGGTAACCAAACTTAAAATTTATGGTCCATGTGTGAAACCTTTTCAGATTTGCTAAAATGGAGGTTATCGCTAATCCAAGATGACCGCCGTCTAGAAATCGCATAAATTCTTAAAAAATCTTCTTCTCATGAACGGTGACCCCGGGGTCAAAAATGGGCGTGGCTCGTGGTGTCAAATTGGGGTCAAATTTTATTTTTGACCGAATATAATCATGTTATATATCAAATGGAAGGTATCAATGAGGCGATCACTCTGGTACATTTTTTGTCGAAATCGGATTGTTATGTCATCCAAGATGGCCGCCGAAATGTCAAAAGGTCTTTCGTTTATTAGAGATTTCAAAATTCTTCTTCACATGAACCGCTTGGCCCATGGTAGCCAAACTTAATAGTTATGGTCCATGGGTGAAGCCTTTTCAGATTTGTTAAAATGGAGGTCATCGCTAATCCAAGATGGCCGCCATCTAAAAATAGAATAAATTCTTAAAAAATCTTCTTCTCATGAACCGCTAGCCGGATTTCGACTAAACTTGGTAGAAATGATCGATTATAATGCTCTTTCAAAGTTGTGAAAATGGTGACCCCGGGGTCAAAAATGGGCGTGGCCCGTGGGGTCAAATTTTATTTTTGTCGGAATCGGATGATTATAACATATATGATGGCCGCCAAAAGGTCCATTTATTAAAGATTTTGAACGTCTTTTTCTCAGGAACCACATGGCCGATGCTGGCCAAACTTCATAGGAAGTTAAGATCCTTGGGTGAAGCATTTTCAGATTCGGTAAAATGAGAGTCATCGCTTAATCCAAGATGACCGCCATTTAAAAATAGCACAATTTGTTTTAAAACACATGAACTCAATGTCATATTCTCCTCTGGTGTTCATGGAGTCAGGTGAGCGAATTAGGGCCATCATGGCCCTCTTGTTTAATTTCAATTTTTCTATTAATCAAAAACATAATTTAACGACACTGTAGAATCATTTCCATTGGAAATGATTCTAGTGTGCTGTTAAACTGTATTTTTATTGAGAAAGAAGACAACATATAAAACAGCAGCAGACGACAATTTTCTTCTCCCACATTCAAAGTTAACATGTTACAATTCATCATGTTCGTTGTGAGAAGGGCTGTTTGCTGGAATCCAGGGGCCCGTTTCACTAAACTTTGTACCGACTAAATGTTCATTAGTGCAAATTTAGGATTGTCTGTAAATTTCAATTGATGGATTTACATTTATTGAGCATAGGCTGCATATGCAGCCTATGCTCAATAAATGTAAATGCAATAATTGTTTACGCTAAAACATTGTTGATGTGATTTACAGACTATCATGATTGTGCACTTACGAACATTTTAGTCGTACGAAGTTTATTGAAACGGGCCCCAATTAATATACAGACTGAACAAATAATGAAGTAATTTCCTAAATTTCTATTTTCTTTCAAGTATTTGTTACATTCATGTGCATGGTGTTCACATTTACATTTCCATGGTAATTGTGTATCATTCTGGCATAAACTTGTGACATTGTTCAAAGCATTTGAGAAAATAATGTGTTTATCATTAACTAAATTTAGACTTCTAATAAAGGTTATTTCTGTTTAACATGGAGTATTTTCTTTATATCTATATATACATACGGTACCTGTGACATTTGCCATGCATGATTTTTTGATAAACCATATTTTGTGTGGTTGGTTGGGCGAACGCGACGGCCTAAATTAACGGTACAGTGTAGGGGTTCCTGCTTATAATATAGGAATCACGATTTACCTGGTTTGGCCGTCAGGTACGTTTTTATCTTTGGCTCTTTTGTTACCTGAGAGTTGAATTGCAGGCCGTCAAGTATCCTATTTTTTCCTACTTGTTCCTATTTTTTTAGCAATTCCTAATTTTCCTATTTTCTGACCGAATGTTCCTAATTTTTCCTATTTTTTGTTCTTTTTGAAAATCCTCACACATAACTACATGTACTATTGCATAACACTATGTTAGATGGCTATGGCAATCTTCTGTGCCATTTTCCAGCAGGTCGTCTTTCAAATTGTGCCGAAATATGCATTTGCCCATTAATTGTAATTTGTAAATCGGAAGGTAAGAACTAATTTGCTGACCTTTTTTAGCTCACCTGAGCGAAGCTCATGTGAGCTATTGTTACCACAATGTGTCCGGCGTCCGTCTGTCCGTGAACATTTTCAAACGTCTTCTGCTCGGTAACCATTGGGCCTATAGTCACCAAACTTCATGGTCATGGTCCTTAGGTAGGGGGATTACAAAAAATAAAAATTACGTCATTACGTAATCCAAGATGGCCGCCATCTAATAATAGCACAAATTCTTAAAAAATCTTCTTCTCAAGAACCGCAAACCAGATTTCGACAAAACTTGGTAGGAATGATCGATGTACAATGCTCTTTCAAAATTGTTAAAATGGTGACCCCGGGGTCAAAAATGGGCGTGGCCCGTGGGGTCAAATTGGGGTCTAATTTTATTTTTGACCGAATATGGTCATGTCATATATCAAATTGAAGGTATCAACGAGGCGATCACTGGTGCATTTTTTGTCGAAATCGGATGGCTATGTCATCCAAGATGGCCGCCGAAAGGTCAAAAGGTCGTTCTTTTATTGGAGATTTCAAAATTCTTCTTCACATGAACCGCTTGTCCCATGGTAGCCAAACTTAAAAGTTATGGTCCATGGGTGAAGCCTTTTCAGATTTGTTAAAATGGAGGTCATAGTTAATCCAAGATGGCCGCCGTCTAAAAATAGCATGAATTCTTAAAAAATCTTCTTCTCATGAACCGCTGGCCGGATTTCGAAGAAACTTGGTAGGAATGATCGATGTACAATGCTCTTTCAAAGTTGTGAAAATGGTGACTCCGGGGTCAAAAATGGGCGTGGCCCATGGGGTGAAACTGGGGTCCAATTTTATTTTTGACCGAATAAGGTCATGTCTATATCAAATCAAAGGTATCAAAGAGGCGATCGCTCTGGTACATTTTTTGTCGAAATTGGATGGTCATGTCATCCAAGATGGCCGTCGAAAGGTCAAAAGGTTGTTCTTTTATTAGAGATTTCAAAATTCTTCTTCACACGAACCGCTTGGCCCATGGTGGCCAAACTTCACAATTATGGTGCATGGGTGAAGCCTTTTCAGATTTGTTAAAACGGAGGTCGTCGCTAATCCAAGATGGCCGCCGTCTTAAAATAGCATAAATTCTTAAAAAATCTTCTTCTCATGAACCGCCAGCCGGATTTCGACGAAACATGGTAGGAATGATTGATGTACAATGCTCTTTCACAGTTGTTAAAATGGTGACCCTGGGGTCAAAAATGGGTGTGGCCCGTGGTATCAAATTGGGGTCAAATTTTATTTTTGACCGAACATGGTCATGTCTATCAAATCGAAGGTATCAAAGACGCGATCGCTCTGGTACATTTTTTTGTCGACCCCGGATCAAAAATGGGCGTGGCCCGTGGGGTCAAATTTTATTTTTGACCAAATATGCTCATGTCGTATATCAAATTGAGGGTATCGATAAGGCGATTGCTCTGGTGCAATATTTGTCGGAATCGGATGATTATGTCATCCATGATGGCCGCCAAAAGGTCCATTTATTCGAGATTTTTAATGTCTTCTCAGGAACCACATGGCCGATGCTGGCCAAACTTGATAGTAAGTTAAGATCCTTGGGTGAAGCATTTTCAGATTTGGTAAAATGAGTCATCGCTTAATCGAAGATGACCGCCATCTAAAAATCGCACAATTTTTTTAAAACACATGAACTCAATGTCGCATTCTCTTCTGGTGTTCATGGAGTCAGGTGAGCGAATTAGGGCCATCATGGCCCTCTTGTTTTTTTTAATTTCCGTCTGTTCATTTGTAACTTTTGCTTGAAAGGTTTTACATAATTTTTGTCTCTGCAACCCCTTTGTTGATTGACTTGAAAATTAATATGCATGTTTATCATCCTCCATATATTCATGTGCACAATACCCAGTCTCCACATGCTCAAGGTCAAATTACGTAGAGGTTAGCTTTAAAGATTTTTGTAAAAATTCCATTTAATGTTTTTAATTTCTTTATATCTCTGCAACATTCGCCCTTCACTCGATAAGCTTAAACAACATTCATATGCATTGATACAGTTTTCCTTCTAAATAATGCTATCTGCATTTCAAAATAATTCTGGATTCAACGTTACATGACAGGAATTTGCTATTTTGATTGGCATTATGAGGCAACGGCCGGGGGTATATGTATATGTGAGCCCCAGCTCATTTGCTCTAGTATTTTCAGACAATAAATGGTGTGGTTCAGGTAATGCTACCTATCCTACTGTCTGTTCCACGTTTTGCTGCCGACGAACTTTTGACTACTAAACACATTAAATCTAAAACATATTTAAAAGTAATTATCAAAAACAAAAAACTCGCCCTCCCCAAAAAATATTTATTTAATGAAATTCCATCAAATATTGATTTTATTGCGAAAACAAGATTTTCCTATGGGAATTTAACATGGGGGGCTAAAAATAAGATTTTTTTAAATATTTGTTTTATTTGTGGACCGATTTTCCAAATCTAACTTTTGTTTTCTTAGTTACATCATTTTCAAGCTAAATTCACATTTACATAGGAAATTCAAATAGGAAAATCGTTTTTTCGCAATAAAATCAATATTTGATGGAATTTCATCAAATAATTATTTTTGGGGAGGGTGACTTTTTTGTTATTGATGAAAAAGTACTTTCTTTTAAATATGTTTTAGATTTAATGTGTTTATCGACGAAATGTTCGTCGGCAGCAAAACGTGGAACAGACAGTAGTTATGATTGGCCCTAAATGATACTCTTTTGTGCTGGTGGGCTGTTAAACACCATTCCAGTCCTAGTTTTTATGCACCAATTTATTACGGGAGGGAGGGCATTATGCATTGCCCTTGTCTGTACCGTACGTCCGTTTTGATTCAGTAGCTACGCGTAAGTAAAATGGCTGCCAGTGGGGGCATGCGTGCCCCATGGGACACATTTCTAGTTTTACCTGCAACCATAATCTTTGTATGCCCCCATGACGAAAAATCGTTCACCCATGACGTTTAGAGTTAATTTCCCACTATTATTGTATTGAAGTTACATGCAAACATTTCCATATAGAACATAATAGTCAGCAATTTTGGGATAATTGCTAAAAATGCACGGCTAGTATACCTACCATAATATTTGTCGCGCCTGCTTGCGGACAGTGCGACATATTCATGCCAATAATCGTTGTTAACCCTTTTACCCCTAAGCATCCAACATTGATAAAAAGAAAATTGATATATTTTCAAAACATAACAAAGACATGGGTGAATCGAGTTGGCTGAAGGGGATGGTATGGAGACCAACATATATACATGTACATTACTTTCATTATTAGAGTACAAGTAATGTGTCAAAATCATGTTTTTGGATCTAGAAGCAATTAATAACTTGAATTAAGAATTAAAAGTTCTAGTCTTTGAGAAGTACAACACAAATTATAAAAAAAAATAAGGAAAGGTCAGGATGGCCATAAATGTGTTACAATAATAATATGCCATAGTAGTATGCCCCATACGCGATAGCAAGGGGATGGGGGTCAAATTGCATTGCTGTTGAGGTACCGTGCGTCCGTCCATGTACATTTACGTTAAAATGTTTTTAAGAGTTTCTCCAACATGTAATATCTTCAATATTACTGGAACGATTGCTTCAATACTGGGACACTTGAATAACCTGAACATTTGTCACACATTCGCGGCACCATTAACACGACCTTGACCTCTGTCACCTTCGAAATGTCGCTGAAACACTTGAAAAATTTGTAACAGTTTCTCCAACATGTAATATCTTCAATATTACGCGAACGATTGCTTCAATACTGGGACACTTGAAGAACCTGAAAATTTGCCACACACTCGCGCCACCACCACCATTAACACAACCTTGACGTTTGTCACCTTCGAAATGTTGCTGAAACATTTAGCCATTTTCCACAGTCAAGTATGCCAAGGGGGCATATCAAAATGTCTAGTTCCTATTTTAGACTATATTTTCCTATTTTTTCACCGTCTTAATTCCTATTTGTTTCGGACCAATCCCTCACTTGACGGCTTGGAATTGGGTTATTGTCCAATATAAAAGTAGTAAGATTATTACTGATCCTACTGCTTTTGGGAGGGGGCCAAGTGATTCTGGTGTGGCGAGGACCTGACATCAGATCAAGATTATTCTGATTTCAGGGCTGAATATATAGTTTCTTTATTGTAAATATTCAGTTCTGATTTTGGGTTTATTTCCCCCCCCCCCCCCCCCATTTGTATTTGTACATGTACTTGAATATGTACATGTACTTGTACAGGTAATATATGGGATTTAGTACTAAACCCTATATGGGATTTAGTACTAAACCCATTGACCCGGCCTTAAATGACCTTAGCTGTTGATAGGCCGTTAAACCCCAACAAACAAACATATATTTCCCTTACACCACATGATAGTCCAGAGCCTGTCTTAAATACCCATATACATCTTCAAGTTGAGCAAAATTGTTGATTTGAGTAATATATACATGTACTTGTGTCTTAAAAATTCTAATAGGTGGAACTTTGAAAAATTGGACACCTACTTGTTTGTAGTGGCCATTTTTAAAAATACGTACGTTAGTAACACCTTTCATTTTTGAATAATTTATTGACTACTTCACACCGATTTTGATAATATTTGGCCACAATGTGTATCTATGGATGGTGCTTTGTTTTGCATACGAACCACGTCCGACCGCCGAATGTCAATGTCACTGAGGACTTGAATGTTTTATTAATTCTGCCAGCAAGGGGATTAACTTTGTTTAACGACACCAGTTCTTGTTTGAATATAGCGAACGTTGTGGGTTTCGAAACCGGCTTTGCTTTTTTTTATAAATTCAATTATTTTTTTATTTTAAAGGAACTGGGTCTTAGATGTAGATGAAAAGTGCAACATTTGACAAAAAAAAAACCATTTAATATTTATAAATTTGTATCAGTTTTGAAACTTATAGGCCTATGACCAGAGCAGGAGCAACCAACAAAAGTTTCATACAATACATTTTTACTGGAAAATAGTATGCATGATGGCATATGTGGAGTATCATCTGGAACAAAATACCACGACAAAGTAAACGCCAACAGAACAGAGACAACTACGGCATTGGTGACCCCAAAGAATACTGGCGAGTAGCAGTTTATAATGTGTTCGCTGACCACATCATCACGGAAATCGAGGCCCGGGTTATAGCAAACGAACCATGTTTTACAGCGCAGTTGCTGATCCCGTCTAAGGTTGCGGGTATTCAAGACAAAGATATTGAGACAATATACGATACCTACAAGGCAGATATTGATTCAGAATGTGACGGCAATGCAGCGTTTACGTCGGAAGTAAAGAGACGGCAAACAAAATGGTCCATTGAGCCTGAACGGCCAAGTCTTCTAATACCCATACCCTTGTATATACTCCATATAATTGGTTCTGATCACAATGCCCGCAACATTCGCATCATGTGAACGTTCATTCAGCCGGGTGAGGCCGATCAAAACTTATTTGCTAAGTACGACGACTGGTGACCGTCTCTCCAGTCTGGCTGTTTTGCACGTTCATCGTGATGTGGATATATAGATGTTGACAAGAGTATCAACAAATTTGCGTCTGTTAAGTCGTGGAACATTAACCTCATTTGATCACAAATTAACCGACAACAGCGATCATCTGATATATAATCGTTACGACATATGTTAGAAGTGTAGATCCTGATAATTATAATGAATGAATGCATTGAAACTGAGAAGCAGATTGTAAATATGTCCATAAATGCTGTAGTTCACAGAAAATTCATTCATAATTTCAAAACATGTTCAATGTGTTGTGGACGTCTCCGGCGTAAATTGTTATTCAAATGCATTAATATTGTTGAATTGACTGAATAACCATCAGTGTGCATTCCGATTAGAATGCGAATGGGATCTGAATCTACGCAGGTCGAAATAACCCTTACGATAACGCTTGCATTACATAAATGTTTACTGCTTTGTGTTGTTATGTTTATATAAATCTACATTGGTGTATCACATAACAACAGTTAAGAAATGGGCCAGTATGCAGGAATTGCTTCCTAAATTTCGAAATTTTCCCGGGGGAGCATGCCCCCCGACCTCATTCGACTCAGTTGTCCAAGCTACGCCCCTGTCATACACAATAGTCTACATGGGGTACTAGCATACAAAATAGTATACAGCATGTACAATGGGTTACATAGGGTATAAGGGCACACAATAGTCTACAGCATCTAATAATAGGGTACAATGGGGTACAAGGGCACAACATTGTCTACATCATCTACAATAGGGTATAATAGTGTACAATGGGTTACATAGGGTACAAGGGCACAAACTATTCTACAGCATCTACAATAGGGTACAATAGTGTACAATGGGTTACATAGGGTACAAGGGCACAAAATAGTCTACATCATCTACAATAGGGTACGATAGTGTACAATGGGTTGCATAGGGTACAAGGGCACAAAATAGTCTACAGTATCTACAATATAGTATGATAGTGTACAATGGGTTGCATAGGGTACAAGGGCACAAAACAGTATACAGCATCTACAATAGGGTACAATGGGTTACATAGGGATTATCTGGATGTACCGGTTAATATAGTGAGTTATGTATATGTATATTCAATAATTCGGACTTTGTGACCGAAAATAACCCTATATTGGCATGTAAACCATTTTTTCTTGGACCATGCCCCACCCACTTTTCCAATGACAGACCGCCTGGGGTGCCGCTCAAAAATTTAAAAAGTATACTCGCCAAAAAAAAGTTTCGAACCACACATGTAATATGAACACACAGTGAACGAGGGTCACCTAACAGAGAAACGACATGACATTTCAGAATACTAATATGTATCAATGATATATATACACAATAAATTTGACACAAGCGAAATGAAAAAAGAAGCTGAAGGAGTAATTAGCGTAACTGATAGCGGGAAAAGCAGAGAAGACACTGACAAAAAACGAAAACGCACTGATGTGTCAAGCGCAAGTGACATTGGAGACCATACGTTTGACATAGATGCAAAGCAGGCAGAAGAGGAAAGTAGAAAACAAAAATTTCAAAGTACAAAACCAAAGGATAAGAAAAAGAAACGGTCGCAGAAAGCCGAACAGCCTGAAAGTGAAACCATGGCGGACAGTATCTAAAAAAAGTTTAATGAAAATCAAAAAACAACTGAGGCACTTTATGAACAAATGAAAGCAATCAACATCAAAATAGACAATATGATATTTAAACAGGAATTAGAGACAATGTTAAAAAAGATGTTTGGCAGTAAAATAAATGATATTGTCACCAAAGTGAAGGACGAAATATACCGTCCAGTGGCACACAGAATAGACATTGTAGAGGGAGAACTACATACCACCAAAATAGGAATGGATGCTCTTGCGAAGACAATGAAGAACATGAAAGACTGTATAGCTGAGAAAGATCAAACCATATCGAAACTCGAGAAAGAAATAGAAAAAACAAAACACGCCATTATTGAACGAACAGATGAACTAGAACAATATACAAGACGCAACAGTGTAAGGTTAAATGGACCAGGATTGCCACTAGAGAAAGATGGAGAGAGAGAAACAGCAGAGCAGACGACAAAATTGGCCGTCAAAATCCTAAAAGACGATATGGGAATGTCCTTAGACGAAAGGGACATAGACATTGCACACCGGATCGGCGTACAACGACGACAGGTACCAAGACCGATCATAATACAATTTTTATCGCGCAATGACAAAATCAAATCGCTGAAAGACCAAAAGACAAAGTTAAGAGGGACAAGAATATACATACAGGAGGACTTAACACAGTTAAAGGCAAGCGTACTAAATGAAGCGATAGAGAGCAGAGAAACGGAATCTGCTTGGAGCAAAGATGGACATATATTTATCAAACTTGGCGCAAATGGGAACATAGAGCGAATAAAACCGTCAGATTATGAGGACTGGTTGTCGAAATAAACACAGTTTCTTTTCAAACCAACTGGCTGCATCGCGACGCGTCGTTATCTTTTTTATGGACTATACATGTACAATTAAAATCAGCAGAAAAGATCACATAACATTAATAGACGGGCAGCTGGCCCATGAAAAACATATTTTCGCTCAACACCCCACACATAAAAGGTTTGACACTTTTATTGTATTCCTGGGACCCTATGTAACATATTAGGCTACAGTGTACGGTTGTAATGTGGTGCCGTTTCATGAAATGATAATTTCAAGATGGCCGCCATAAATTTACTGAAAATTTGCTTTTCGTGAAGCTGGCTCTTACATTTTTATTATATTTGTGATTTTAATATTAATTGAAGATCCTACGTCGTACGCTTACATTTTTGCACAATGGTAATGAAAATAGCAGACGACAATTAACTAATATTTTTCTTATTTCTCCCTGAAAATATATTATGTTATAATTTCATTATAATTTAGTTATCAGACGACAGGGACAAATAAGAAAAATACTACCGATGTGTATGCTGTTATATTTACCACCAGTGTGCAAAGAGTTAAGACAAATACCATTGTAACATTCCGGAGAGTGACACTGCTTTTAATGACCGTTCCAATGCGATGACATTGATTTGCTGTTTTCTTAAGGAAATATCAAGTAAAATGTCGTTTAAATGGAATTTTAATTCAGTCTTTTGTAGCTGTACGCAAATGAAACGGGATGTGTGTAACCTTGAAACATGATATAGTTATTAACATGGATATCTAATTGTATCGGTAAATTATTGAGTCAGCGCATGCGAAAAACTACAAATTTCCATTTGCATCCATCATAGCCAGATATTTTCATGTGCATCGGCGCAGTCTCATCAGGGCTTGTACTGTTTGCTATATTTTGAAACACTGTCTAAGCATGCTTCTAATAGTCGGTGTATGACATACTTAAATGGAAAATAGGAGCATGATGGTCTAGAGCTATGTTGTATGGAATCGTCAGTTTGTAGATGTTTGCATGCGCTGTCTCAATTAACGCTTCATCAGTGCATATTCTGACTTTTTGTACATTCCTATCACTATGATTATCCGGGTAAATGATCAGTCTTCATCGTCATCGGAAACACACTCTGTATTGTTCGAATTTTGGCATTTCTCATCTGCCATACAGTATATAAGTATATAAGTCCATTGAACATGCAGTTTTATTGCAGTTACAGGAGGTCAACTCCACTAGGCCTTTAGGTGCCGGTTCAGCTTCCATAAAGACTGGTCTCAATCCAGCTGTCGTATTCTCCCAGCCGCTCTCGAGAGGTGATGGAATATCCTGTTTCGCTACAAGGGCCCTTGTCCAAATCAATGCTTGTTAATTCGCTCTGGCCACATGAAGGCGGAGGCTATCAGACGTCGGGGCAGATTTTCATTTGTTTGTCGTTTCTCACAGAAAAGCCAATATCGCAGCCCGTTGACACCCATGCCTGTCTTTGTAGAACACGAATACAGTTTACAAACGAATTTGTCGCAGGATGTAAGTAGTTCTTCTGATACAGTTTCACATTCACCAAACTTCTGGAAACTCAGCTGTAGATCATCATTGTCTTCAAGAACAGAAAATGCCCTTTTCTTGCCCTTTCCAAAGAATGATGATGATATCGAGTCGCAACCTGTTATAGCATGGAACCCGAGAAGTGAGTGACACAGATCTTCACCAAGTACTTCACGAAGTATGTGAATTGGAATGAAACGGAGTTGTCGAGTACCGGTCTTAAACCAGAGTTGATCACAGGCAATTTCATCGAAATTGGCAATACACAGCACCATTACATCCGTATCTGGCGAGCTAACTATTATTCGTGAATAGCTAGAAGCATCATACGCCGCGTGTAATAGCAGTCTTGTATCACCTTCTTCATGATCACATTTCAGCACATCGATCTCAGCCGTTTGTCCCTTTTGCACACTGATTGCTTGTTCATTGTCAACAAAGCCTCCACCAATGACTATCTCATGACCTTCTTCAAGATTCGCCACACCTAGGTCGCACAATACTTGCGCCAGGAAGTTACACATATTCTTGTTATTATCCACGTTTGCAATGTACTTGTTCCATCTGCATGGTACTGGTGTGGATGGGCTGTGAATGTGAATTTCATGACCTTCATAGACGGATCCGCGTTTCACTCGTTCTCCGGCTTTGATAGATATATCTCTATAACTGTCAAACACAACATCAATTCGTCTACACCCATTTACTCCAAGCGCCTTTGTGATGTGATTATAATACACTTTACCCAATTCGCCAAATGTCGCAGCTCCGCCAAACTGTAGCATGTGCAACACAGCCATTCCATCAACAATGACAGCGGTAGGAACGCTACTTTCAGATACGGGCAGCCTTGGCATTACCTCAGCTTTGCTTGCCAGTACCTTCATCAGCACACTCTCGTCAGTCTTTCTCATAGTACTATCCCTGTGTGCCAGTGAATATGGAACAGCCGATAATTCATAGCTCAATACCTCCTTCAGGTTGACAGATCCCGTTTTAGCCACAATAACCAGCCTTCCGAACAGGTCCCTGTCGGCGGATATGCTGACTATCTTCTCATCCACAGCTTTAGTTTTCCGTTTCTTTATCATGCGAGATTTTCGTCTTCTTAAGTGTGTCCCAGAACTTTATTTCACTGTTCTCAAGTCTTGTGGTAACAAACTCCATTAGTTTTAGCTCTCCTATTGTCTTGGCACCCAAAAGGCTATTGCTGACGTTTTGGGAAGCGACGAGTCCTGTTGCGATGTTCGTCAGCGGCGATATGTCATTATCATCAGCTTGTAGTTTATTAAATTGGAATGGATTTGCCATCGCTTTAGATGTAATGACTTCAACTAACTTCTGAACATCCGACTCGTCACGTTCAATTATTGACTGTACACAGTCTTTATGTGTCCCAACACGTTCAGACTCCGATTCCACACATATTTTGCAATGCTGTCGTAATCGCCGCTCGCTCATGCGATGTCAGGAATCACCGTTCTAAAGCTTCCGGTCGCTGACTGATGCCTATTATCCCACCGCTGTTATTACTGTCTCGGTTGATGAAATGGAGAAAATATGATAGAACTCAAGAAGGTATTGATCCCGTGGACCGAGTGAAAACTCTCCAGGTTCATTAACCAGCTCTTTGTGTTGAAGGGGAATATATTATTCCATGAAATGAACATTATATCCACCACAATAATCAATACAGTTACTGTGTATAGTTTTAATTAGCTCTTCAGTACAACGAGTTCAAATCCAAAGTCCCGCACATCACAGTCAGATAACATTAAACTAAATGAACGGAAGTCTTTAAAAAGAACTACATATTAGTAATTGCATCATTGCTTGTGACAAATAGAAGGTTCTTTAAATGGAATACATTATATATATATATGTTAAGTTGATGACTAACCGTTGAATAACAGAAATAACGGTAATGAAATGTTTACATTCATTGAGAGCGATGTTCATCCGTTTGTCACATGAAATACCGATAGACATATGGGTCTCATATAACCGCCTTAGCTTTGCATCTGCGTGTCATTCATGCAGTTCAGAGATCCATAAATGTGGTAAATGTCTTAATTCCTTGAGATTAACTCACAAATTCAGATGTAAATGACTATATGTGTGTTTTTTACTATAATATGGCGGCCATTTTGGATTTTTTAGCAGCCATATTGGATTTATACGGCATAGAATGATATCAACACCATCATTAACCATTCTTAACTAACTACCAATGATGTTATTGCCATTAGGTTCACCTGAAAGAACGTTACGTTGGTGTGTGTGCTTCAACAGAAATATTATTGAAATATTTGGGCGCCATCTTTAAAATATGCATATTTTGAAATGGCACCACATGACAGGCGTACACTGTACCTAGCGATGATCCACAATGATATATCTATCAAATCCACGGGTCAAACCTTTTATGTGGGAGGTGTTGAGCGAACTCCTTAATTATAGCCTTTCTGAGAAGTAGCTCCTCGCCTATAACAGGTGTATTGCCCATATCATAAGCTTATGAAATGTTGGGAGGCAGTCGGGGATTGATTCTGATAATAGACTTATAATATCAATTTAAGAGACATATACATGTATGATAAATACAGGAACCGCATATTATTGGATAGCAGAGAATATGTGAAAACAGTTAAAAGCTGTTTAAATATTTTATAAACTGTAAGCTACTTTTCCCGTGTGCTTGCCAACCTACATAAAAACATGCGGTAACGCCGGGAGAGAACAGTTTAATCAGTGAACCGAACCGCAGATGTGTGTTCATGCGCAAATGTACCCGCTGGTATCTATCATCAGCATATGATCAGTTCTAGGTCTTGGTTTGTGTTTTTGAAGCGACACAGTACACAATGCGTCTTTCTCGCATATTATGTTATGTGTGGATAGAAATTGTATAATAAACAACGGGTAAGTGGAAGTGACCATATGCTGGAACTGCCGACCGGACAGGTCCCTTTTCGCACGCACTCATCCATTGTATTGAATGTACAGTAAAACATGCATGTAGCAACCATCACAATGTCGACTATGAATATCGCATTATTTCGTTCCATACACATGATACAGCATTTAAATCCTCATGTGAATCTAGTTTTTTCCGAACAATTTTACCATCACACGTTTTCGTACTTTTTCAAGTGTGATGGTCAAACATTGCATTCACACATGCATTAGTGTTTTTTAAACGCTCATTCCAGGTTTCCCTCTCGGTTATATTTGTGACTGCAGATGGAAACACTCTGGACCGTGCACTGAATTAACACAGATACGACACATTCGGACGAAAACATTTTGTTGGAGTGTTTTCCCAACCGTCCGTTGCACTTTGAGCATAAATCCATTTTTCTCAATCTATATACTACTGCAAAACACATACTATCACTCACTGAGACTGTTCTATTTATGTACTAGTATACTGTTATTACGTGTAAACCATGCTTGTAAAGATCTGCTTTGTGCTGGTCGCTGGAATGGGAATGGGATAAGCTACGTATGGCACGGTTGTCAGCCTGTACGGTCGATAATCCGCTCGCTAAGGCTAGCGGATTGTCTGCCAGTGTTGGTTGCCGAACGTGCTATAAATAGTACGTAGAGGGGACTACACAAGGCGCACATGTCTAATAATACGTTTAACATGTTAACATTCTCTAGCCCAATGGGCCACACATTTGCGACTGGAATATATTGCAGTAGGAGATCGTGGCTGGTTGTCTCCCTTTGGGGCTATTTATAGAAACCCGGTCCAAATTGTATAATTTAGGGTCTGAATGCTTGTAACCATTGGTGAATGTAGCAGGAGTTGTTGTGAAAAAAAGGAATTATTCTAGTGTTTTTTACTAGTGTTGATACAGATTATCCATGTATCCACGTAATCTGATCCAGGACTACATTGTTCGTCATATTCATATTTTCACACTTATTATAATGTTATTGCAATCTGTGCAGTCTGATATGTGTCTACTCTGCTCGCAAAAATATTTCTTTTGTACTTTTTAGTAAGAAATAAACGCTGAAAAACAGCATAGGATCGGATGTCTGTAAATATATTTGCAGAGGGGGATAACTAGCTAGGATCCCTCATTTATATCCCATCTACAGGGAAATCTTAGACAAACATATTGCTTGTGCATTAGTATGAACTAGTGTATGTGTATATGCATATTGATAAGAAAGTCTGTATCATTAAATTGCGTTTATGATATGGGCTGCCGGTTAGAGAAAGGTAGCCTACAGCATTTATACAAATCGTAAATACTGACCCATTTTGCACAATCACTTAGTCGGATTTGGACCTGTATCATTTGGCTGACATAGACATTAACAACAGTCCATTCAACGCGAGCAGCGTAGGCCCTAATCAGACTACACGGCCGAGCAGGCTGAGTTGGTGCTACGATGATCGCAGGTGTCGTGGCATACCTTTTCTCAACCGGGGGCCCACATGATTTTCATAATATTAAGTCCACCACTCCGGGTCTTTTAAAAGTACTAGTATAGTGAACACAATCTAACAATATAACATGTTGATAGTTTGACTTTTCAAACAACGCCGGTGGTTCTGTAACTTAAAGATGATTTAATATTACAAACTTTTCAAAGTACGTAGAACGGATGATTTTGTTTTTGTTGCCTCTTGGACACTTACATCGATTTTATTTATTAAAAAATGTAAAGCTCACATTCATGGACCAGCGTCAATAATTAATGAACAAGAACAATTATAACATGAATGATCATGTTATAAAAGAACGCTTTGAGTGTATGTTATTATTATTGAGGCCAACTACATGTCTTAAGTTTACTGATAGGTTGTATCATCGTGCTATTTTGATTGTAAATGAGGCAGGTCATTTTTAAATTATTTATATCAACTAAATGTGTCACCTGAATAAATATTTGTATTGACTTGTTACAAAATATGATCATTGCACATCAAAAGATAAATAGAGAATAAATATGTTTCCATTAACATTTTAAAGAGTCAATGTTATCGCCCTTGATACCAAAGTGGCAATTCAAGCTTGATGTAAAAATAATAAAAATGTAAAATTAACATGGACATGGTTGATATGATTTTTTTAAGAATTTTACCAAATTTTCTACGACGTCCATCTTGGATTATGCGACAACCTCCATTTTAACAAATATGAAAATGCTTCACCCACGCACCACAACTGTGAAGTCTGACCAGCGTCGGCCAAACGGTACATGAGAAGAAGACGAAATCTATAATTAAAGGATGACCTGTCGGTGGCCATCTTGTATGATGTATCATCCGATTTTGACAAAAAAATTATCCAGAGTGATTGTCTCCACGATACCTTCGATTTGATATATATCAGGACCATATTAGGTCAAATTTGAAATATCGCCATGTGCCAATTACAAAATCAATGCGTGAAAAAACAAAAGGAGAACACTGGAATATTAGTGAGGCAAGAGTTGTGATAAATATACAAAAAGGAATTCCAGTTATGCTCGGGACACAAAATCAGTACATGTATCCGAAAAAAAAAAATCAGTATGGTAAGATCTGTTATTCTTGCTTTTAAGGACTAGAGCAAGTGAGCGGAGTCTCACACATACCCTTAGCCGCAGCCAAGTCATTTGACCTTGACCTTTGGCATGAAAGCAGCTTAGGTGAGATATAGAATGAAAATATGGCTGTTGATAAAGAAGTATGTGACATTTCCAGTCGATCCAACATACGGTTGCAGATAAATTGTGTACTTAAAACTTTAATGCAAATATTTCAAAACATTTAACACAATTTGACCTTGACCTTGGGCATGAAAGTCACATGCGTGGGCTATAAAATTAAAATATGGATGTTGATTGTTGATAGACAAATATATGAAGTTTCAATTCAATCTGACTTACGGTTGCAGAGAAATTGTTTACTTAAAACTTTAACGCATATATTTAAAAACATTTAACACAAGTTTCAAAGTAATTTCACCTTCACCGTGTGCATGAAAGCCGTATGAGTGGGCTATAGAATGTTTGTTTAATGGTGTTTAACGGCCTATCAACAGCTATGGTCTAATACTCACATAAAGGATATAACTGTCGGATACCAAATGCCAAAGTTGTGTGTTTGTTTATTGGTGTTTAACGGCCTATCAACAGCTAAGGTCATATAAGGCTGGGCAAACGGGTTCGATCCTGTATTAACCTGCTGCATTGGGGGGAAAATCCCAAAATCAGAACGGAATATTTTCATCGAGAAAAAATATAGTCAGCCCTGAAATTAGAATAACCTGACCTGATGCCAGGTCCATACCACACCAAAGTCACTTGGTCCCTTTCCCTAAAAAAGGATTACGAATAATCGTAATACTCACACAAGAGATATAACCAGATTCAACTGTCACATACAAAATGCCAAAGACGTATGTAAGGGCCAAACCAGGTATCCAGTCGGATTTCCGGTAAGGATGAATCGCGATTGTTAAATTACCCATCACATGCACCCACCAGGGCTATAGAAAGAAAATATTGATCTTCTAACTTCATAAAGAAGTATATATATATATGAAGTTTCAAGTCAACCCGACTTGCGGTTGCAGAGACATTGTGTACTTAAAAACTTTGACATGTTTGATGCAAATATTTCAAAACTTTAAGTAATTTGACCTTGTGCATGAAAGCCACATCGGTGTGCTACAGTATAAATCATATGGATGACGATACAGAAGTATATGAAGATTCAACTCAATGCGATTTACGGTTGCAGATATAATGGGTACCCAAAAACGCAAATCTTACGGATGGACGAAAATACAAAAACTATGTACACCTCGACATACTTTGTATGCCTGGGTATGAATCATGATTGAAGGCACTGTGTTACAGATGATGCCTCAATATGTTGCTTGTCACATCATGCACTGCAAATGACCAATATCAACCAATTGCACCATTTCATTCGAAGTCAAATTTCAAAGTCGAAATTTATTGTACACATGTAATTTGTTACAAGTTTGACCATTGGGCATTGATTCAATTATAATCATGATAATAGCACAAAAATACATCATTAATTCGTAAATTTTCGTTTCCCTTTGAAAGTCTACAAAGTTTGTCTTTGGTCTATTCTGGATGTTTCAAGTAAAATCCTTTATTGCGAAGATAACTGAAACCATGTGAAACCAACCAAATATAGACTTTATAGACTGTGGACGTTAAACAGAAAATTTATGAATCAAAGATTGAATGCAATACCTTAAATGCTAATCACTCTAGGTTGGCGGTAGGATTTTTAAATTTAATTTGCTCAAATATGTGTCTGTGACTGGAGGAATGGGGCTTATGGGATTTGCGACCAGTGTAAAATACAACATATCCGCACAGGATCTGCACTGTTCACCATTGCATCAATGAAATGTCCATCATGCTTCTAACAAGCACATCATTATCAGGCTACAGGAGTGTACTATTTGATCAGGAGCTACACTGGTCACAAATCCCATAAACCACATTCTCCAGTCACAGCCACCGGTTAAAGTAACGGACCAATACCTATAAATACATTAAATATACCTAAAAACATCAATAAGTGAAATAAAATAGGCTAAACAAATTATTTACTCCCATATATCACACATGGAGTAAATACATTGTTGTTTAGCTTATTTTTCTCTCACTTATTGATGCTCTTAGGTATATTTAATGTATTTATAGGCCATGGTCCGTTACTTCAACCTGAGGTCCCAGCCACATATGTGTAAAAGCATAGTAAATATATTTCTGACCATTTCAATATCTAGTCCTTCAAGTGTCACATAATCAGAAATGTACAAATGTCATTCTGTCCACCACAAGAATGAGTCACCGATTGAAAAAATATTGACAAATCTTAAAACTGCACAAGTCAGATTTGTGTGAATAAGATTCATTCTCAATTCCATCAGCACAAGAAGTAATATGTCTTCACGACACGTCCTTTCAACAGGTTGATTAGATGATTAGAGCAGAAATCAGAGTTAATGACCACACAAATACTGCCGCTGGCATGGATGGAGTAGTATATAAGAGTCAAAATGATACCACCACCCTCTGGAAGCCACCGGCTACACGTGGTATCTCCCACCGGGTGGTGCTATAATTAATGACTCTTATATACTACTCAGATTTTCCTCCATTTTTATGAGAATATTTATGAGAATGGGAGTAATTTTAATTTTTCAAAACACGAAGGGGGGAGTAGGCATAATTTTAATTTTTCCAAACACAAAGGGGGGAGTAAGCATAATTTTTTTAAAAACACACCTACTGTTCGGCGGGTATGTATGAGAACATATTTTTCACCATATATTTATGACATGAGAAGATACACCCTATTAGAGATAAGAATCCCTATGTTATACTCAGTATATTACAGCAATCTGTCTACATTTATTACAAATAAACTTACACCCTATTGAAGATAAAAATCTATTGGTTATACTCAGTATAATGTCTACCATAAAGCAAATGAGAGAGCAAGCTAAGAGTTGGGGAATTTCCCTAAGAGGTTTGAGACTCAAGAAAGATATAGCAGATAGGATAAGTGACGCGCGAGCCATCGTCTACGAGGAGAGGCTGCGACGTGCGGTTTCGACACCGGACGCCTGCGCCCGCTGACCCTGAAAAACGCTCCGAGAAATTGGAGAACGAGACGACGGCCAGTCTGCGCGCCACTGCTTACCCGCAGCGTGTAAAAGAAGATCCCAGCGCGCGTAGAAAACCACTATTCAAGGCGCACTACAATAAGATTTATCAAGGGTTGGTTGGGAGACCTCCTAAGAGTAGGAGAGATATAGCCAGAGCTTTGGTGGAGGAGGGTCCCAGGATTCTCGCCGAAGAAGCCGAAGTTAGGGAAACTGTTGATAGGGGTAGGAGGAAGATAGTATGGACTTTCGAGAGGGGTAGATGGGGAGATCGCTAATCGCATAATGAATAAAATTCGTCCAGAGATGACCACGGCGTGTTATCTGAGGTATTCGTGCTCGTATCGTATTAGGAACATAGAGACCGACGCTACTATGATCTATCACAAACAATCAAAGGGCAGTCCGTGGATAAACGAGATCGCCAAAGCCGAGAGTTGGATATCCGATAGAGAGAAAGGTCGAATGGACATCGACAAAGTTGATAGACCAAACACAAAATGGACCTTCGTTCGTTGGATATCGGTCGAGGTGAAGATGATCATCGACGCTCAACAACTTCTCATGGGAGCGGGAAAACTCCCAGACTGGTTAAGACAGAAAAGGGAATGTATTCCGTCGACACGTACGACGACTACTTGTGTCTGTTTAGGTGCATAGCCATCCACCGTGGAGGGAGACCAGACCGCTGTTGTGAGAATGCACGAACGCTAGCTAACGAATATCTCGGTCACGATAACGGACCGGATAGTAAGGGAATTCCCTTGAAAGATATTAAGAAGGTCGAAGAGCACTTCAAGATGGGCATTCGTGTTTACGAGCCCACCGACGAGGGAGTGTGGTATCTCATGAAGTTCGACAAATTACGATGTGGTTTGGGAGAAGACAATGACGATAGGAATGTTTGGGAGGTCACTCTTTCCTCATAACGAACCTCCGCAAGATGACGAACGAGTACGGGTGCTCCGGATGTCAACAACGGTTCACAAAGTCGTGTAACATGCACAGGCACGCGACCACCTGCATGGGTGGGAAGACCGTGGTGACATGTCCAGGTAAGATCGTAGAGAGACCACAGTCTGCATACGAGAAGGCGTTCTATCCCAAGGGGTCAGCGAGCGAGAGATCGATTCAATGGTTGAGCAGAGAAGAAGAGGAGATTGGGAAAGCACATACATCACGCGAGATGCGGTCACGGTGGAGAGAGGTGGGTGGCCGGCGATCCTGTAGATGGATATTGTCACGAGACCAAGACCGTGTTTCAGTTTCACGGATGCTACTGGCACGGATGTCCGATTCATCACGGTAAGACAGCGCTGTATAGGAGGTACAGGAAGACGAAAATTCGAGACGCCAAGATAAGGGAGGCGGGTTACGAGCTGGTGGTGATGTGGGAGTGCGAGTGGTTGAATGATAATTTTGATAAAATTAATACCTACTATCCACAATCACCGCGCGAGGAGGAGACGACTCTGTACCCTCACCAGATAGTCTATGACTTCGAGGCGTATCTCGACAAGTCAAAAACCACTCAACCCACCAAAGACCTGACCTTCGAGGTCGAGCACGTTCCTATATCTGTGTCTTTGGGGGATACGATGCATGAAGGGATAACCCACATCTGCGAACGAGATCCTGACACGCTAGTAGAGAAGTTCGTGACCGAGCTACAGATGAGAGGCAAGGCAATCAGGGAGGGGGTTAGGAAGAAGTATCTGCCGGCGATATAGATATGCTATCGAAGTCTCAGCAAGCAAAGATTGTCTCTTGGATTGACCAAGTCCCGGTGGTGGGGTTCAACTGTAGCAGGTACGACCTGAACCTCATCAAGCAGTACTTTGTCGAGAAGTTGGCGGCCACCGTGACTAAGGTGATGGTCGGAAAGAGAGCCAGCACGACGATGTTTCTGTTTACCCCGGAGTTTAGATTTCTCGACATCATCCAGTATATGGGGACCCGGTACCACGTACGACCGGTGGGTTAAGGCGTACGACTGTAAAACGATAAAGTCTCACTTCCCGTACGAGTGGTTCGATAGCGCGGACAAGCTCGACCATCCGGGGCTGCCAGACTATCCCGAGTGGTACTCGAAGTTGAAGGGTGAGTTCCTACTGTCGTTGTCCGAGTGGAAAGAGTGTAAGAAGGTATTCCAAGAAAATGGGATGAAGACGTTCAAGGAATGGTTGCAACACTACAACGACTTGGATGTCGGACCGTTCCTAGAGGCTCTAACTAAGATGACGGAGTTCTACAGAGGAAGAGGTGTGGATATACTCAAGGATGCTGTGTCTCTGCCCGGTGTTTCCCTTCAGTACCTACTTCGTGGGACGATCGATGGGAAGGCGGACACACCCGAGCTGTGGTTATAAGAGCGCAAAAATCCCGCCGACAACCATGTTTTCGACAACCACAATCTAGAGAAAACCAAAGCAAGTGTTTCTAGCACCAAAATCTAGATGTTTGTAGTACATTTTCTGTCTACGATGGTCTCGATAGAATCTTTCGAATAGTTTCCCAACAGTACCAAAAATTGTTATAGGAGTGTAAAAAATCTTCTAGCAACCTAGTTTTCGGCAACCACAATCTAGAGAAAACCAAATACATCGAACTACAACGAACTACAGGCACTACAACCAACTACAGTATGTATCACATTTGGGACAAAACATCCACAATCGTACGTCCACCACCCAATTGTACCACTTTGGACATTTTGGCAAAAGTGTAGAAAAAATTTGTCTCCCAAGAGGCAAACAAAAATGATACCACCCAATTGTCCACATTTGGACTTTTGGGAAAAGTGTAGAAAAAATTTGTCCCAAGAGGCAAACAAAAAGACCACCCAATGTCATGGACTTTTGGGAAAAGTGTAGAAAATTCGCCTCCCAAGAGCAAAACAAAATCTAGACCACATCGAAAAAACAGAAAACCTCTCCCAAAGGAGGCTACTCCATGTAGAACGGGTCGCTAGTTTTGGTTTTTTCCTTCGGTGTACCGGACTGTTTGGCGGGGTGCGCGAACTGGGCGTCGGGGTCTGTTTCGTTCTTCCAGATTCTACAAGACTCTAGGGACACGAATGGGAACAGTGGTTTGCAGACCGCGTACGCCACCACGAGAACCCCGAGCCACCACTTCGCATTCTCTACGGTTTTCCAAATGTCGTGCACCTCCCACCCGGATTCCGTCTGGCACTCTTCTTCCTCCGGACACTCGTCTTCCTCCAGGTCGTCTTTCTTCGGATCGTTGGAAATTGCATCCAACAGTCTGCGTTCCAGTGTATCCAACCGGTTCTCCAAACGTCTCTCCATGTCGGACAGGCGCGTCGATTCTTCGAACGAGCGGGTATCTTCTAGTAGATTCGTGGGGAGCTCGGTGGGGCCCGCAAAACCAGGCGCGGTCACCCTGTGTTCTACGGGGGTAGGAGTTTCTTGTTCTTCTAGGGGTTCTTCGGGCTTTGTACTATGCTCTACATCGGCATCGTCCCAGATTTTTCGAAGTCTACCACTACCGATCCCGTACTTCTTCTTTGTTTCGTCGGCTGTAGTCTTCCCGCGGGTGGAAATAATTTCTCGAATATTTTTCGGAGACAAGTAGGTTTTTGGCATGTTTGCAAACGTTTCTATCTAGAGGGGGCATTTGTCCAACATGGAATTCCCAAATCGTTCGAAATAGTCGAAATACTTGTTCGCGGTGCTCGGATTGCTCGGATTGCGCGCACCAGTGTGCTCGGTTTGCTCGCCAAATTGCTCGGATTGCTCGCCAGGAAATCCAGTCCGCTCGGGAAGGTCGAAAATGCCTGCTCGCGATTCCAGGGGGCTCGGGCTCTCCATTTCTAGCCAACAAGGATAGCAAAAATAGAAATTCTGGGAAGCAAACTGAGCACCATGGAGAGCCCGAGCCCCCTGGGAATCGCGAGCAGGCATTTCGACCTTCCCGAGCGGACTGGATTTCCTGGCGAGCAATCCGAGCAATTTGGCGAGCAAACCGAGCACACTGGTGCGCAATCCGAGCAATCCGAGCACCGCGAACAAGTATTTCGACTATTTCGAACGATTTGGGAATTCCATGTTGGACAAATGCCCCCTCTAGATAGAAACGTTTGCAAACATGCCAAAAACCTACTTGTCTCCGAAAAATATTCGAGAAATTATTTCCACCCGCGGGAAGACTACAGCCGACGAAACAAAGAAGAAGTACGGGATCGGTAGTGGTAGACTTCGAAAAATCTGGGACGATGCCGATGTAGAGCATAGTACAAAGCCCGAAGAACCCCTAGAAGAACAAGAAACTCCTACCCCCGTAGAAACACAGGGTGACCGCGCTGGTTTTGCGCGGGCCCCACCGAGCTCCCCACGAATCTACTAGAAGATACCCGCTCGTTCGAAGAATCGACGCGCCTGTCCGACATGGAGAGACGTTTGGAGAACCGGTTGGATACACTGGAACGCAGACTGTTGGATGCAATTTCCAACGATCCGAAGAAAGACGACCTGGAGGAAGACGAGTGTCCGGAGGAAGAAGAGTGCCAGACGGAATCCGGGTGGGAGGTGCACGACATTTGGAAAACCGTAGAGAATGCGAAGTGGTGGCTCGGGGTTCTCGTGGTGGCGTACGCGGTCTGCAAACCACTGTTCCCATTCGTGTCCCTAGAGTCTTGTAGAATCTGGAAGAACGAAACAGACCCCGACGCCCAGTTCGCGCACCCCGCCAAACAGTCCGGTACACCGAAGGAAAAAACCAAAACTAGCGACCCGTTCTACATGAAGTAGCCTCCTTTGGGAGAGGTTTTCTGTTTTTTCGATGTGGTCTAGATTTTGTTTTGCTCTTGGGAGGCGAATTTTCTACACTTTTCCCAAAAGTCCAAATGTGGACAATTGGGTGGTATCATTTTTGTTTGCCTCTTGGGAGACAAATTTTTTCTACACTTTTCCCAAAAGTCCAAATGTGGACAATTGGGTGGTATCATTTTTGTTTGCCTCTTGGGAGACAAATTTTTTCTACACTTTTCCCAAAAGTCCAAATGTGGACAATTGGGTGGTAGTACGATTGTGGATGTTTTGTCCCAAATGTGGATACATACTGTAGTTGGTTGTAGTGCCTGTAGTTCGTTGTAGTTCGATGTATTTGGTTTTCTCTAGATTGTGGTTGCCGAAAACTAGGTTGCTAGAAGATTTTTTACACTCCTATAACAATTTTTGGTACTGTTGGGAAACTATTCGAAAGATTCTATCGAGACCATCGTAGACAGAAAATGTACTACAAACATCTAGATTTTGGTGCTAGAAACGCTTGCTTTGGTTTTCTCTAGATTGTGGTTGTCGAAAACATGGTTGTCGGCGGGATTTTTGCGCTCTTATAACCCATCTAGCGTAATCAACACCTGGGGAAAGATATAATTTTACATCTAGAAAGCGAAGCTTGGGCATGAATATAAATAATGTTTGATTTGATTTTTTACCCACTAAAACTTTCTTTGTTTTATCTGCTAATATTTCAACCAATTGATTTTTTATTAGATTTAGATCGTATTTGCTTGAGTTGAATCCGAGAACTGGAACTTGGGTGATCCATCTTGTAACCTCTTTTTGTTGTTTGTATGAAAGATTATCAAAATCTGACGGATACCCATATATAGGGTTTTCACCCACCTTTTCACCAATTTCTTCCGCTCTTTTTTCTAAATCTTCATAAAACAAATTAACCAATTTGGCTGGATCTTTTTCACATATGTGTGTTATTCTGTTAGAAAGTGTATCACCAATACTCACACTGATTGGAAACGTGGGTGTTTAAAATCTCTAAATCTATATGTGGATTGGTTCTCCGGTTTTATCTAAATATGACTCAAAATCGAATACTATCTGATATGGGTAAATAACAGTAGTGGGTTTGGAAACTCCTTGGCTTCTGGTGCTTTATAGTCGTGTTCCCAAATAACCTTTAAATTAAACCGCTTTCTGAGTTTTTCGTCGGTTTTTAAAGTTTTTTCGTATTCTTTTTCAACCCTCTCTTTATCTCTACAGTGTTTAGGCAACCGTGCCAGTAACATCCGTGAAACTGGTATATTGTATTTGTTTCTCCGCAAAATCCATCATAACCGGGATTGTTCCAACTACTCTTTCCCCTCCATGTCCACAAACGGCAGTATGAATGTGTGGACCAGTAAAAGAATTTATCCATTGTATTGATTTTCTACTACATTTTGGTTTTGGGTAAAATGCTTTTTCAAAGGCGGACATCGGTCTATCTATTTTTTTTCCTTCGCAAATAATTTTGGTTATTCCTTTACTACAGGTGTTTGTATGTCGGAGAAGGTTACAGGCCTTTGTAAACCTTTGATCACATTCTGCACAACAGTAAATTTGGCAGGCTTTGTTTATCCATATCTGTAATAAGAAATGCGTGATCATTATATTACCCCTATTGTCATCTTTTTTGTTCCTATCTCTTCATAGTGCGCTGCTACGTTTCTTAAAAACCATGTTCCATCTTCTTGTCGGCTCGTACGCGTCTATTCCTATTTTAAAACACTTTTCTACTTTTTTCAAATCTTCGAATGGTATTGAACCCTCTGGTTTATTTTTTCCACAAAATTTAAAATTTAAAATATTTAACTTTGTGATTCAGTGTGCTTTTCATGGATCTATCTACGCGTAATTTATCGTTAGAGTATAGGGCTAAACACCTGAATAAACAGAGTTCGTCGCCAAATGTATCTAACGGTTTTATACCCTTCTTGTATCGCAACCATTCCGGCAGTTTTCCTCCTGCTACATTTTTGGTTGTCATTTCAACATCTTTTATTTTTGTGGAATATATTATTTTTATAGATGTACTACCCATCTAACAAATGTCCACTTTGTATTCGGACGACTTATTTTATCTATGTTTAATCGTTCTTCTTCTTGTTTGAATAACCATTTTTTAACCTCATCATAGCGTCTAAACCAGGGACTTCCTTGAAAGTTTGTGAAAAAATTTAGCTTTTTCAGGTTTCCCTTTGAATCCTTTTCCTCTATGTGTTGCAATGTGTAATGAAATGAGTATCTGAGATAAAAACTCCCGTGCAGCAGAGGTTCTAACTCTTTTATCCACCCTTCTGTATTATTTTTTTTAAGTCGTCTACCCAGCGATATTGTTGCTATTCTGCGACCTTTTTCTATCTTTTTTTCGTGGTGTTTGTAGTCTTCTAAAATATCCTCCCCTTCTAGTATTATTTTTTTAAGTAATTCGGTTTTCGGTGTTCTCTTTTCTGCTTTTTTTGTAGTAATATTTCTACTTTTAATGCTCATTTTAGCCTCATCATCGAGCCGTTGAATTAATTTGTTTATATCTTCTTCTGATTTGTTTTCTATCCCTTTGAAAGCGCCCCTTTTGTATGCCCTCGTAAAACGTTTCATATATTCTTTATTTTTTTCTTCATTAATTAGTCTGGTAAGTCCCCTTTCTCTTAATCTGAGTGAAAATACTATCCCCATTCCAGTCAACTCCTTTCTGAGTTGTGTGATTTTATTTTCACCCTGACTATCTCCACAAATCAGTGTGTGGGGTATTGCAGGGGTTTTTGTAACTGTTGACATTTTCCTCTTTTCAGATAACATTTTATATATTGGTATATATAAATTATTATATTTTTATCTTTAATAGAAACTTTTCATACAACCCGTTGGGAGCTATTTTATTATATTCATATATTTTCAAATATTTTTATGCCGTTGGTCTTATCCTTTCTGCTTGTAATGCTCAGGATGCAAAACGGTAACGAAGTGACTCTCTCTATACTACTGATGGTACTCCGGTTAAATGGTTAATTTTTACATAGGGTACATGTGTATCCGTATGTATTGCGATCGAGCGGGATCATTTGGCCCGCCCACGACCCCCCGTGGTGCGGACGCCTGTGATTGACAACTGAGAATATCTGCATATAAAACAGCCAATGATTTGCCCCCATTTGCAGCACAAATCGTGCGGTCATTGCTAAATTTAGTAACAGAGTTAACTCCCCTCCGAATACTCTCCGAAACAAGCGACGCGTTTAACACACAAACTACATCAAGTTTGACATTCCGACAGCCTATTTTTAAACTCACCCGACACCTGTGCGAAACAAAACTCGCACGTGTAGGTCTAACTGATGTTTAATCCTCATTCTCTCTCTCTATCGATGGATTTACAGTGGATTTTAGTGACATTCCTGAATATGGCCCGATTGACATTTGTCTATGGTGGCCAATACACGCCAACATGAGTGTCAATTCTACGTTCAGGGAAGGGGGTCAATAAGTCAGTATTAAGGTGATAACTTACAGTCAGGGAACACATTAATGACAGTATAACACAACCAGCTTATATTAATACCCATATTAATGCAAGTACTGAAATACGACAAAAAAAAAATCTACAAGTTTTCTAAACGTTACAAGTGCCCGCTATACAGTGTACAGATATAATCATTTAGTAATATTTATTTTACTGATAGTGGCGGTGGTATCAGGCTATTTTCTTTTTATATGCAAATGAGGCATGACATTTTTTAATTATTTATACTAAAGAAATGCGTCACCTGAAAAAATAATATTTTCGACAGATTTTAAAGTATGATCATTGCACATCATAAATTAATACAGAGATTAAATAGTAGTGTCCGTTAACATTTTAAGCAAACACGGTTATCGCCCTGATATCAGTGTGTACATTACGTCTGATATAACATGTATAATAATGCCAATCAGTACGTGGGATAATGGCGCATGAATGTTTATTTTGCCAGGAAATGTCTCAGATGATGTCTCTGATGTAAAGAACATTTTGTACCTACTGAGTGGGCATGTACCTTTAAGGGTTAATGAAACTGCAACACCCAACAATAAATCAATCAATCTAGTTTAATATTGTAGTACCCTATGTTCAGTACTTTCAGTACTTTGATTTGTAAATGAACTTGTCTTTCTCAAGCTCTTCCTCGAGGGTTATATTTTCAGATGTCGCTGATCTTAAGATGATGACAGTCTGTCATGGCGACACTATATTTTGCTTCGTGTAGGTCAGGAACTGGATCAGTTCCCATTTCGCGAGTGTTTGGCAACTTGTTGCCCAGGTGGAGTAGTGTCTTCGGGCAGCGATTCTTCTGGTGGCCTTTGTCCTTCAACAGCAGAATGAGAAACAATTTTCCGCCTTATCTGCTTCTTCTGGACCGCCCATACTATCTCAATAGCCCTGCTGGTGTCTGCCTCGACTGCAGGGTGAAGTTGAAGAGGCTCGACGAATCGTCCAGATGGCTAAGAGCTGTAGACGGCTTCCCTGAAACAAACAATCAAACACTATTATGTACATGGTTAGCCTTTTATTGAATTTCTTACCAGTATTAACCATTACTCAGCAAATGACTCCGCAACTTTCCAACATGAAACAGTGCTTAGAGAACTACATCCCACCCGGGCATCAAACTCACAACACTTGGATAAATGTGGTAAGCGAGTAAGCCACATTGTTCATAGTTGTGAACAGTAACTCTTGAAATCTACAACCGTACTGTCCGTAGCAGAGTTACGTTTCCATTCATAGTCTTCCTCTGCAGAATAGTGAATAAGAGATCTGGTTCGCAAATTACATGTAGCAGCTAAAGTTGGGGTCCCATCCACAGGTTGAAGTAACGGACCGAGGTATATATATGTGTGTGTTATAGAGGGAGTAACAACACTTGTTTTAGCTCTTTTTTTTCGTTTATGGACGCTTTTAGGCGTATTTAATGTATTTATAGACCTCGGTCCGTTACAATGTACTTCAACCTGTGGTCCCATCTAGTAGGCATAACAGTTTGCCTATAAGAATTAAATAAGTGTATAATTGTGTAACTACGGTACATGTATTCCGCCAGTTTTAAAAATTACGAGTGCAAGCCCACTATACACATATAATCATTTAGTAATATTGATTTTACTGATAGGGACTCGCGGTGGTATCAGGCTATTTTGATATGCAAATGAGACATGACATTTTTAAATTATTTATACCAATTAAATGTGTCACCCGAACAAATATTTTTTTTGACACATTATAAAGTACGATCATAGTGCACATAACAAAACTAAGCAGACAGAATATAGTTTCCATTAACCTTTAATGGAAACACGGTTATCGCCCCTGATATCAGTGACGAAATTCACGTTTCATAATATAAAAAGAAAAAGTACATGTACATGTATATTTTCACGTACATGTACAAATGGGGGAAAAATCCCAAAATCAGAACTGAATATTTACAATAACAAAACTATATATTCAGCGCTGAAATCAGAATAATCCTGGTCTGATGCCAGGTCCTCGCCACACCAGAATCACTTGGCCCGTCCCAAAAGCAGTAGGATAAGTAATAATCTTACTATTTTTTTTTTTTTTTCTTTTTATAATTGGCAATAACCCAATTCAACTCCCAGGTAACAAAAGGGCCAAAGATAAAAATGTACTGAAGGGTCAAACCAGGCAAATAGTGATTCCTATATGGAGGAACCACTACCGTTAATTTACGTCGTCTCGTTCTCCCGACCACCACCGATAGTAAAGTTTTGTATTACTTTTATAACAGTTTTTTTTTTCAGATGGAAAATATACAAATTAGGTCACAATTAACAACTAAAGTGTAAATCAGATCTGATTAGCTATTCTGTAGAGGAAGCCTACATATATCATTTGTATTTGTTTGTTGGGGTCTAACGGCCTATCAACAGATGCGGTCATTTAAGGCCGGGTCAATGGGTTTAGTAATAAATCCCATATATTAACTGTACAAGAACATGTTCAAGTACATGTACAAATGGGGGGAAAATCCCAAAATCAGAAATGAATATTTACAATAAAAGAACTATATACTCAGCCCTGAAATCAGGATGATCCTGATCTGATGCCAGGTCCTCGCCACACCAGAATCACATGGCCCCTCCCAAAAGCAGTAGGATCAGTAATAATCTTACTACTTCTATAATGGGCAATAACCAAATTCAACTCCCAGGTAACACAAAGAGCAAAAGATGAAAACGTACCTGACGGCCAAACCAGGCAAATCATGATTCATACGTATTACTTTTATAATATTTTTTTTCAGATGGAAAATACACAAATTGTGTCACAATTAACAACTAAAGTGTAAATCAGATCTGATTAGCTATTATGTAGAGGAAGCCTACATGTATGAATGGAATAGTAACTCTGCGGCAGATGGTACAGGAGTAGATTGCAAGAGTTATTGTTCGCAACTACAAAAACATGGTTCAATAATAATGAGACATCAGTGATTCTATATTGTATGTACATATTGGTGCCGTTTTTCTAGTTTCGATGTACAACCAATAATTCATTAAACTGTGTTTATTCCATTGGGTGACAGTCCAGTTGTTACATTTATTCTAGTATAGCCCAATTGTTCTCGTCATTTTTTTTATTTTTTTTAATTTTATTTCCACTTCAAGGGACCAGGGGTCTCAGAAATGTCATTTCCGTTACGTACATTTACATGACGTAAATATAGCTTTACATTTACATTTTTTTCTTTTCAACGGCATAAAACATACAACTGAAGGGGCATCTATTTAGAAAAGTGTCAAGAATATGGTAAGCTAATTGTATTAGTGCGAAACACAGAGAAATTTAGTAGCAAGTCGTGGAATTTCTCATTTATGGTAACCCAACAACATGTATTTAATATGAATCAGTAAAGTTAAGCAAAACAAAATAGCTTGGCAACTAACAGAATGCCGTGTTTTACCACATGTACCAAACATCGTTATAAAGCTACATTTAATTAATAGCACAGCCTCCAAAAATATGGGCGTAACGGCAATGATTATGTAACGGTAATGACAAAACGTAACGGTAATGACTTTCCATTTATTTAAAATACTAATACAGCATATATAACAAACATATTTATACTTTGAATATGCTGTACAATATAACTTCAAGTTAGTGTTTACTTTTAATGTGATTGCCAATAGAAACCCACACTCCTTGAAGCTGTGTCTATTTTTTGTTGTTTCAGAGCTTTTACTAATTACCGTAAATCCTGATATATAAATGTTGTAGGTCTGAATAAATGTGCCATTACTGACCGACAACTGATGGGACCTGGTTTATATCTAATTGACGCATCAACTGACTGGTTAGTATATGGTAATTTATCATTGCCGTTACACGATCGTCATTACCGTTACACAATTTTGTAACGGAAATGACCGTAACGGTAATGATTTATCTTTAAAAACTCCCATTTTTCACCCCTCTGTATACAACGCATCATGAAGGTAGAATATGCAAAGACAACGTTGTAAGTGTGTCTATCTACCCATTTTGGTTTCAGTCGACCTACATACATATGGACGTGTATAAACCGTGAACGGTAATGATGCATGTAATGTGTAACCTTAAAATTCCGAATACAGACCGGCCTCGTTCTCGGCAATGACTTAAGTTGTGTTACCACCGTGTTTATTTATAAATCGGGCGCCCATAAACAGTGTTCATTGCATTAGTAGCTGAGAGTAGGAAAGGGAGGTTACTCTGATTTTACATTTTTGTTCAGCGTAACGGTAATGATTCGATTACGCGGGACAGATACATTAACGTCAGTATTTTTGACAACAAAAGGCAAATTTATTGCAGAATAAGTTTAATGTCAATGTTAAACTATTTTAGTTACGGGCTTGTGAACTGTGCTGATTGATGATCGGGACATGCCCATTTGGTGCACCATACATATGCCAACAAAAGAAAATAATAACTAAACACACATAACAAGAATTGTAAATACTGTTTTCTTAATGGATTGGTATTATACATAGTTTCTTTACTGAACATTTTTTTCCTTATAAATTGTGTGATTTGTCAGTAAATTACACCGGGACACCAGCTGTACATAAAATATAGAATCACTGACATACATATCTGTACATGTATCAAACCAATGAAAACTGACATTCTGATCTGCATATAAAAAATGCCATTTCAGCTAATTCTGCGCACCGGCTAATGCACAATTCACGTAATGTTTTGCCCAGCTTACGTCAGAATAAATTATGTTGATTTTGGAATAAATCAGCTGATTAACGGTATACTAAGTCACAATTTTATCCCATTCCGATAGTTTGGTAAAAGTTATTCAGAACATGGTCAAAATGATTAGTGGTCCTGCTTACTAAATTAATAGATCAACAACAGATCTGTTAAAAACAGCTTCATAAACCAATAATACACATGCAAATATACCGACATTGGTTATCATTTTATTCCCGTATTATTCGCAAAACTCAATGACAAAATGGACTGATATTTTGATCAAATTTGGCTGGGTCTCCGCTAAGCGGATACAGATAATAGACGACAGATGAAATAGTAAAAGCCATCTGTTTAGCCGTGATTATCTCGGCTAAGAACTGCCTTGAATGTTCAGGGAATTTAGACTGAATATGGACATTTTCACGAAAATTATTATTAGGTGCGCAGAATTAACAGACATGATTGTAATCCCAACAAACATACAGCCTCCACCCCCGGCCATATTTCGTGAGGTCACCCCAATGAAGCAAAGAAGTCCCTCATCAACACCCCAGACCAAATATGGGTACCCTGTGTACAAATAAATTTTAGGAAGCCCACCCACTGCAATACTTGTTTGGTAACTGTTGTTATAGTTTTCTAAATCGTGTAAACACTTAACTTTCTGAAAACACTTGTCTTAAGAAAACAAAATGAATAATCAGACATGTAAAATATTCGTGTGTGCAAAGGGGTGGGGGAATGAAAGTAGTGACTTGTTTAAGTGGCTAAAAGTCTATATTTGTAATAGCCTATATAGACAATAGATAACAGATAATAGCCTAAATAGATAATGAATTGACTTGTTGGACTGAAAACATATATTCAAAGTGAATCTACAAGTAGCGAGGTGCCACAAACACACAGAGTCCGAGAAGCACCATAGATTAAAAATTAGCTATTTAAACAACAATTGTGGAAACAACATTGGTCGCGAAAACCAATGACTCGGCACATGTGTGTGTTTTTTTTGGACACATTAATGATTTTTAAAAGCACAGGCAATGTTGAATTATCTGATCAATTGTATGGCACGTGCCGGTCATTAGCGAGTTTTACTCTAAATTGCCTAATTGACGAACCGGACGCATAGTTGACGAAACCTCTCAGTTGACGAAACCTCCAGTTGACGGAACCTCTGACACCCGTTGAATATCCCCCACCCACTTGAATTCATGTTAGATTGAATACAATGGAATTATTTTAGTAGCCCTGTGGTTAAAAGTGCTGTCGAAGTCAGCACGATTCAAATATTGGTCAACAGTAATAAAGAAATAATTCCTACCTGAAACGAATGTTTCGTGTCTGGCAGCTAGTAGACTTATGTAAAATGTAGGTCAATTATTGATGCGTCTTGGCTGTCGCCGTATTGTCCTCTCAACTTTAGCAAATTTGATGAAATGTACGTCTGTAGCATTTACAAATCGTCGAGTACACAATGAGTATCTGTATTTAGAGCTTATCAACAATGAAGACAGCAATAATTTCACGATGGCTTAGACCAGTACGTGTAATGGCAATATGACCAATCATAGTATTATTACGCGTTTGGCAGGTAAACTAAAATAAAGCCAGTAACAAATAGATAATGACAACACTTACTTCCTTATATTATACATGTATGTTATTAGTTGATTGAATTGTGGATATAGCAAACGTATATACCTTTTAAAAGATTTTATTTTCGGAATTACTTTTTATAGCGTAACTATAATTAACCATAATTAACACGAAATATAGTATGACGTCACAATGAAAATACAATCGCATTAAACGTAAATTTGTTATTGGTTGATATATTACATTAAAAAAAAGTGTCCTGTGTCCAATAAATTGGACACATGACACTATGGCGTTTAGTAAAAAGGTTCAAATATTGAATATATGTGTACGAGACTTTCTAAATGAGGCTCCATACGGGATAATCTATTTAAACTAAATTTCATTGGGAAGCTATATTTTGGAAATTACATGCGTATTATTATTTTAATATAACCTATCAATGTTTACAGGTGTTAGCAGGTTTCAATATTGAACTAACATATAGCTTGTTGGTATTGGCACACTTTCATTTTACGAAGTTTCCCGCAGCGAACCCCATTCGGCCCATCGACCGATTGTAATTATAGAACGCCTGTAACTATTCACGAGAATATAGGCGTTCTATGAAAATAATCTTCCATTGCTCCTGAATCAGCTGTGATTTAGTACATGTACATGCATACAAGATATTATGGAATGTTTCACCGATGATCTGTATACCATATTGAGTTAATACATCCAACCCAAATAGTAATATTTCAATGAGACATGTGGGAACGTGAATACGGACGTGTTTGCCTCCCATCTCTTTTTACAAATTAAAATGCTACGATTTTGTCACTACAGAAATAGAATCGCTGAAAATAATTAATAAAGAATCATGGTTTCAATCCCTTTGCAGCTTGAATGATCTTGACATCAATGATACTATCAGTCTAAAATTGGTATTGCATTTTTGTTTTCAAGCGGACATAGATTGGAGGCAGACAGATACAGGTAAGTTGTAGAAATGTGCTTGATTAACTGTTCCAAACTCGGAAGTATAATATAAACATATGGATTTAAAAATAGGAACCTTTAATGTTAAGGGTATGGGGTCAAAAAGTAAACGTCTAGAACTATTTCAATGGATAAAGGATAGTGACTATAATATATGTTTTGTACAAGAAGCGCATTTTACTACCAATGACAAACTTCAGTGGGAGAGGGAATGGGGAGAGCAATAAAGAAGGTATATGCATCTTAATAAAACCAGGTCTCGATTACGAAACTAAACAGTACGAGGATGTTATGACCGGTCGAATACAGGTCCTTACAATATGCATTTCCGATAAAGAGTATACACTAATAAACATATATGGTCCAAATGAAAATAGTCTACGATCTTACCAAGATCTAGAGACATATTTAGACTCGGTCGAACTTGAGACACTAATAATAGGGGGTGACTTTAATACAATATTAGATCCGGATTTAGACAAAACAAATGGAAGAAAAGATACAAACAAAAGAACAAGAGATAAATTATTGTCAATCATAAATAAGTATGGCCTAAATGATATATGGAGAATCCTCAATCCTAATGCAAAGAAATTCACATGGCATTCCACTACTAAACCGCCAATATTTTGTCGTTTAGACTCTTTTCTAATATCCGAAAATCTAATTAACCGCAAAACAAAAAATAAAATCACTACAGGATTTAAATCAGATCATTCACTAGTATATATTTATTTACAAACACAGTGCAATGAAAGAGGTCCGGGTTATTTTAAATTAAATAATAGTTTACTTTTGAAAACAGAATACCAACAAATAATCAAACGTAATATAACTGAAATAGCCGAAATTAACAGAAACGCTAATCCGATCACATTATGGGAAATAATAAAAGGTACAATAAGAAACGAAACAATAAAATATGCGTCCATTGAAAAGAAAAAAGATCTAAAGACGGAGAAAAAGTTACTAGAATAAACAGATAAATTAGAAGCGGAGTATTCAAATAATATGTCAGAAAATATTTTAAATGAAGTAAACACTAAAAAGGACAATTTACTAGATCTACATGAAAAGAAAGTTAGAGGGATTATGCTAAGATCAAAAGCCGAATGGATTGAGGGTGGGGAAAAGAATACCAATAGTTTGCGAATTTAGAAAGGAAAAGGGCGGAAAATAAAACTATAACTAGGTTATATGTAAATGGACATAGTATAACAAGCAATGACAAAATATTGCTCGAAGAAAAATATTATTATAATAAATTATATACACAAAAGGAGATCCAAAATATACATCACAATTTCTTTGCAGATAATAACAACGAAAATAAACAATCAGAAGACAATAACAAATTATGTGAAGGCAACCTATCTGAATACGAATGTAGTATGTCCTTAAAAGAAATGAATAACAATAAAAGCCCGGGTTCAGATGGTCTAACTGTTGAGTTCTATAAGATCTTATGAATGACATAACACTATATTATATTGATTATTTTAACTATTATTTAGCACATGGAACACTAAGTGAAATGCAAAAGCAGGGAATAATCACATTAATACCAAAAAAAGACAGTGACTTATCAACACTTACAAACTGGAGACCAATAGCATTACTCACTGTAGACTACAAAATTGCATCCAACGCCATAGCAAATAGAATTAAACAAGTATTACCATCCATAATTGATTATTCACAAACGGGATTTCTTAAGGGTAGGTACATAGGGGAAAATATTGGAACACTTTATGAATCAATGGACTATTTAAACGAATCTGACACACCAGGCTTATTCTTTTTCGCAGACTTTGATAAGACATTGAATACTGTGGAACATCCATTTCTTTTGAAAGTTATGGACCATTTTAATGTTGGTAACTATATTTTGAAATTGACTAAATTGTTTTATTCTGATGCAAAAAGCTGTGTTACAAACAATGGATACTTATCAGACTTCTTTTCAATACGTATAGGCGTGCACCAAGGCTGTCCATTATCACCTTACCTCTTCATTATTGCCATTGAAATATTATATAGGGAAATTATTAACGAACAAGATATAACTGAAGTAAAAATCGGTGATATAGAATTGAAAAACACGATGTTTGCTGACGACGCAACTTTTATGACGGATGGTACACGGAAATCTTTTGAAAAGTTAATTTACATAATAGACGAATTCAGTAAAATATTAGGCCTCAAGCTTAACACAAACAAATATATTGTAATGCGAGTGGGTGCTTTACAAAATACAAATGTGTCATACTGTCCTAATAAGAATTTTAAATGGACTTCAATCAGTGCAAAAACTTTAGGGATTATTTTTTTAAATGAAAATACAGCTATTCATGAATACAATATTATGCCAAAAATAATAGAGTTCGAACAGAGAAATAGAAACAAAGAAAATTAAGTTTACTAGGAAAAATTACTATCATTAAAACATTTGCTGCTCCAAAATTGATATACTCTTTAACAGTGTTACACGACCCTCCTGACAATATGATTAAACGAATTAAAAATAATATATTTAACTTTTTATGGGACAATAAGCCAGATAAAGTTAAGAGAAACACCATAATTCAACAATATGAAAAAGGGTGTTTAAAAATGCTGGACATAGATAGTTTTATTACTTCAATAATAGCATCTTGGGTGAAACGGATATGTGACTCAACAAACATAGGTAAATGGAAATCAATTTATGAAAAAATACTCGGAAGATATGGTGGGACATTTATCTTTGAATGTAATTTAAAACCAGATGTTAAACATATCACAGAAGAAAAATAAGTTTTTAAATAATATCATGAAAGCGTGGGCACATGTGAACTATTCCCAAAACAATGAAACAGTTTCGGAGGAAATAATTTGGAACAACTCAAATTTAAAACACCAAAAATGAAACAATATTTTTTACGGATTGGTATGATAAGGGCATAAAGTATATTGAACATATATATGATTATCGTGTAAATAAATTACTACGATTTACTGAGTTTTCAGCAATATTCAACATAAGTATATTAAACAGTATATGTCCATTAGGGATAGAAAAAATAAAAACAGAACATATGAACACACAGACAACATCGGAAGCTCTTATATATAGAGTAAAAAAAGTAAATATGTAAATAAAATACTATATGCAATACAGACAGCTCGAAAAGATGTGGAAGAAATAAAATCTCAACAAAAATGGACAAGCGAGTTTTCAGATGATACTCTATGTTGGCCAAAAATGTACACGTTAAGTTTCAATTGTACTATAGATTCCACATTACGCAACTTCCAATACAAATACCTGATGCGAATTCTGGGGATAAATAAATTACTTTATCGCTGCAATATTGTGAGTAGTAGCCTATGTGATTTTTGTTCTATGTATGTTGAAAGTATAAAACACTTATTCTGGGAATGTACTCATGTGCAACATTTTTGGTCTCGGCTAAGAATGTATCTAACTGATAAGGGTATGACATGCATAGTGAACTTTCAAAACATTTCTATAGGAATAAATTATTTAATTTCATCATTATTCTAGGAAACTATTTCATTTTTAAATGCAAATATGAAAAACGCGATATAATGTTCGAATCACGAATCATTCATAAACTACTTTTTAAATAGAGCAGGAAATAGCCACAAAAAAGGATAAACGAGAACAGCACATTATCAAATGGGGTAGGTTTAATGTCGAATAAGTTGCAAGCATTTCAAGACAATCAAGCACATTATACATTTATACATATGCATAGATAATGACAATTGTAAAACAACGCAGGTCTATTTGATATGAACACAAATGGAAATCCTTCTTTCCTTCTTCCTTTTTTTCTCTTCATCATCTCCCCTAACTTTACGCTCTTCTAAACACTACTTTCTAATACATTGTGTTGAAATACTTGTCTAGTATAATTAGATACTATTATCATCATTATGTTCAATTTGCTATACAATGTACATGATGTATTGAAAAGTGAAATAAAACATTTAATCATAAAAAAAAAAATATTACTAAATGATTACCGGTATATCGATCGGTATGTCGGGCACTTTGAAATTTTTAGAACTGGTGGAATTGTGACACAATTATACACTTATTTAATTCCTATAAAGAACATGTGCCTACTGAGTGGGCATGTTCTTTTAAAGAGAATTTTTATTTTGGATTTGATAACCGGGTCATGGATTATCTCCCCCTTTTCAACTTAGAATTTTGCCCAGTAGCACATAAACATGTTTAAACCATAATAGCTGGGGGCTTGATACTTGGTAATACCAAGTTGGTATGGAGATTACATATGGTGCGCAAACTTAATTTGATTTTTTATTTGGCCACTAGGTAATGGATTAACAGGCATTTAAATAGGTAAATATACTAAAATGGATTGTGATGATAACCTTGAAATATAACAACAGGTACTGACATAAATGTTTTCATTCATTTCAGCACCATTAGAAACATCGACAGCATCATCACATACTACCAAACTCGGCAAGTCTACATCATAGCTGTTTCACAATTCTGAAACAAGGTAATTAACATTTACGGAGTTCCAGAAAGGTTGTGTATCTAAATAGTAGCATACCTCCTGATTTCAAATTGAATGCATATTTTACTTTTACAAATGTATGATTGACTTTCTTATTAAATACGTATTTGAGCTGTAAAAAGCAAACACTAAGTAAATTTTCAACTTTATTACAGTATTTTCGCTACTCAATTTGAAAATCAATGCATATTTTTCTAATTGCTGCGACTAGTTTGTACTCCCACGTTTGATAACCAATGCGATTTCTGCTATAATAATTGTGTCAAATACTCCAATACGCACCTTATCTGGAGCTCTGCATTTATTCACATTAAATCTAACTGATAGCTCCTGTTATTACATACATCATGTCATCTTCTATTCTCTTCATTGTGAATTATTAGCTGCGAGCCTCTCGCAGCTTATGTAGCCGGTTCTCAAAATACAGTCAGATATTATGGCGCTATTTTTCTTGTATGTATGGCGCGTATGTATACATCTTGTATCTAGGTCATTTTTAGCGACTCGTTTTATGCTATTTTACATTTCACATTTATTAGAATGTACAATGTATATCTTTGGTACATAATTAATTGAAGAAAAACCAATGGAACCTCAGATTTAGCCGTTCCAGAAATAAAACTGACTATTTTGGTCGCGCATTAATGGTGTGTAAACCCGAATCACACCTGCCTGTTTTGTTGTGTAAACCCTGTCCGGATTTGTTCATTCACAACTACGGCGTGTACATATTTGCATAAAACAACACTATAAGCACAGGTGTTTGAAGTGTGAATCCGGATATGGAATTACCACCCTTATCGCCGTATTTCGCCGATATTGATTTCGAAAATCAGTCTTAGTTTCCTTAAATGATGTCGAAAATTTATAAAAAAATATACTGTTACCACTCATTTGAACCGTGTCGTCTAGATGGTTCACTCATTTGAATCGTCGCGTCGGCATGTTTCGAATGAGTGGTAATAGCGTACACTTTCACTTACAATAATTGAGCCCGGATATGGAATTACCACCCTTATCGCATCGCCGTATTTCACCGATATTGATTTCGAAAATCAATCATATTTTCCTTAAATGATGTCGAAAGTTGATAAAAATGGCTGTCATATTTTGTAGGGACCTTTGTCACATCGTGGCAGATTATCTTACGCTTAACAATCATCTTGATCCGTCTATTCTTGTTACTGTATCAGTGCAAAGTGATGCCATTTATTAAAACGTGTTGTTGCTACACTTACTATGGACTGTACTGGCTATAGTAATTTGCATGTTAATAGGCATCCATTTATCTCTGCTGCAAACACCGACTGAACAAATGATTTGCTGATGATATGTGTATCACACAAGTGGAACAATATTACATCCCTCTAGTTAATTACATGTTATTACTTATGAAGATGTGTATGTAATGCATACAAAACAAATGCTAAGCCTTACTGGATTATTCCTGTTTCTATACAGCTCCTTCCCCTCTCCACATACAAAATATGTCGATTGTTATACAGTTTACCATAACACCATTTACTACAATTACTCTATTTTAAATATTTAAAGGAGAATATACTAAAACATTGTTTACCACCGATTTCAGTTGGGTTCGCAGATCAGTACTTTCAGTACTTTGATTTTTCAAATTTGCTGTGGGTGATATTCTAACGAGTTAAGTAACAAGCTGGCACAATTAGGAACAACTGCAGCAGAATTTCATTCATGAACACATGTTTTCCAGTATGAGTGTACTATAGTAAAATAAGGGAATTTTGCGCTAATCTAAACCAGCATAGTGTTCCAAGCTGTTACTTAAAATTAATCAAAGACTTTCCTAATACGGTATAAACTACTAAATTACAATAAAATCATTTATTGCAGAAAATCAGCACTCACAGCGTAATAACACAGCGCAAGAAAAATCATAACACACCAGTGTAATAAATATGCAAATTAGCTCATTACATATAACAAGTTTGTTGACCAGTACAGTTACATGTACTTATGCAATGATGTGCTTATGTAATAATATAATCTTAACATTTGTGATGATTTAATATGATATTTATTAAACTTGTTGACTGATTTCCTAAGAAACTCGGCATAGTATGACATCAGTAAACTTGTTTAATTGAATCATCACTCATGTAAGATTCTCTATATATATATACACTGTGTGTTTGTAAATGAGCTGTTTGACAATTTAATCAACAAGAGATCTTAGAAATATTAAAATTGACCAGAGATATCCAATAAGCAATTAATGTATTATTTCACTTCATGGTTGGAACAGAACAGAACAAAAACCTGTCAAAATGTGTTTTAATGAAATTTTGGAAGTGAACGTTGAATCGCTGTTGCATTTTGCGGTACTCCGTGTCTAACAAGAGTGCAGAAGGTCACAATATACGCCTGTCGAGGTGTAGCCAGTATACAAGGTGGATAACTCCATGGAAACTTAAACCTAAAAAAATAATATAAATTGCACAAGTCGAAGGTCACGATATCGATGCATTTCCAGACACGTCCAGTTAACAAGTGGAGATAACTCACTGAAAACCAAGAGGTTTCTTCACCTAGCCGTGATAAACATGTATACCGAAGTTGGTTGTGATGCGTAAAGTACATGTACAACATGAGTTATTGCGTGGACAAATATACAGAGTGCAAACATTAAAAATGGCCACCAAGTGTAGATAAGCCATCGGCAGTCATATGCAATAGGTTGCACTATATCGTTATACCCAACTTTGGAAAGCCAACTACTCAGTGGTAACGCTTAATATATATATATATTAAAACCCAACTTTGGAAACCCAACTACTCCGTCATAACGCTTATAATGTAATGCAAAGTAATGTAATGTAATGTTATTTGCTGAGAACTAGTCGGAAAGGCTCAATGTCATCTGAATTCACATCCAAACAACATTAATCTGATGTGATCGAGAAAAATAAATCTGCGAAAATATACATTAATAAACAGAATAACCACCAGCCTGTGAATATATTCCACACGACAGCCAGGCCACGTAATTATGCTACCTAACTCGTGCTGCAAATTCGTTAGTCAACTAAATTAATTGCCCTGGCTGCATGTGTTGTGAAATGGATTCTGTATCCAATAAAAGTTGTTGGTTATTCTGTATTTGAAAGTATATGAACATTTATTGAGATATCCTAGGATTACATGTTCTTTTAAAAATTATTATGATTTTTATACGTCAGTTTGCAAAAACGTGACCTATATATATTGACCTCTCTTTTCGCTTCACTGACCCTGCCTTGATAGGCGTATATTGTGACCTCCGGCCCTTTGTTATCAACTCGCCGATAGGCAAGAGGGGATATAGAGTTAGTCCATGTACGTACGCGAGTATACACGTGCGTACGTGAGTTAGGAACACATTTTCTTTTTCAATAACCTATGAACCGCGTCACCGAGTTTGATATTTAGTCATTCTGTGTGTCTAGGGACCAACGTCCGACCGCCCAAGGTCAATGTCACTGAGGACTTATGTTCACATTGTTTGTAGGACAAATGCATTAATAAAACATATTTATTTTATTCAATAACTTATGAACCGCTTCACCGATTTTGATATGTGGCCACAATGTGTGCTAGAGATGGTGCTTTGTTTTGCATATGACTCAAATCCGACCGCCCAAGATCAAGGTCACTGAAGACTTATGATTTTATTTAGTTTATTATTAAGGCTGCAAGTGAGGGGATTAGCCTTGTAATAATGATGCCCTTGTTTATATTATTTTATGTTAGCCTCTATAATTGGAAATTATTTCTAAATTTGAAATAGTATTATCATTTCACAACAAAAAATTGGGAAATTTTACAATCTTTCCATACTGGTACATAGCAAAATATGCGAAGCATTGGTGTGAGCTTTAGCTACTTTTTATACCCCGCCACAATAGTGGAGAGGGCATTTAGTGTTAGACTTGTCTGTCCATCCGTTGGTCACAAGATTATATGTTTTCTTTCAGGTTGTATCTTAAACAGTACTACTGTCTGTTCCACAATTTGCGGCCGACGAACATTTGGCTATTAACAGAACATGGGAAACAAAATTTGTTGTGTGCTGTTATTTATTATTGTTCTTCTCAATAAAAACATGTTTGTCAGCACTTTAGAATCATTTCCATTATGTCTTTATTGATAAAAATGGAAATTAAACAATAAACACAAAAATTGATTCAGGCTCAGCAATGTTAACACATTAAATTTGAAGGTGAACAACTAATTACATCTAAAATATTTTTTAGATTTAATGTGTTTACCTAGCCAAATGTTTGTTGGCAGCAACATGTGGAACAGCCAGTAGGCTTACACACTTGCAGGCTATCATGAGCCAGTGATGACGTGCTGTTCAACCCACTCTGAACCAAATGACCTTCATATGCCCTTGACCTTCAATTGCATTTGTATGCCCCACTACGAGTGTGGATGTGGCCTTTGGTGTTACACATGTCTGTCCGTCCATCCGTCCGTCCGTCCGCCCGTCACCAACCACCAACAGTACAAGCTACAGACATGACGTGCGTCCAGGGTGAAAGTGTTTGCTTAAAGGTTTTTGGTATACTATGAAAGCTCGACGGGCACGACATGCGGGCCGCGACCATCTCGTACATAGTTATTAAACTTGGTCATAAGGTTACCGTTTGTTTTAGATTCTTCAACAGTATTAGGCATACAGCCGTAACGGTACTTGTACACTTGACTATAATGAGACAGTGCTGTGCACATCAAACAACTCTGAAACAAATTATGTGACAACCTACACTCTGAAACAAATTATGTGACAACCTACAATTGTCATATTTACAGTTTTTCCCCTTGGTTTAGGTTTTTGTTTGGGTATCTTCAATAGTATAGGGCGATTCAATATATATGTCCACACTTTAAGACCCACCTATTACAAATACATATTAAGAATTACAAGTATGACTATCTCAGAGTTAACTAGAAAATGTGGTCTGTCGACGCACTTAGGGCCCCTATAGGTGATTTGAGAAACTCTTACAAAAACTTAAACGTAAAAATAAACCGACGGATAGACAGACGGACCGTCAGGGAGAAACCGAATCTCGGAGGGGGCCCTAAATATAAGTATTCACCATTATTTCCAGTATTTAACAGGGTTCAAGCTAGCCCTTCAAAATAGGAGATATGTTCACTAAAAACTTTTTCGAAAATTTCTGTTTTATATAGTGAAAAACTTCTCCCTCAACTCAAAATAGGGAGAAGTCAGTTTATGGAGAGAATTTCGCCCACTTCGCCCTGTAAACTGATTCCTGGTTTAATATTCATGAGCATCTGTGAATACTGGTTATCTAGTTTACACCAGCAGCCAATTGTATAAACCTTGGTTAAATTAACCACTGGTTAGCGCCTAACCACTGGTTAAATTAACTAACCAGTTTCTGGAAGATTTAACCACTGGTTAAATTAACCAAGGCAGTGCAAGTCGTCCCACAATGCATTGCAATACTAATTCCGGTTCCGAGTATTTTCGCGGCATCTGTCATTGCATCATAACGGGTTATTGTAAACATAAACACTAATCATAGGCGGCGGAACGGGAAAATTATTGGGGTCCCAATCGTGAGGGTCCGATTTTGCTAAGGGGTCAAGAGGCATGTTTCCCCTGCACCTTTTTATGAACAAATGGGGGGGGGGATCCCAAAATCAGAACTGAATATTTACAATAAAAAAATAAATAAATTCAGCCCTGAAATCAGAATAATCCTGATCTGATGTCAGGTCCTCGTCACACCAGAATCACTTGGCCCCCTCCCAAAAGCAGTAGGGTCAGTAATAATCTTACTACTTGTATAATGGGCAATAATCCAATTTAACTCCCGGGTAACAAAAGAGACAAAGATAAAAACGTACCTAAGGGCCAAACCAGGCAAATCGTGATTCCTATAAGGAGGAACCCCGCCGTTAATTTACCCTTCGCGTGCTCCCGACCAACCACCATCCACTGTCGGTTCATCTGAATTGTGTCAATTTTTACAGTATATGCGATGTAACCAATGACATGGAAATGTCCATTACGATTGCAATATAAGTTATTGTGATCGCCTCGGGTGAACATACCTCCAGACGGGTAATATTACACCACATAGCCTGTGTAGAATCACAATAACGTATTTGTCATACCGCAGATCCTTTATTTGGCCGTATAAACATATCTCTTCTTTTGATCTTTACGTTTTTTCAGGAAGAAAAATAATCCGAGATTCGATTTTATACCGTCAGTCTTAATATAAAGGCGTAAATGAACATTTGGTTTTTTATTAAACGAAAACAAACTAAATATGGAGTAAGAAATCCATCGAAAACGACTTTGTGACAGTTTTTTTATATCGTGTAAGTTAATTTATATTCCACTGCTCTATCGATCTGCTCTCCCTTTGGCGCCTCTAGAAGAATGCGACTGGTTGCCAAACATTCGCTGTCATTGCTACGCCGCGTTTCGTGCGTGGAACCCATAGTTTGTGACCTAAATATAGCCGTGTCACGAAGCCAAGTGTGTTGAGATTTGAAAACACTAAACGGGGCAGTTTGTGGCGGCATCGCTAATATTTTGATGAGCGAAGAATATTTATGGAAAATAAACAATAAAGACTGGTTTTGAGTGTATAATTTGTTACTTTTATTGATCAATTCGGGGTTTTATTGTGCTTAGTGAGGAATACAATTCGTAATCGCTAGACGCTTGCAAAATGTGTCTTCATTGGACCCGAGGCACCGGAGGGGAATCGCAATTCCTCTATGTCCGACGGCCTTGGCAGGTCATATAATATATATGACCAGGCAAGCTAGCCAATCAAAAGCCGAGAAACTTATCTGCGGTATGACAATGCTTATTATGACAACTCTGTAGTCTAAAAACAGCCAATAGTAAGGCTCATCGTAAATAATTCGGAGATACATGATTAGTGCCGTAGAATATAAAATATATTCGGTTTCGTCCCGACAACTACAATAATGCTGTCAAAGGCTCAACCAAATATATTTTATATTCGACGGCACTAACCATGTATTTACTATATTTCCGTCTGTCTGCGGCTGTCTTACGAGTATATACCGCTGCGGTTACTATGACGTCACTATTACACTGCGAGTCTACGTCATGTTATCAGGAGGCTCAATGAAAAATCTAAGATTAATTCGTGGGCGGAGAGTGGCTTCATGATCACGGTGTTCAGCACACATGGTAGGGATGTCATACCTGCGAACTTTAGCATTTTCAGGGAGTTCGTAATTGTTATACCCGGCCGGCCCTGCCCACATCCCGGACATAATGAGAGTCCGGTTGTGAAGGGGGGGGGGTGGGTATCCCTTAGCCCCTGCTCACTCCTTTAGTTAATGTAAGATTGCAGGTATGACGTTCACACATGAAAGGATTGAAGACAAGCAGACAAAACAGTACGACATTTATCCAAAAAGTATGTACATGACACGCACAGAGAAGAACCCAAAATGTGAACGACTACGTTTCAGCACTATAATAAGGCACATATCTTCAGTTCTGGATGGGCTGTCTATACTATATAGACCTTGATCTGATAAAATTACCCTTATTTGACGGTGCTTGCTGGACTCCTGAAAGGGGGAGGGGGCGCCCGCACCCACCTAAATTCGCTCTGAAATATATATATATGTGCATGTACCTTGTTGAACTTGATTATATCTATATTTATGCAGTGTGGATAATATTCTACAATTATCATGCATTTGATTCAATTTATGTTTTATGTTAAATTTATGCTCTATGCTATCATAAATGGTGGTAAACATGGTATATTGTAAACAGGACAAATAATTGGCACACAACCTATGAAAAAGCTGTGCATATTATACATGTACAATCCAACCTAAATGTACAGAGGTATCAAATGGCATTTCCCAGTGCTTAGAGTTGTATTGGGTTTCTGAACATATGTCTTCTGGCTGTCACTGGAGAGACATGGTGCTTATGGAATTTGTGATCTGTGTAGTTCCTGATCAAACAATAAATGGCATCGTTAAATGAAGCGTATCCCTCGCTGGAAGCCTTGATAATACAAATAAAACACAAGTCCTCAGTGACCTTGGGCGGTCGTACTGACAGCCTTGATAATAAAAAAAACAAAAAAAACAAACAGTTTTGACTTACAAATTTGCCTTCAAACAAGGTGAACATAAGTCCTCAGTGACCTTGACCTTCAAAACAAAGTATCATCTCTAGAAACACATTGTGTATTATCAAAATCGGTGAAATGGTTCAGGAGTTATTGAAAAATTGGTGTTACTAACGTACATATGTACGTACATGTACATGGACTGTCGTTATATCCCCTATCGGCGAGGGGATAATGACATACTCCTGTAGCCTAATAGTGATCTATATTGCTTACTAGAAAAATGACGCGTGTTTGGTTGATGGAATGGTAAACAGTGCAGATCCTGATCAGAATGTGCAGAAGCACATGCTGATCTCGATATACACTGGTCGCAAAACCCATATGCCCCATGTTTCGATTCACAGCCATATATATGACCCAGTGAATGACATGAACATAGTAAAAAATATATATATTATTGAAAACATTATTATTGAAAACATTTCTAGAGTTGCAAACTTGTGCAACTAGTTTCGCAAAAAAATAGCTGTCATATTTCTCGCAGATGTAGTAACACGACAAACTTGTTTTGACTAGACATAATGTCAACGATAACATTCAGTTTTCGCTCTGTAAAAAATGTGTTAGTTTTGCATATCCTACACATATCGTATGTTAAGGAATTAGGTCATAGAAAGATACACTTGCCTTCAATGCTATTTGTTTCATAAGAGTGATGCGATATATGAACATAAGATTATGTGAATATTCTCTCGTTCCTGTATACTATATGGTACATTCAGTTGCCATCTCCGCCATGTTTGTACAAGCTATCTATACAGTTTCACCACTTCGAGCGTTTGACACATACATAAATAATATGACAGTGAAACAAATATTATGTTGTGCACTACATCATAGACAGATGTGAGTAGCTACATATTATATGTTCTACTTCGCATTTTACGTTCTTTGTCAAACGACAGAACAGGTGAAACTGGCTAATGGCTGGAACACACAAAGATGGTCAACTTGGCCACTGCATGTGCCGTAACAAGGCAGTGTTCACATATATCTTATACATATATTCCAGCACATTTACGAAGCAGCAATCTTTGAATCAAACGATGATAATGTATAGAACGGGTCCTTAAGGTATTACAGCGTTTGTGGTGATCATACATGTATACAAGTGCATGTAAAATGCTGAAAATATATTTTAATACAGTTCTTGAAGAGTTTCAAGCAGGTGTGTCTTTGTGTGCTATCTGCAGCAAAGTGGAATTCAGTAGCAACCATGAATCGGTAAAATGGACTAAATAACTACTCCAATGGTTTTCCATAAATCTATGACGCAATAGGCCTACAACATAGTTCAATTTATTCTGAAATTTCCTGGAGTTAATGTTTACTATATCGGCAGCTGACATTCAAATTAACTGACAAACACATGTTTATGACCAGTGACAAGTTGTGCCTGAATTCATACAACATCGAGTGACATATCTGTTTCCGTTTCTGTGCATCTTCGGAAGTACTATATCTGAGACGCTTTAATAACCATATATCGAAAAAAACATGGCCTTCGTGGCTTTGCCTCGTTTCTTGTTATTTCTTTGTACACCATATATGCCATTATACATTGCCTACACGATGATTAGTAGATACCACGTGGTAGGATAATATGAACACGCCCACATGTGTAAGTAACTCACCTGGTCGCTAGGTAAATCCAGTATTGTCTCGTCTTTCATTTCTTTGTACCATGTGTCATTGTATATTGACTACACGTTGTTGAGCAGATAGCACGTGGGCCGACAATATGTGCATGCTTACATGTAAGTAACTCACCAGGTCGCTAGAAAAATCCATTCATATTCGTATAATCAACTCATTGCATAGACACGTGCCCGCTAACATAACGTAAGCTATAAATAGGAAGCGAGTGCTGTTGCACGGGCAAGTTTTGACTGTATACCTGTCAGATTAGAAAGGAGACCTTACTTGGTTATTACAACGCATTACCAGTTTGTGCAATATCAAAATCTGATCAGGGTATACGCTACCTAATATTCAGTAAATATAAAATAATGACTATCTAAAACATACATTTAAATATTATATCGAATATATAAGTGTCGCTGTTCTGTCATAGGTGCGGTCTCAGTGACCAGTCACAAGTATACATGTACTAGTCGGCAGTCGACCGTGCGTAGCGCCTTACCTGATCTTTGATTGATCAGATCCCTGATCACACAGGCACAGTTGCATCATATAAGTAATGGCTTGTCATCGATGACTGGCATAGACAAGGCTTATCCGGACCACGCAAAATACGTGTACCTTACGTATCTATCATTAAACTCTAAGATAATACACATATGACAAGGGCATATGTATAATGGCATGTACGGTAGGCTCTCGAACTGTATTGTAATGTGACACCGTCACACGATGACTGTTTTCGTGTTTTCTGTTTTAGTGTTTTGTTTGTTTTCGTGTCTTCCGTTTCAGTGTCTTGTTTGTTTATTCGTAGGTTTTGAATCTTCTAAACTGTTGCATTGTCCGCTCTATCCTTTCGATATGAATCACCGAAACGTGTATGTACGTTTACATGTTTTCCCCCGTTTTTTTGTGTTATCTATACCCTATGAAAATGAGCATACATGTACATATTTAAGTTCCAACCAACACCTTATGCCTTATTGGATCGCACCACATCTCGCTCGCTGCGTTTATCGCATTGATCCGCAATGGCGAACGGAAGCTTCACTTTACGTAATACTGAATGATGCTGTACCTTAGTGAGATGCCATGAGGCAGCCGCCGTCCAATGGTATATCCTTAATTGTCTGATATCAACTGATAAATATCAAATTATAAATCCAGGCTTAAAAGCAACACTTATATTACTATCTGGCGACATTCATCCAAATCCAGGTCCGGTTTCTGAATCTGAATCAACGTGCTCCGAATCTACAGATTCCTACATGGATATTATCAACAGTGGTCTGAGCATTATGCACCTAAATATACAGAGTCTAAAACCCAAAATAGACATACTGCAGATAGAAGCTCAACCTTATGGCATACTCATTTTTACTGAAACTTGGCTTTCACCAACAATATCCAACTTTACCGATCCATTTCGCTGTGACATAATAGGTAGGTTAGGTGGTGGGGTAGCAATCTATGTAAGAGAGGGCATGCATGCAACACCACGGGCAGATCTATCTGTCCCTGGCATTGAATCGCTATGGTTAGAACTATTAGTAAACAAAAGGAAATTATTAATAGGAGGTATATATAGGCCACCGGATTCAAATAATAATCAGTGGGCATTGCTTGAAGAAAGTATTGATCGCGCCTTCAACCAGATATGCGAAAATGTAATTGTTGCAGGGGATTTTAATATAAATGTACAAATTTCTTACTCAAATAGAATTAGTAGGCTTATTACATCATATAATGCGGAACAGCTTATCACTACGTCAACAAATTTTACTGAAAATTCAAGCTCTCTCATAGACCTAATAATTACTAAAGACGCCAGACATATACTTACCAGCTTTGTTGCCGATCCCTTCATCCCTGATCTTATAATATACCACTGTCCTATAGTTGCAGTATTAAAGATAAAGACGGCGAAAGTCACAACATATAAAAGGAAAGTCTGGCTCTACGATCGAGGAAATTATGACAATTACAGAACAAAATTAAACTCTGTCGATTGGAACGAAATTCTTAATTCAGGAAATTTAGATATCACAGCCGAAACAATCGCAACTACATTAATAGAGATAGCTACTGAAACAATACCCAACAAAATAGTCACTATACGACCGAATGATATCCCATGGTTTAATAATAGTATAAGAAAATTAATAAGGAAAAGAAATAAAATCCATAAACGAGCTAAAAATGTGAATACAGAACTAGCCTGGTCTAAGTTCCGAAAAATAAGAAACGAGGTTACGAAACTCATAAGAAAATGTAAATCGGATTATGAAAATAAACTAATAGAGAAGGTTAATGATTCCGAAACTTCAGTAAAAACATGGTTTAAACTTGCAAAACAATTGAAGGCTAAACAAACCTCCACGACAATTCCTACATTGCTTGATGGCGGAATAGAAGCACAAACAGACAAAGAAAAAACGGAATTACTTAATTCCTTCTTCTCAAAACAGTCCACCATTGATGACAGTTCTACTCCACTGCCACCTCCCACACAACCGAATCTACCCAATATGACAACAATCACAATCTCTCGTACAGATGTAATCAATGCTATATCATTAGTGAATCCATCAAAAGCCAGTGGTCCTGATTTAATAAGTCCCAGATTACTTCGTGAGGGCTCTCGTGAACTTTCAGTACCACTTTCTACATATTTCAATACATTACTAAGTAATTCATACTTCCCCTCTCCATGGAAACAGGCAAATGTAATACCGATTTTTAAAAAGGCAGATCCTTCAAGTCCACAGAACTACAGACCGATTTCCCTGCTTAGCTGCATTGGTAAGCTAATGGAACGATGTGTTCATAAATATTTGTACAATTTTGTGGCCTCAAACAATAAACTAACATCATACCAATCGGGTTTTATTAAAGGTGATTCAACTGTAAATCAACTTACTTACATCTATAACGATATTTGCAAAGCAATGGATGAAGGAAAAGAGGTTCGTGCTGTTTTTTGTGACATATCAAAGGCGTTTGACAGAGTCTGGCATCGAGGCCTTCTTTACAAACTATCAAACATCGGAATCTCTGGTTCTATGCTCGAATGGCTTAAGTCGTATCTGTCCTCTAGAAAACAACGTGTAGTATATAGTAACTCCGCGTCTAATTGGTGCACTATCAATGTAGGCGTTCCACAGGGATCTATTTTAGGACCTTTATTGTTTTTAATATACATAAATGACATAGTCCAAGAAATTAACTCCAACATTAGATTATTTGCAGACGACACAAGCTTGTACATAATAGTCGACGACACAATATCAGCAGCAGCAGCTGCATTAAATAACGACCTAGAAACAATAAATCAATGGTCAAAAACATGGCTAGTGACATTCAACCCATCCAAGACAGAATCAAAGATTTATTCAAGAAAACATAATAAACCACAGCATCCAGTACTTAAAATGGACACTCGTCCTATTACAACTGTTTAATGAACATAAAACATCTAGGAATAATTCTATCAGAAAACGGAAAATGGTATCCACACATCTCATCATATCTAAATAAAGCATGGCAAAGAATAGGCATATTACGATCTCTGAAATTCACCCTAAAAAGATCAGCTCTTGAACGCATGTATTTTTGTTTTGTTCGACCTCTTTTGGAGTATGGTGATGTTGTATGGAGTAATTGCACAGACGAATTAAAACACCAGATCGAAGCAGTTACAGATAGAAGCTGCGCGCATTAGTGTGTGGAGCTACTAAGCTTTGTAATATTGATAAATTATATCAAGATCTCAGGTGGGAATCCTTGGAAAACAGACGAAATAAACACAAATTTATACTATTTTACAAAATGGTAAATAAACTATCCCCACAATATCTTAGCGATCTGATTCCTGAACAGATACAAGCACGGTATACCCTTAGAAACGCTACTAATATACCATTAATACATTGTCGTACACAATTGTACTCGAATTCATATCTACCCCACACGATTCGTGAATGGAATAAATTGTCAGAATAGGAAAAAAATGCGCAATCAGTACCGTCCTTTAAGGCAATTATAAATAAAAATGTTACAAAATCACCCATCTTATACAATATAGGCTCCAGACAAGGACAAGTACTTCACGCCCGTCTTCGTTTGTCATGCAGTTCCTTGAATTATGACCTTCATCGTAGATCTATAGTTGATTCTCCAAATTGTACTTGTGGTTCGGTAGAAACAATCAACTATTTTCTACTATATTGCGAAAACTATCAACGTCAAAGACATCTTCAATTAACAGACATTCCGTGTCCACCGATAGCCAACAATCTTCTTTATGGTAACGAACGATTATCATTTGAACAGAATACCACCGTATTTTTGCAAGTGCACAAATATATAATGTCTACAAAACGCTTTTAGGCCAGACTAAAGTAATTCAATTCCTAACTAAATATACAAACAGATAGGCGTATACATAATAATGGCTTGTTTTCAACTCGATTTCAAACCAGACAATCAAAAACAATCAAGTATAGTGGTCCAATTGTCACAGATATATCAAAGACTTGTATACAACCAGACACTCTGTTGCTGCGACATTGTAAGGTAATTGGATCTTCAACCAATGACAGGCTGTTGCCTCTGATAGATTGACTGCGGTCGCAGCGAGCGCGGGTGTTGGCCTATTGGTGATTTGATAATATTTGGTGTTGGTATTATGGAACCATATTTATCACGTGTATGCTCCATTTTCATTTTCAGTGATCATAAGATAAACAATATTAAACTATTTCCTGCCACTGTTCAATAACTATTGTGTAATATGTGCACCCTGCTGAGAACACGGCCCTTACGACATACGCGACAAGCGTGGACCCATGTCAGCCCGCTCATCCGAGCGGTCTGCTCAGGGCGTACACTGTTCGTTTTCAGCTAATGTTGTAGCAATAATCACACCAGCAAGGCGAGTACATGCAAATCGAACTGTGTGAGATACAATAAACAAAATATATCCCCAAGTATTGTCAATTAACGCAATTGTCGTAATGTCTCTTATCTCAGCCGGCGGCCCATCAACTGTTAAGGAGAAGAGTTCACATAAGCTTTTACGAAGCTTGTTTTCTAATCCTTTTATCACTTGTCTTGTATACATGTAACCTGCTATATATGAAATAAAATATTGTTTAAACTAAACTAACCATATATAAAGTCTGAGAGTATCTTGCACCACATAATCCATTATGGTCAGTGAAATTGTTTGAAGTTTGGTGCTCAAAACTAGAGCATGGCGTTGCTGATGGCATATTCATTCCTCTTCCCAAGTCCCACATAAATGATACATGTAGTACTGATTGCAGATCCAGCCAATCTCTGGTAGGGATGTTCTCATCATATGGTTTCCTGAAAAATATAAATTAAACAATATGATACTACTAGTTGAATAACAATATATTTAAAGACAGCAATTTGAATAAAGTAGACATCTTATCAAATCCAGTGATTACTTAGTACACATGGTACAGCTATTAAAAAATATGCAGTGGTAAAATGAAAGAACAACATTGCTTTCATTTTAACACTGCACATTACATAACGTACAAAAATCAACAACCCATTTGCAAAAATAAACTAGACCAAAGTATATCGTAATGTACCCATTTTCCAAATTTAAAGGTCTGAAAGGGGTAGATAATCCATGAGCCGGAAATCAAATGTATGTACAAACCGTAACTTGCATAATAACTAAGTAAGCCACATACCGAATCTCAAGTCTCCATCTATCATAGTTGTGAATAGTTAAGTAACTTGCAATCTTCTCCCGTACCGCACATCTACGGACGGTAGGGGAGTAGATTTCAAGAGTTACAGTTCGCAACTAATTACTGTTCGCAAATAGATCTATCATATCTGTTATGGTTTAAAAGTGTATACATGTACGTGAGACGTATGTACGAACGGACACTTGTGACAAACATTACATTTGAAATCTGCTGTTGTAATTAGGTTTGAGGAATTTGATTCTTCAAACCTTTTGTTTTCGTTGGTTTTTTTTTTCTTTTTCTTTTTCTTTTTCTTTTTAGGTTTGAGGAATTTGATTCCTCAAACCTTTTGTTTTCATTGGTTTTTTTTTAGGTTTGAGGAATTTGATTCCTCAAACCTTTTGTTTTCGTTGGTTTTTTTTTTTTTCTTTTTTTTCTTTTTATTCAGCCGTCGAGACTACAGCCCAAACCGCTGGTCGGATCGACTTCAAATTTTGTATACCGATTCGCATCAACAGTGAGACGAGAATAACGCAATTTTCAGAATTCTCATGACGTCAATTTTTACGAAACCGGAAGTGACGTCATATATCATATAATTCCCTATAACTTCCTTATTTTCCAACCGATTTCAAAAATTCTTTTTGAATTGTAAAGCTGCGAGAATTCTCTATCTTCGTTTCACTGACAATGTTTGGCTATCTGCTCAAATGAGAGAGCTATAGACATGAAATTGAAATTGAGAAAATGAAAAAAATCAACAATTTCAGATTTTTATTTTATTTTAACGGGTGGTCTTTGAAAACAGTTTCCAATTTGTACAGTAATCTCAGCAACATAATTTTTTGACAGCGTCACGCGGGACATTCATCCGCAGAGATGATATTTTTTCAGAGCAATGGCTTGAATAGTTCTGATTCTATTGTCTTTCAAATTTGGACGTTTTTTTTTTTTTTTTCAATTTTTTCAAATTTGAAATGGTCATAACTTTTTTATTATCTAACCGATTTCAAATATTTTTTTTGCATTAAAAAGCCAACAAAATTCTCTATCTCCGTTTCGCTGGTAGTTTTTGGCTATCTGCCCAAATGAGAGAGTTGTAGGCATTTGAAGTTTTTAAAAAAAATTGAAATGGTCATAACTTCCTTATTATTCAACCGATTTCAAATAAATATTTTTTTTGCATTAAAAAGCCAATAAAATTCTCTATCTCCGGTTCCCTGGTAGTTTTTAGCTATCTGCTCAAATGCGCGAGCTACATTTTTTTTTCAATTTTTCAAATTTTAAATGTTCATAACTTTGTTATTATCTAACCGATTTCAAATATTTTTTTTTTTTTTTTTCCATTAAAAAGCCAACAAAATTCTCTATCTCCGCTTCACTGGTAGTTTTTGGCTATCTGCCCAAATGAGAGAGTTGTAGGCATTTGAAGTTTGGTTCTTTCATTTTTTTATTTTCTTTGTTGTTCAACATAATCATGATAATTATACCGATGAAAGCCGAAACAGGCCGAATGCATTTTTCAAATTTGAAATGGTCATAACTTTTTTATTATCTAACCGATTTCAAATATTTTTTTTGCATTAAAAAGCCAACAAAATTCTCTATCTCCGTTTCACTGGTAGTTTTTGGCTATCTGCCCAAATGAGAGAGTTGTAGGCATTTGAAGTTTTTAAAAAAAATTGAAATGGTCATAACTTCCTTATTATTCAACCGATTTCAAATATTTTTTTTGCATTAAAAAGCCAATAAAATTCTCTATCTCCGGTTCGCTGGTAGTTTTTAGCTATTTGCTCAAATGCGCGAGCTACATTTTTTTTTCAATTTTTCAAATTTTAAATGTTCATAACTTTGTTATTATCTAACCGATTTCAAATATTTTTTTTCCATTAAAAAGCCAACAAAATTCTCTATCTCCGTTTCTCTGGTAGTTTTTGGCTATCTGCCCAAATGAGAGAGTTGTAGGCATTTGAAGTTTGGTTCTTTCATTTTTTAGGTTTGAGGAATTTGATTCCTCAAACCTTTTGTTTTCGTTGGTTTTTTTTTTTTTTTTTTTTTTTTTTTTTTTTTTTTTTTTTTTTTTTTTTTTTTTTTTATTCAGCCGTTCAGTCTACAGCCCAAACCGCTGGTCGGATCGACTTCAAATTTTGTATACCGATTCGCATCAACAGTGAGACGAGAATAACGCAATTTTCAGAATTATCATGACGTCACTTTCTACGAAACCGGAAGTGACGTCATATATCATATAATTCCCTATAACTTCCTTATTTTCCAACCGATTCAAAAATTCTTTTTGATTGTAAAGCTGCGAGAATTCTCTATCTTCGCTTCGCTGATAATGTTTGGCTATCTGCTCAAATGAGAGAGCTATAGACATGTGAAATTGAGAAAAATGAAAAAAATCAACAATTTCAGATTTTTATTTTATTTTAACGGGTGGTCTTTGAAAACAGTTTCCAATTTGTACAGTAATCTCAGCAACATAATTTTTTGACAGCGTCACGCGGGACATTCATCCGCACAGAAGATGATATTTTTCAGAGCAATGGCTTGAATAGTTCTTATTCTATTGTCTTTCAAACTTGGACGTTTTTTTTCAATTTTTCAAATTTGAAATGGTCATAACATTTTTATTATCCAACCGATTTCAAATATTTTTTTTTGCATTAAAAAGCCAACAAAATTCTCTATCTCCGTTTCGCTGGTAGTTTTTGGCTATCTGCCCAAATGAGAGAGTTGTAGGCATTTGAAGTTTTTAAAAAAAATTGAAATGGTCATAACTTCCTTATTATTCAACCGATTTCAAATATTTTTTTTGCATTAAAAAGCCAATAAAATTCTCTATCTCCGGTTCGCTGGTAGTTTTTAGCTATCTGCTCAAATGCGCGAGCTACTTTTTTATTTTTTTTTTCAATTTTTCAAATTTTAAATGTGTTCATAAGTTTGTTATTATCTAACCGATTTCAAATATTTTTTTTCCATTAAAAAGCCAACAAAATTCTCTATCTCCGCTTCACTGGTAGTTTTTGGCTATCTGCCCAAATGAGAGAGTTGTAGGCATTTGAAGTTTGGTTCTTTCATTTTTTTATTTTCTTTGTTGTTCAACATAATCATGATAATTATACCGATGAAAGCCGAAACAGGCCGAATGCATTTTTCAAATTTGAAATGGTCATAACTTTTTTATTATCTAACCGATTTCAAATATTTTTTTTGCATATTAAAAAGCAACAAAATTCTCTATCTCCGTTTCGCTGGTAGTTTTTGGCTATCTGCCCAAATGAGAGAGTTGTAGACATTTGAAGTTTTTAAAAAAAATTGAAATGGTCATAACTTCCTTATTATTCAACCGATTTCAAATATTTTTTTTGCATTAAAAAGCCAATAAAATTCTCTATCTCCGGTTCGCTGGTAGTTTTTAGCTATCTGCTCAAATGCGCGAGCTACATGCATTGTTTGAAGTTTGAGAACGAGCATATAAACTTAGCCGCCTAGAACAGTGTGTACAGCTGACAAACTTCGAGGTGGAGGCCAGACAGGTATGGTGGGCTGTATCAGACACTGGTTTTATATACGATAACTGAATGCTGAGAGTGCTTTAGAATCGTCTTAACTTCAATGTCAGACTAGGGGGTTAACGGTACACATTTCGTAGAACGTTATATAATGAAAAAAAGAAAAATGCTTAGAGTCAGTCGAAGCGATTCTGAAAATACAAAACAAAATTTTTTCTTATTTTTCAATTTCATTGGAATTGCATCAATTTTTTTTGAGTTTCATATGTTTTCGTCATTGGCAATGTCTTCTAATCACTTTGCCAGTGTACGTTTGTCAGTACATCAAGCCTCAAACCGTTGATGCAGCTTCAGCTGCTCTAGATTTATTTTCTTTGTTGTTCAACATAAATCATGATATATACCGATGAAAGCCGAAACAGGCCGAATGCCTGTGGCTGCGGCTAAATCCTTTGATCTTAGCAACGTGTTAAGTTCATGAGGTCACTGTCTAGAGTTGGATGGCACACTTCGCGTGTTAACTCTATGCGACCACTGACCAGCGTTTGTTAAAGGTACATGCCCACGCAGTAGGCACAAAATGTTCTTTATAGGAATTAAATAAGTGTATAATTATGTCACTATTCCACCAGTTCTAAACATTACGAGTGCCCGCTATACAAATATAATCATTTATTTATTAATTATCAATTTTACTGTTAGCGACGCGCGGGGTAACAGTCTATTTTGATAATGTGCGTGGACGACGACTTTCACATCACGGCTTGCGGTGCGCATGTGCAGTATACTACGCGCGCCAGTCGGCTTCCCAATATGTAAACAAGAATATCAATATGTCGAAACGTCCAGGACGGAAATTGTATGAAACGGCGTCGGCCAAAAAAAAGGCGAAATGTCTGAGGGACAGGCAGTACAGAGAGAGAGATATAGTGGTTAATATTGGCGACCAAATCACCAAATGGAACGAGTTACGTGGAGATTTAGATTTGGACTCGAACTTAAACAATTTTCATTTTATATACGAACTGACATGCTGTGAGTGCTTTAGAATCGTCTCAACTTCAATGTCAGACTAGGGGGTTAACGGTACACATTTCGTAGAACGTTATATAATGAAAAATGCTTAGGATAGTCAAGCGATTCTGAAAATACAAAACTTTATTTTTTTCAATTTCATTGGAATTGCATCAATTTTTTTTGAGTTTCATATGTTTTCGTCATTGGCAATGTCTTCTAATCACTTTGCCAGTGTACGTTTGTCAGTACATCAAGTCTCAAACCGTTGATGCAGCTTCAGCTGCTCTAGTTCTTTTTTTTAGGTTTGAGGAATTTGATTCCTCAAACCTTTTGTTTTCGTTGGTTTTTTTTTTCTTTTTTTTCTTTTTTTTCTTTTTTTCTTTTTATTCAGCCGTCGAGACTACAGCCCAAACCGCTGGTCGGATCGACTTCAAATTTTGTATACCGATTCGCATCAACAATGAGACGAGAATAACTCAATTTTCAGAATTCTCATGACGTCACTTTTTACGAAACCGGAAGTGACGTCATATATCATATAATTCCCTATAACTTCCTTATTTTCCAACCGATTTCAAAAATTCGTTTTGAATTGTAAAGCTGCGAGAATTCTCTATCTTCGCTTCGCAGACAATGTTTGGCTATCTGCTCAAATGAGAGAGCTATAGACATGTGAAATTGAGAAAAATGAAAAAATCAACAATTTCAGATTTTTATTTTATTTTAACGGGTGGTCTTTGAAAACAGTTTCCAATTTGTACAGTAATCTCAGCAACATAATGTTTTGACAGCGTCACGCGGGACATTCATCCGCACAGAAGATGCTATTTTTCAGAGCAATGGCTTGAATAGTTCTGATTCTATTGTCTTTCAAACTTGGACGTTTTTTTTTCAATTTTTCAAATTTGAAATGGTCATAACTTTTTTATTATCTAACCGATTTCAAATATTTTTTTTCCATTAAAAAGCCAACAAAATTCTCTATCTCCGTTTCGCTGGTAGTTTTTGGCTATCTGCCCAAATGAGATAGTTGTAGGCATTTGAAGTTTTTTAAAAAAAATTGAAATGGTCATAACTTCCTTATTATTCAACCGATTTCAAATATTTTTGTTGCATTAAAAAGCCAATAAAATTCTCTATCTCTAGTTCGCTGGTAGTTTTTTAGCTATCTGCTCAAATGCGCGAGCTACATGCATTTGAAGTTTGAGAACTGACATGCTGTGAGTGCTTTAGAATCGTCTCAACTTCAATGTCAGACTAGGGGGTTAACGGTACACATTTCGTAGAACGTTATATAATGAAAAATGCTTAGGATAGTCAAGCGATTCTGAAAATACAAAACTTTATTTTTTCAATTTCATTGGAATTGCATCAATTTTTTTTGAGTTTCATATGTTTTCGTCATTGGCAATGTCTTCTAATCACTTTGCCAGTGTACGTTTGTCAGTACATCAAGCCTCAAACCGTTGATGCAGCTTCAGCTGCTCTAGTTGTATTTGTCTTTCTTACATGTCAATTTTGCTTATTGCTTTGTTCATTCGTCTTATTTACATTACAATTATTGATACGCCCTTTGAATAAGGCCGAAAGCAGTAAGGACAAAGCCGCAAAAGTAAGCATCAAGCTACAGTCCGAAAGCGGGAAGCCGCAACCAGAAAACGTCAAGCTACAAGCAGAATGATGCAAGCAATATATTAGTTAGTAGTGCGTCATTATGACGTCAGATGACACTGCTGTCCGCTCAAGCTTAGGTTAGACACCACCAAATAGTTTTACCATATAATTTAACCGAATGCCATCCAATAATGCCAGTCTCTGCTACTTTCACTATTCGTATGGATGCTGTGGGACCCACTTGTACATGACCTGCAGCCAGTCTGTAATGGTTCTGCATGAACTAAACAATAGGTTCACTTACTCATAAGAAAGAAAAATCCAACCTTGTCATATCCTCCAATATTGTGTACATTTTTTGGCCACGGAACCTCCGTTTACATCAAGTCACCAACAGGTTCAGTGTTTTCTTTTAAATGCAACAAATATTCTGAAAACTGGTGTTAAAGGCATCCCAAAATGTTCCTCAAGTGAAACTGGGTAGAAATGGATCAAGATTTGCAAGCAAACGGTGTCTGTGACCTCAAAACACCCGCAGTATTTTTTATACAGGGCTATTTTTGCATACACCCTGGGCTATTTCGCACCATTTGGTGTCTTCTAACCTATATTATAGGTTAGACACCACCAAATAGTTTTACTATATAAGTTAACCGAATGCCATCCAATAAGGCCAGTCTCTCCTACTTTCACTATTTGTATGGATGCTGTGGGATCCACTTGTACATGACCTGCAGCCAGTCTGTTCTGGTTCTGCATGAACTAAACAATAGGTTCACTTACTCCTAAGAAATAAAAATCCAACCTTGTCATATCCTCAAATATTGTGTACATTTTTTGGCCACGGAAACTCCGTTTACATCAAGTGACCAACAGGTTTTGTGTTTTCTTTAAATGCTACAAATATGCTGAAAACTGGTGTTAAAGGCACCACAAAATGTTCCTGAAGTGAAACTGGGTAGTATTGGATCAAGATTTGCAAGCAAACGGTGTCTGTGACCTCAAAACAACCGCACTATTTTTTTATACCGGACTACTTTTGTCTTCTAACCAACAGCCAATCAGATGTCGGACTATAATTTATTAGAGGGAGAATTACTTGAGGTTAGAAGACACCAAATGGTGCGAAATCGCCCAGGGTGTATGCAAAAATAGTCCGGTATAAAAAAAATAGTGCGGGTGTTTTGAGGTCACAGACACCGTTTGCTTGCAAATCTTGATCCCTGTCGTTGTTCCGTTCCGTTTCGTTCCGCAAAATACAGTTAGCCGCGAAAAGTAAATTCAATTACGCAATTGTTTACCGTTCACCGTGGTGTAGCCATATAGTGCATCATGCGCAGCTAATACAAACTATGTCGATAACCAACCGGGGTATGGTCCCAAAACGTTTACACAAGCAATCAACGGATCGTCATGTCGCCGTCACACTGCACCGGCAATCATACCTAGTGGATAATTATAATATCACTATAGAAAATTGAATTACAATGGTACCACATGTATTATAATTATCACGAGAAGATTCTAATAAATTCAGTGCACCAGATAACCACATGGAGGCGATTCTCATGTGCATTACTCCATGACTAAATCTATTAAAAATCGGTGCATTCACTTAGCCAATAAAACATGCTGAAACAGAAATTTTAGCGCTTTCGCGAACTTTTAGAACATCGGGGCAAATTCTTTTAATTTCTGCTTCCTTTCGCACAGCTTCTTGATATTCGTTAAACTAAAGCACCACCATGACTAAATCTATTAAAATTGGTGCATTCACTTAGCCAATAAATCATGATAAAATAGATCAGCCGGTGGCACATATATATATAACGAGAACAGTAGGTAGCAATACGTTATGCCCTGACCAACCGTCAAATATCATCATTATATGGGTAATTGTAAATAAAAATCAGATTTATGGATGATAAAAGTCAACAAAAAAAAGTAATTGTAAACTATGAATGTATTGTTTAGTTGAACAAATGTGATATTAAAGAATAGGAAAACATACGGATGCACGCTTAAACTAGTTATATTATGGCTCAAATTGATGATAACCTGACACCATATGGAGTTAAATGTTACTGTGGTTACGGTTACTAAAAGTTGTGCCAGACACTATATATTAAGCCTGGATAATACATTTGTCATTATAATGCAAGATGTAGACCAGTAGCGTAACATTTTGGAAGAGTTTTGAATCAAAATTGACATATAACTATGTCAATGAAACCTGAATGTCAGTATTCGCCAACACTTGCCAGTGCTTTGTATAATAACACTCCAACATCGAATTTAAGCATTGAACATATATTGTTGAACTTAAATAACCAGAACTGTGGATGTATCTAAATAGTTTAATGATGTAATTGGTTTTAGAAAATACTGGCAAGTAGGAAAATATTGATTTTCACCTGTGGTAACAACAGTGACTCCAAGGTAACACAATTGACAACAAGTCACAGCAGTGACAAATGCTTTTCCTTTTTGTCACACACAGTATTAAGTACCTATTATTAAACACATATCATATAGTCAATATATATATATAGTATTCATTGTATTGAGCAACAATAACTTCAGTTAAAATGTAATGGAAACTCCTATTGGAATAATTTGGTAACATCATTGACAATATGCTAACATCACTGACATTTGAGCCATAGATAAAGTAATAAACGTCTTCAAACACAAACATTGGTTATAACTCGTTCTAATAATATTTTAAGCACATGTTACAGATAATTAAAGGCAATGTCTCACATATTGGTCTGGAATCTGTTTTATATCAAAATAATTATCAAACAGTAGCTGTTCACACTTCATTGTTGTTATACAAATATAACATGCATAATGCTTTTAAAACATTTCAAATATTCACAATTGAGTACATCTTGAATATCTATCCATTTAAACCAGACACACGTACGTGGAAGAGGTGGAAAAAACAATATAGTGACTTACACCATAAGGGCACTTTACTAGCACTAGTTTATACTAGAATAATTAATATAATCTTTATATAATTGCTTTGGAATACATTAGTACCATTTCTCTATGAACATATGCCTTCATGGAGAAATTAGAAATCGTCAATCCTTAAATGGATACGTATGTAAACAATTAAAGAGGCGGTATCTGGGATGAAAAGCAAATGGTGTGAAGTCAGTGTTTTTTTGATTTTTTTTACAATATATCGATTTACAAGTATATCTTGATTTTGCTTGAAGCAATATGACATTATAATTTATTTGTAAGAAAAATATAAATTATTTTAAGTATGTTTATAATATTGAAATATCATATGTATGACTAACATTCATCAATCTCGCCATTTGCTTCACCATCACATAGCCTCTTTAATGTTTAAAACATTCAAACGCCAATGTTTGTGACAATATGTTTAATTATCTTACAAATAACTATGGATGTATGCAAATTCAATTGGACATCACTATACTTGACCAGAATGATCATTTCACTAGAAACCTTCAGTTGCTTTACGCAACCTAAATTTGATTAGAATTCTGATACGACTTGACAAGAAGTGTCATTAAACTGTGCCATATCAATTACACATGATGCATGTACAAACAATGTTTATAACATGACTAGGCTTAAAATTGCATTATATGATTTTTTGAAAAATCTTTGAAAAAAAAATCATGTTTTCAATATGTCCCTGTGTACAGTGGTTTAATTAAAGATATATGATGATAATAGGACCGCTGTATTGTGTCTGTATTCACAGATAGTGGTGCATGTACATGAATATCATATTTTCTATCTTATTAAATGCAACCAGATAGGAAATCTGATAGTTATGTACCAATATAGGTGAAAATATAAACAACCCAACAGTACTAGTATCGTCATATATCTTCAATTAAATCACTTCACACGGGGCCATGATGAAAACAAGTTCTCATATTTTCCCAAATAATCCTGTAATGCACCTTTAAGCATTAACACAAGTGTTCTATCTGACTAGAGAAAACAATGCCATCAGACAGTAGCAGACGCACAGATATACATCAGACGCTGGGGCGATTGCTATAACCACCGACTGTAATTTTAATAAAGTTTCCTTAATGCTAGAGACCAGGCATTTGGTTCAATCTGATAGAGACTCGATTTTTCAATCAGTTGAGGCTTTGGGATGAAAGCTATAATTTGACTATGTTTATACTAGCACTTATATTTCACTCTTTTTGGCCAAGAGAAACAATTCCATTTATAATCTCTACCAACTCTCTTCATACATTCGACACAAATATCTTCATTATCACATTTCTCTACTTACCCAGGATACGACGTACCATCGTAGTTAACTATCACATACCTGCCTTCAAATGCAACTTGAGGTACAGACTCATTGCTCATCACTTTCTGACCAGTACAACCTACACCAATATGCACATTCCCATCTTCCGCACACATCTCTACATCATTGGCACAACCTACATCCACCTCCGTACTAACAGCCACAGTCTCAACTTCCCCACCAATCCCTCCAACATCGTCAGCTCCACCAACATCAACTTCCTTACTAACAGCCACAGTCTCAAGTTCCCCGGCAATCTCTCCTACATCGTCAGTTCCACTTACATCCACTTCCTTACTAACAGCCACAGTCTCAACGTCTTCACCAATACATCCTACATCGTCATGTCGACCTACATCCACATCCTTACTAACAGCCACAGTCTCAAGTTCCCCGCCAATCTCTCCTACATCGTCAGTTCCACTTACATCCAATTCCTTACTAACAACCACAGTCTCAACGTCCTCACCAATCCATCCAACAATCCATCCTATATTGTCATGTCGACCTACAGCCACATCCGTACCACAGTCACAACTTGCCCACATATTCCAATATCGTCAATTCCTACACCCACCTCAGTGCTAGCAGCCACAGTCCCAACTTTCCCCACCAATCCCTCCAAAATCGTCAGCTCCACCAAAATCCACTTCCTTACTAACAGCCACAGTCTCAAGTTCCCCGCCAAACTCTCATACATCGTCAGTTCCACTTACATCCATTTCCTTACTAACAACCACAGTCTCAACGCCCTCACCAATCCATCCTACATAGTCATGTCGACCTACATCCACATCCTTACTAACAGCCACAGTCTCAAGTTCCCACCAATCTATCCTACATCGTTAGTTCCACTTACATCCACTTCCTTACTAACAGCCACAGTCTCGAGTTCCCCGCCAATCTCTCCTACATCGTCAGTTCCACTTACATCCACATCCTTACTAACATCCACAGTCTCGAGTTCCCCACCAATCTCTCCTACATCGTCAGTTCCACTTACATTCACTTCCTTACTAACCGCCACAGTCTCAAGTTCCCCGCCAATCTCTCCTACAATGTGAGTTCCACTTACATCCACTGTCACAAATTGACGAGTTCGTTGGATAGGTCGGCAGATGGATCTGATGGCTAAGACTAGTGAACACAGTTGGATTAGGTGTAGCATGTATATTATGGTTAAAACACGTCGTCAAGTAAAATATGATTACTATTTTACACACAAGTACAAGTGAACCCCTCAACACTTCAACACAAACACATGTCAAATAACCACCCTGCTTACGAGTGTATCATTTCATAACACAATTCCAAAGTGTCTCATTACCCCACATAATGTTACAAGTGTCAACTACCCCACAACTGTTCACAAGTGTCTAATTCCCACACAGGATCATAAGTGTCTAATTCCCCACATAAGTGTCTTAAGTCCCACACCAGTTCAAAAGTGTCTAATTCCTCACATAAGTTCATCTGTGTCTAATTCCCCACATACATGTCTAATTTCCCATATCAATTCAAAAGTGTCTAATTCCCAACACAATTGCACAAATCCCACACAGTTCATAAGTGTCTAATTCCCCACACAAGTGCACAAATCTCACACAGTTCATAAGTGTCTAATTCCCCACATAAGTGTCTAAATCCACACACAGGATCATACGTGTTACATAAGCAACTGCATTAACTTCTCTCTAGATTCCATTGTCAGTGAGTGTGAATATACAGGACGATAGTACTCAATAATACACCCGGCCACCTCAGGACAAGTAATGGTCCACACAGGACAAGTCCCGGCCCACACAAGGACACGTAATGTTCCACACAGGTCAAGTATTGGTTCACCCAGGACAAGTAATGGTCCACACAGGACAAGTAACGGTCCACACAGGACAATGTTCCACACAGGTCAAATATTGTTCCACATAGGACAAGTAATGGTCCACACAGGCCATTCACAGTCCACACAGGACACGTAATGTTCCACGCAGGTAGTGTAAGGTCCCGGCCTCAGAGTATAGTCCCCCACTCATGGAAACGTAATAATGGAAAGTTCTTACATATTAGCCCAGGAACAAACGGTCTCAACAATGCACATGCAGGCTCGCTTCTCGCCTCGCTGCTCTCACATGCCCGTAGCACGGCCACACCCAAAAACCACCTGTACAATACAAAACTATCTTCTAGCAAAAATTCAAGAATTACAATGTATGTCCAAAAAGAAAATATCTTTTTAAAAAACAATCCTCAGCTATTTGTCACTTAGCCACTCTACTAAAGTGTCAATGAATGAACAATTCATTTACTGTGAAGTCTGGTATAATATTTCACAATCTTAGGCGAATGCATATTTGAGAATATTAATAACATTTTAGTAAAAATAATCGCATTTGAACTTAAGATAAAATTACACAAAGTCTTTGACTAGTAAAAATACATATTCACAATTCACACAATTCACACACAAACTACATGTCACTAAAACTAATTCACATGTACTTACAGTTGGATAACTCAGTCTGCTGTCTCTGATACAAATATTGTTGTTACTAGTCGAGATTCAAATGTCCACTGTCCACAATGACCCCACTTCAACTCATGTACAATGCACATGTCCAAACACACAGGTAACCTGCTTGACCACTCAAAAAACCAATACACAGGAATGTCAACATGTATCTCACAGTAGATATTCACTCACTACATACATGTACACTACCGAATTTGACCACCTATGTGTCCAGTGTCCAGCAAACCATATACCTATATACCCAACAATGAATATTGTGACATCCACTTGCTTACTAACAGCCAGTCTCAACTTCCCCACCAATACCTTCAACATCGTCAGTTCCACCTACATCCACCTCCATACCAACAGCCAACGTCTCAACTTCCCCACTTATTTCAATATAGTCAGTTCATACAACCACCTCAGTGCTAACAGCCACAATCCCAACTTTCTCACCAATCCCGCCAACATCATCAGTTCCATCTACATCCATCTCAGTACAAACAGCCACAGTCTCAATATCACCACCAATTGCAACAGCATCTTCTCCACATAAATTCATCTCCTTACTAACAGCCATCATCTCGACTTCCCCACCTATCCATCCTGCAGCATCAGTTCTACTTTTATCCACCTCGGTACTAACCGCCACAGTACCATCTTCCCCACCCATCACAACATCACCCGTCTCCTTAACTCCTATATAATCGATCACACTCCGGCCCATAACAATGTCTGTAATGTCATACCAATCTGCATAGGAGTTTATGTCGGGCTCTTCGCAGACCTCCACATTACACTGGCTGTCACGGATAAATACAACAACATGCCGAGAATGCAATGCAAATGAGACGATTATCATGAACCAAACATGTTCGCACAGTAGTTCATCTAATTTTTGATCGAGTAAAATGACAGATTGAACACAAAATCATTCTAGGATAAATAGACGTACATGTATGTATCAGTTGTATGTGCACCCTGAAGGAGTGCACAATGCGAAAGCGAGAAATCCGAAACTCAAATGAAATGTCATGCAAAGCATGAACTGTATTTGGCGAAATCAATGAGGTGATTCTAATATGTTGGAGTAACAAGCTTTAGTGGAAAACATTTGAAATATTCAAAACAACAGATGACAAAGGGTGTATTACTGCCAACATATCTGCTGGACATCAAAGGGAATAGCGGTCAATAGCCACATACCGGTATTAACCGGTATTAACCGTTTTAACACGTTTAACACCACAGACTCTACAGCAATATTTGCAAACTTTATGTAGTTCCAGATTAGCCGGCTTAATAAACTGACTAGTGTGAAAATCATTTTCTAACGAACGGATTGGCCGGAGAATTATCATGGATCAATCCCATTCACTTACACTGGAGTAACCTAGACATTATCTACACTATTCAGTTTTAATAATACAACGCCAAAACTGTTTACAAGTTCACCCATACTGAAGAGAAAAGAAACAACTTGCAAGCTCTATCGCGCTTTCCGAAATTTAAGCGGGCGCGACAATAAAATGATCACTAAATTACAATAGCAGACAGTATTAACTAATAAGGCCTAAACAAATTAGCTGTGTTTCAGGTTACATGCTGAAAAAAGGTTTGGTCGGTAGGTTGTCAATTTTTTTTAGGCAAACATAAGTGAAAACTAACAAATATTGTTTTAAATATTAGCTATACTTACAGTACGTATTTGTTTAAAACACACTTTGTGCATAACAATGACTAACTAGTTAAAAAATACTTTTTGCATAAAAAATATTGAGGTAACAATTTATTTCTTTATTTTTTTTTATTTTTTTTAAATGAATGAAAAAAATTACGACCACATCAAAAAAACAGGGTCGGTCGGGATACCTGAAACACGGCTTATTTGTACACGTTCTTAGGGAGAAGTACCCCACTCAAGTGTGTGTTATTCAGACATATATACTGGACAACATAGACATGGGTTCATGCCGTCACATTCCCCTAAAGGGGTTGCAATGGGGATTCTCAGATGACCAGTTGCTCATTTTTGCGATATATTTGTCTATTATGCATAAAACATAGGTATTATAGATCACAGGTATCTCAAATTATATACATCAGTTTCTTATGTACACACACCGCAGTACGTTATTGTGGTACAAGCTATAGTTGTTGCATTCAGTGAAAAACGGACTAAGACAATAAACAGGCAGATGCAAAAAAAAAGCACCCTACAATATGTTTACCAGTAGTATTGAAAATAGCAATGCTTGTTTAATCAGAATGGGCCCCACTGGGACTCGAACCCAGGTCACTAGTATGAATACCAGTATGCTAGCCGCTGCACTACAAGGCCTGACCAAACGGATAAACACAACATTATTCAATTCAATACCATGTTAAATTGTATAAAGCTTCTGTACATGTATAACGCGGGTCTCTCGTGGAGGTGCAGTGTAATACACGATTTATGCAGAATTCATTTCAGTTGCTGAGCCACTTAAACCGGAATTTGCCAGAAATGACCGAAAGAGCCATCTATCGGATGAATTATCTATCGCTGGCTTGACTCCGGTATTTCACACTCGCTGAAAACAAAGTTTCTAAATTAATGCATTTAAAGCATGTAATGTATAAATTTAGCATCAACACTTTACCCTATATAATTTATATAAATACTTTAATAGATAGGTCCCAAATTCCGCACCTGTGCACATAGATGTCCATTTGTAACCACTATATAGCATTGGTTACATAGGTTACATGTCTTGTCTCAATGTTATAAACCAATACTAAAGCATGCTCTGCAGAGATGGGCAATGAATCTTATTTATGCCTTTCATTTTTGGGTTACACGGTTACACGCTCTTTGTCTTTGGTTACATACGGTTACATCGGTTACATACTATTCTTCTGAAAGGACGGACGATCAATTTGATTTTTTATATTTAATGCCTTTCATTTTGAGTTACACGGTTACACATGGTTACATCGGTTACATGCTATTCTTCTGAAAGGATGGACAATGAATTTTATTTTTTATATTTAATGCCTTTCATTTTTGGGTTACACGGTTACACGCTATATGTCTTTGGTTACATACGGTTACATCGGTTACATGCTATTCTTCTGAAAGGATGGACAATGAATTTTATTTTTTTATATTTAATGCCTTTCATTTTTGGGTTACACGGTTACACGCTATATGTCTTTGGTTGCATACAGTTACATCGGTTACATACTATTCTTCTGAAAGGATGGACGATGAATCTGTTTTTTTTAATATTTAATGCCTTTCATTTTTGGGTTACACGCTATATGTCTTTGGTTACATACGGTTACATCGGTTACATACGATGAATCTGATTTTTTTTATATTTAATGCCTTTCATTTTTCGGCTACACAGTTATATATCTAGCTATAGTATATATCTGTCAAATGGAGAAAAATATTCCACATCGGCCTTGGTCATGTAAGGTTTTAATCAAAATTGTTAGAATACCTTCAATTAAAAAAAAAATGTATTTCAGCTATTCCCACTTTTGTCCACTCGTAAACTTCATTATTGAAAAAAGATTTACAAAGCATGGTTCTGTCCGTCTGCGTCACTGGATTATTTAGCCATTTTGAGAAGTCAAGGTCATGTAAACACAAACTGGTAGCTGTCAAATTACAGAATAGAGCTTCTCATTAGGCTATACTGGGGGGTCTTATATAAAAAACAATAAAAAAACTAACACAGAATTATATTTGATTACACAGATGTAGATATAAACTCTGTGTTTTTAATATAATTTATTGTTCTGTCGATTATACAAATGCTCAGAATAATAGTCTACAGTTTGTAGACAGTTATTATCTTGTTGTTGGTATAAATCCTGCCTGTAGTGTGCACCATACTGAATATGGTAAAATAGCATGTACCACAAATGAAAATTAAATGTGATCTGAAAGTATCTTGCATTATGATTATTAGCCTTGTGATACTATTATTGTTATTTATGACTGGCAAAGGAAATGGTGGGAAATTGTTTACTGTACACTCCTCTGATAATTTAGATAACCATTTTTTACTCTGATCCGATGGTGCGCCACACTACAGGCTGAGAATAACCCAACAACAAAAATCCAGAGTCTAAGGTCACAGTCTATTTTCTACAAGCGCCTGGATGATACGTTAACAAAATTGACGACATGGAAACAAGCAGGACTTTTAGATAAATCTGGTTTCACAGCACTTTTACGATAAGTTTATTTTTTTAAAACGTTTTGAATAATTGTTTTTGTATGCTTATAGCTCTAGTAACTGGCCAACGAAGGCTTATTATCCAGAACCTACTGTCTGTTTCACGAAAGCTGCCCAAATTTTACGCCCATATAAACAATTAAAAAACAATATATTTTTTAGATAATATTAAATTAAATGAAAATTTAAGAATGAGCATTCTTTTTATTTCACTTCATGCTGCTTCAATCCTTCCAAACATTCCTCCAGCGAGTTAAACAACAACAGCGCCCGCGCCATATTGTTGTTGTTGTTGCTGTGAGAAACAATTTACGGCAGATTTACGGCACCTGGCCTAAACACACAGATAGAACTGTATATTAAACATATAGCGTTTAGGGGTAATTTCATTCACCGTCTGTAAAAGCATAAACATTGAGTTACAATGTTTGACGACTGGATCGTGCCGTCTTCTCACCAACTTGTCAACACCCGTTGACCATTTCGTTTTTCTGACAGGAAAGGAAACATGACAGCGGGGTCAAAAATCATCACGTCACAACAGACGTAGAGCCTAGTTCTGTGTGACAAAATCTCAGCAGCTTTGTGTTTGTTGTTGTTGCTGGTGTGCAAATAAAGAGAATGACAGATTGCAAAAATAGATTTGCAGCCGTTCTATCACATAGAACTAACGTAGAGCCGTATCACACTTCATGTACATGTGTCCTGCCACACAAAATACTCCATTCCAAACTGCAGATCTTGGCTGTGTACTAGAGCCCCTGTGTAAACACGGTCTCCACATGCATTAATAAACCACATCAGTGCACCCGAACCTGTCTCAAAGCACCTGCACACAAACATATGCAGTTTTGTACCGACCCGGAAGCAGTCTAGCTGTGTACTGAGGTCACCTGGGTAAAATCGAGATCCCTTTTGACGAAAAAGCGTTTCCTATTTTGGTGTTGCTCGTTCTTGTGCTGTTGTCAAGCCGGGTACCAGCCGTTTGGCGCCGCCTCAGGAACTGCAGTATAGCTCCGCCTATACGTGGAATTACAAAATACCAGCTTTTCTATTTTTACATCCATCTCATCATGACTCATTAGGTCACAGTGAACTTCATTCTGGTCTCTTCGTCATCTTTGCGCGATGAATGGTCAAACAATAATGGCTCATATTTAAGGGTGGGAATTGGCTCGAACACCTTCCATACCCGAACCAAACAGGGGCCTTTTTTTTAACGGAATTCGCTACAAAGCTGAGGTCAAAACCGTGTATCCGCACGAAATAGTGCCGACTTTCTCGCGTTATTCTGCACACTTATAATGTTGCCAAGATATTTAAATTGACTTATAATATAATATATTTCATAAACACGCAAAGTAGTAATTAAAAGAATATTTATAGGTTATTGGATTTGTACGGAAATTTCCGTATACATCCAATAACCTATTTATTATATACCCGTTCAACAAAACAAGCATCCTAATCATTAAATAAACCGATAGTGTGATGAAATGCGACTCTCTATTATTTTTGCATTCTGTCCACTTCGTCATCTTTTCGCGTTTAATGGTAAAAAAACGGAGGCTCCGTCACCAAACAGGGACTTTTTTTTAACGGAATTCGCTATAAAACTGAGGTTAAAACCGTGTATCCGCACGAAATAGTGCCGACTTTCTCGCGTTATTCTGCACACTTATAATGTTGCCAAGATATTTAAATTGACTTATATTTCCTAAACACGCAAAATAGTAATTAAAATAATATTTACATTTAAAAATCACTGTTTATTCGTTAAGATCGACTGTGCGACTGATTCCCAGCGTTTGGCTTGAAGTTGTACTGGTTCCCTGTGCTCGTCAACAAGCAAGCGGGAGGTGAAAATAGTTCAAGTTCCACGATTGCAGAATACTACAAGCCTTTACCCAGATATTCCCGACAGCTAGACACCTGACCGATACACAAGTAGAAAGGTAGGCCTAATACATTTAAGTTATTACTGCCACTAATTATTTGTTCGAAACTGCTGCTATGCGGAATTTAATTCAGCGTACACATAACATGTTCTTATTTCCGGACAAGAGGAGAAGCCGGCAAATTGTTTCATAATTTGGCTAGCGGAATCGTTCCAACGCTTTAAATTAATGCACGGACCGTAGCGATGGATGATAAATGAACAGTCAGTTGTGTTACGTTTCTGCAGTTCATTAATTGATTGATTTATTGGTGTTTAACGGCCTACAACAGCTAAACCTATGGCCAGGAGGGTGGACAAATGGGGCTCATGGGAGTTGTGACCAGTGTAGCTCCTTATCAAATTGCACGCTCCTGTGTCCTGATAAGGATGTATGTTGATTGTAGAAGCATAGCGGGTCTTTCATTGAAAGACTGGCGAGCAGTGCAGATCCTGATCAGACTGCGGATGCACAGGCTGATCTGGATCTATGCTTGTCTTAAAACCCCTAAGCCCTATTTCTCAAGTCCCAGTCACAAATTAAGGTTTAATCTACACTACTGGGATTCATGCCTGGTTCCATCACTTTCCATCACTAAGACAATATTGGGTAATCTGATTGCAATAAGGGTGCCTGACACTGGATCGTGATATTTTGTTCTCGGTATGGAAAGGCTGATAGTGTAAATGGACGGATATTTGCAGAATTAGCAATTTAGTTTTCTTACCAGGTGAGCTGATTATCTTGAATTAATACACATGCGTGGGGGGTTCTACAGATAATCAAACATGATTCGCTAAGCTCACTCGTTTGATTGGCGTAAGGACCCACTCACCTATGCATTATTTCAAGATAATTAGCTCGCTTGGCTAAATAATGCTATTTAATACAAAAATACTATTTCTCTATGGGAATTTAACATGGAAATGATATACAAACTATAAAGAAAACAAAACTTAAATTTTGAAAATCATTAATTATTTCAGAATTTAGAATAAAATATGTTTCACTGTTATCCTCGTGAATGTTTAAAGGTACGTACATGCCACTCAGTAGGCACAAAATTTTTTTTATAGGAATTAAATAAGTGTATACTATAATTGTGCCACTATTCCACCAGTTCTAAAAATTACGAGTGCCCACTATACAGTATACTGTACAGATATAATCATTTAGTAATATATATATATATATAGATTATGAGGCGCCTGCGACATAATCTATATTGTATCGTTGTCAGACCCTGAGGTTAGAAGTTTAAATATATAAAAATACAAAACTACTATATAGTTTGGTATTTTGTACTTTATATGAAAAATATTGCGACATAATCTCAATTGTAAACTTCTCAGCCTTTGAGATTAGGAATTTGTCAAAATAATGCTTGTTGTACCAAACTATATATTTTGTTTGTATGAAAACGTACTAATATTCAATATTTCTTAGCCTGTGGCATTCAGTAATAAATGTATGTCAAATTGTATCAAAACAACTGTATACTCCCCCACCCACAATTCCTTTGTACTCGCACCTACTTGTCAAGTACAAACATATATTTCATTGACCCTGTTTAATCTTTGAGAGCTTGTATCACCGAGATAAAATACAGGTTACAAACACCCATATCAGTGCGAGAATTGACAATAGTTTAAGTGAGCACACGCGACTGTGCGAGATATCAAAGTGCAGATACGCCCCCTCCAAACAAATTGAGAACAAGGAAATCGTCAACCAAACTCTATTCAACGGATAAAAAACAAGATGTAAGTATTTTAACGTATATTTTGCATCGTTTTATACGCCCGTTTGAAGAAAAAAAAATACCGGTGTATTATGTATTTACGTTGTACATGCGTGCGGGCGAGTAGAAGACATAATGTTACAACTGCGATATAAATCATTTGTCTGCGAGCTTGAGCACTGAGCTCAAGATTTTTCTAGGACTTATATGTAAAAAATTATATTTTTTTTACAAAAACTGCATTTTCACTTGATTCGTTCCAATTTGGCTTGAGAACCCCTTAATACCCTTAATATGGTGTCAGGCAATTCTAGCTCAGACAAGCCGATTGTGACCCTTTAATAAACAAATTGTACAAAACAGCAGTATGTAAATATAAAAACATACTTTAACCGTTGTATCACAGCGGTATGAAATTATCTGGGCCTGCATGATAATGGCCAATTTACACACTTGTAACTTTCTGATTTGGTTCCCGCGTTATTGATAGTCCTAATAGTAAGCCGGGAACCTGAAGGGACAACCGTGTCCTCTACGTCACAGCTGATAATGCATTATCAGTTTATTTATTTATACTGTGAAACATACTTTCACATAATCTCTTGGTACCCGTTTAACGATAGTCCTAACCAGGAGCCGGGAACCTGAAGGGACAACCGTGTCCTCTACGTCATTATCAGTTTATTTATTTATACTGTGAAACATACTTTCACATAATCTCGAACAGTTGTTGTTGTTGGTTTTTTTTTTTTTTTTTAAAGATCCCCGCGCTTATTTTTATTCTCTAAATTAACCCACTTGTCGTTGAAACTTTTAATTGACTATTATAGCAATATAATTAAGCCAATCTATATGCTATAAACCCCACAATAGTCATTCCACCTGCTATAAATATAAGTTCTCTATCCTTTTGATTCTGTGAAGGTGTATAATAATCACTCAGTACCGGTTCCTCCCCAAATGACTGTAATTGTTGTGCACCTGTCACCGGTGCCGTAACAGCATTATACTCCCTAATAGCTTCATCTACATCCTCAAGCGTCTTAGCAGCGTGATTCTGCTTTCTAATTTCATTATTAATCCAATCTAATCTCTCTGTTCTTTTTTCTGCCCACTGTGCCTTTTGTAATTGCTCTACGGCATTATCATGCCTTTTGCGTTCTTGAATCGCAGAATTATTCCCCAATGAACTGAATAAGAAATTACTCCCTGTAAACGCCAATGCGTTAACCAAAGCACCGCCAACCATCATAGCTATTCCAGACATTTTGTTTATATAATAATTGTATTACTTAAAAATATTATCAGGAATTATACCTTGTTTAACAAGCATATCTCTCGTAGCAATAGCAAGTCCAGTATCCAACATTAACATAGCCATATTATAACCATCAAGTGCAGTTTTGGCACCGCCTGTCTTATAATTTTATTCATTATCTGCGCATATCCGATTTCAAGCGCCGTTATTACAGCAGCATGATATGCAAGATTTCCGATTATCTTTCCATCTGTATTAATTGCCGTCATCTTTTTTTTATTTTTTTTATTTTACTTAATAATAAATTTAATTTAATTTAATTAATTGTTTACTCCATCAGATGCGGATTGTGTTTTACACTAGGCATTTCAGGTTCTTTTGTTTCAATTTTATTTCGATTTAACAATTTATAGCCAAACACAAACCCACCAACTAAACTCATTGCCACTATAAAATATATTATATTCGAGGTTTTATAGACTTTCACTGTAACTGGTTCTTCAGGTTGTATATCTACTTTTTTCTTATGTACCATATGTAATAGACTTTCTTGTTTGGCTTTTCTAGCAGCAGCACCCTTTTTACCAGCTTCAACCCTCTTTAGGGTTCTTTGCTGTTACTTGTTTAATCTCCTCTTTTCGTTCTGGAATTTCTTCATCAGGAATCTGTTGTATGTTCTCCGTTTCCATTATTATTTATATCATTTATATTTTTAAATTGACAATATTTAAATGTTGTTATCGCTGCAGTAATAGGTGCCAGAAATTCTCCTAAAAATATATAGCTAAACACAATCCCACCAACTAAATTCATTGCCGCTGTAAAATATTTTATAATTAGTTCTTCAGGTGGTATATCTACTTCTTCCTCATCTACTAGACTTTCTTGTTTAATCTCCTCTTTTCGTTCAGGAATCTGTTGTACGTTCTCCGTTTCCATTATTTTTTATATCATTTATATCTTTAAATTGACAATATTTAAATGTTGTTATTGCTGCAGTAATAGGTGCCAGAAATGCTCCAAACCTAAAATACAACTCACAACAAGTACTAGTCAATGCATGGTTAACAAATGGATCTCCTTCTAAATCAGTTACGAGTTTATCATGATTTTCTGCTGGTATAGGCAAGATATTACCTACAGCTAGAGCATACATATTCAAAATAGTATTACCAAGAGTTTTCGTCATTGAAGCACCCAATCTACTTTCATATCTATTATACAATTTCAATATTTGTTCATTTGACAACTCTTCTAGTTGTGAAATAGTTATATCTTTACCCAAATATTTAATAGATTTCCCACCTGAAATAATCGAAGATAATCGTTGCTTTAAGTGATCATTTTTTACTTCACCTAACAACACTATCATTTGGATACTTTATCATCACTTAGTTGTTCTATAAGTTCCTCACAATTCATTTTTATTTTGCATAATATAAATTTCAATTTAAAATAAACCCAACCCGATCCAAATATAATAATCAATAATTGTATGAATATCAATATCTCAAACTTTATATATTCATACAATTGTTTAAGTTAAATTTGCTTAGAACAACTCAACATTGTTAAGCAATACCTATTTGTTGAACAATTCATAACATTGGTATTTATGAATTGCTCAGCTAAATCAAGTTAAATCAAGTTAAAACCCAGTAAAATAGTAAAATAAAAAAAATATTAAGTAATACTAAGTAATACTAAGCATTACTTAAGCAACTTATAACCAGTAGGTTGATCAGTTCTAATAAGCAACTTAGAATGTTTTGTTTTCGATAACTCTTTTCTTATTTTGTTTCTCTCCTCTAGTGTCGAAATAACATCATTTTCTCTCAAACAGTCCTCAAAAACTATCTCTGTCTTTCGTATAAAACATACACAGCCATTTTGTCTGTTCTCTTAAGTCTTTTAATACTGAATTATATCTCTGTGATATAACCCAAACACTTTGCTCTGCATGTCGTCCAGAGAATGCGAGCTGTGACAACATATTCCTTTTTCTTTGTTAATTGCTTTGTAGCTGAACAGTCATCAATGATATATAATGTTGGGCTTCCAGCATATTTATTAAAAAATAATCTTAACAGATCTTGCAGCTTCTCTTCGCCATTATTACCAACTGGATTAACAATCGTTATTTTTTTATCGATTGGGCTGCGTACATCCTTTATCCAACTTCTGTTTTTATAAGCCTTGTTCCATGTTATAGTTGGGCAAAGAATAACTATATTATCAAACACCCCATCATACCCACCTTGTTGTTGTGAAAGCTCTAATAAGTCTAAAACAAGTTCTGTTTTTCCACATCCTGTTTGACCACAAACAATTGCATTTGGCAAATCAATACAACGCCGATACAAATCTTCCATTTTCTATATTTAATTGCGCATCTTGAATTATAAATAAATATACTGAGCAAAACTAGAAACGTCCCTCCATGTTTAAGGAAAGATTCATCAAAAACCAAAAGGGTTACTTTTAAAAATCAAAATGGAAAAACAAGTTCATTAATTTCTGTATCGAAGCCAATAAATTGCATTTGGATATCTTGTTAAATATTCGAGAGATAACCGGCCAAGGGCGGTAGGGGTCAAAAATCAAAAATCACAAAAACTCAGAAATGTGTTACTTAATGTTTGAGATGGAATTTCAATAAGTAATGTGGCAAATTCAGTAAATCTCGTTAGTACCGAGTGTGGCCACCATTTGCATGAATGCATGCAATGATCCTACGCCGCATCGACGTGACGTAACGCAATACCAGTGCGTTGGGCAAATTACCTCCATTCCCGTTGTAACACCCGTGTAAGATCGCGAACATTGTCAATCTGATGGTTAGCTCGTGCTTTGCGGCCCAGCTCATCCCATATGTGCTCAATGGGATTGAGATCCGGGGAGACCGCGGGCCATGGCATGACGTCGACGTTGTTTTGCTGTAAGTATTGAGTGGTGACCCTGGCTACGTGAGGGCGGGCATTGTCGTGCATCAATGTCACACCAGGACCATGCTGACAGGATAAATGGTAAGGCATGTGCATTTAGCACATCTGCAACATAACGTTGTGCATTGATGTTGCCCTGTACAACAACCAAATCTGTCTTCGGTTTCCCATGATCCCACCCCAGACCATTACGCTCCCTCCCCCAAACCTGTTCTTCTCAACAATGCAACAATCGGTGAATCTTTCATTTTTACGCCTGTATACCCGTAATCTTCCGTCGAGATTCATCGGTGAACAAAACTCGGTTCCAGTCAGCCCTTCTCCAGTTCAGATGACGTCGCGCCCATAACAGTCTGGCAGCACGGTGACGTTGGGTCATTATCTGACCAGTGTACGGGCGGCGTGCCCGGATTGGTTGGGCGTTACGACGTAACCGGTTGCGAATGGTCTGCCCTGAGACACCGTATCGCCTAGCAGTGACTGTGGCTGCCAATTGACGTTGACGTAAGTGCGTCAACGTAATGTAACGATCGGCTCTAGCCGTCGTTACACGAGGCCTACCAGGTCGCTGCCAGTCGTGAACAGCCCCAGTCTGCTGGTACTGGGCTGCAAGACGATCAATCGTCTTCCGACAGCAACCAAACGGAGGAGGCGCGACCGCCCTGGCGGCCATCCCACCCGCAAGCATCCCAATTGCCTGATTTCGCTCGTTTTCGGAAAGCCGTGGCATATCGAAAACAGTGAAAAATTAAAAAAGTTTTTTAATTTTCCGAATAGCCCCTATCGCATGAATGGTACGACATGAACTGAATCACCTTATCGATGACAAGTATAGCGTGCACGTGCAAAAAGTGGAAATCAACGTTCCGGTCACTGGCCGCTATGTAAACCGTGTGTATCGGCTAAACTCTACACGATCGTATTCTGAACATCGCCACGGTTTAAAATACATGTACTTTGAATATGTGGTACATACATAGACAGAGCTACACCGGCTATAAAACAGGGACGTTTCTAGTTTTGTTGAGTATATATATTTATTACACCTGCAGCTTCAGCTTCTTTAGTAATCTGAATTGTAATACCTTCACTCGCATTTTCTATTCTCCGTCCCATTCCATGTAAACTATTATCATCTGTTGTTCTTAAGTCAAGCCAGAGTGCATATTGTTTTGTAAGATATTTGCCAATTGTCACACTGGCCACATGAAATTCTTTACTGACAACATTCACTATCGGATCATTAATATCTCCGCCGGCAAAGTGTTTGCGCATTTCATCCCACATATTATATGCTTTCATCCCTTGACTGTATAGTTGATTAGGTATACCCTCAATTGTTACTTCAACATTATTTATTTTTTGGATTATAGAATGTTTCACTTTCTCTTGCAAAAGGTGATGATTGTTCTTCAAATACCATTTAAAATTCCCTTCATGGACCTAGCAGGGGTATTCAAATTTATATTCCATCTAGAATCACTTTTTTTATTTTTAGGTATCCTTCGATGCCTAAGAATTCTATCATACAAAATTGACATTTGTCCCATGTATTGATTTTTTTACCATTGTCGCTAAATTAGGCTCTGTGACCATATCAAATTCTAAACTTATATTATTAATTTCAAAATTAGCAGCTAAATCATCTGTGGCTATTATTACCCTTGAATAATCATTAAATGTAAGTTCATATTCGAGTCTATCACCCAAACCAGATTGATAATAAGGCATATGGGCTTCAAGAAGTTCAAAATCTAATGGTATATAAAATCGATTACCAAATGTATCTGCGATAGCTTTATCTTCAGCGTTTCCAGAACTAGCATTTGCTGCTCCAGTTCTTAATTTTGTTACATTTGAACCTGTACTAGTATCTCTACCTTGATAAACCATATTATTTCGCTCTGTAGATGTTTTCCATAGGTCACGATAGATGTAATACACATCTGAATCATCGATTGATAAAATTTCATTACCAGATATTTTAATAGTTGTTTTCTTAACGATTGCACGACCAATATTTTGAACCACTCGGCGATTGTCATCAGTGGAGGTTAATGCAATTGTAAAAGCTAAACGAAACTGTTCCAGGTACGATTTAAATCATTTGGGCCTAAATTTGGGAATCGCACTAAAAGCTGTTGGTTTTGATCAATTGTAGATGGATTATTTGTTATTGTAACTGATTGTCTAATTCCTTTTACACCGAGAGGCTCTCTTAAATGTCTGTAGGGATTAAGTTTTCTTCCGTATGTTGTCATTATTCTTTTTAATTTTATTTTTAAATTACATACTTTAAAATTTAAAATAATAATAAATAATGGCTGAAGGTGGAGAAGGAGATTTTATGCATTATGATAATGAGACGTATGACCCTGATGGTGATGAAGAAACACAACTGATACCCCCTGATGTTCCAATGATATTACCTGATTTACAAACGGAAAAACTAACTCCAGAGAATGATCGTCCTCTACGTGTAAAAACTTTAGAGCTTTTTAAAACTCTATTCCAAAAGGAGTTTAAAGTAACAGATCAGGAGTTTCAGTTACTAATTCCAGACCTACACACAGAAAACAAAACACTGTTCTGGAAGGATCACCGCATTAGTAAAAAGGGGAACCCTAATATCTTAATAAGAACTTTTAAAGGTAAAGGAACAGCTGAATTAAAACGGTTATTGAATCTACAAGAGGCCCACTTGGCTCCAGAAGCTGTTAATAAAATACAAACTATAGAAAACGAATTACCAAATGTTGAAAACATGGAAATGACTGAATTACCAATTGCAGTTGACGAAACAGAAACACATGTAAAAGAACTCATTGATACACTATCAAAAGAAACATCAACTACAATTACACATGATTTTGAAACGTTACCATTAAGGAGAACTTAAAGCCTTAAACAAAGCACTGCAACAATCAAGAGGCTCACTAACCAACAACCTTGCCAAGTTAAATGAATTGGATAAAAATAAAGATGCCGCAGTGTTAAAGCTGGCAGCTGTAACTACATTTGATTCAGACAGTCCAGATGCAGACCGTGTCGAAAAAGAAATTGCTGCTATTGTATCTGAGCGTGAAGCACGTCTTGAGGCGATTTCAGTTGATAGAGAAAATTTAAGAAGAACTCAAGTATCCAGAATAAAAGAGACCCTTGATAGAATATTACACAAAGATACTACTTTAAGAGAAAGACTCAAAACCCTCTTCAAAGAACAGGGGGTAATAACTATTGTTTCTGTTTTGACAGCTATAGGGTTTATAATCTCTACTTTAATTTTAAGTATTACTGGAGGTGCAAGTGGTGGTGCAGCCGCTCTCAAGCCACCAGGAAAAGGTGGAGCTAAAGAATGGATAAAAAAACAATTAAAACATCTGAGTTCATTACTGGGTATGCTAGCAGGGAAGGCTGTAGATGCATTACCCGGAATTATTGGATCAATAGTATCTTGGATATTGAATGCAGCAGGAAAGGCTGTTGGATGGCTATATAGCCAATAATTTATGGGTTTTGATTATTACAGTTGCTGGGCTTCTTTATATGGCCGCTAAGGATTATATTTTATCTCGAAAGTAAAATAATAGTAGTCCTAACCCAACTGCAATACATGTACTACCAGTGACTAGTGCAGTTTTATAATTTTCATGTTTGACTGCTTCTATTTTTTCAGGTATTGTGACTGTGTTAGTTTTAAAAACTGTAGGAGGAACACTCAAAGGTTTAACATCCAAAGGTTTAACAATACTTTTTTCTGGTGTTTGTACAGGAGGTGGAACTGGTAAACTATTTACATCACCATTAAACCCAACAGTTTGATCACCACTTGCAATTACAATTAAATTATTGTAATTTTGAATACTTCCTATCTGCAAATCCATGTTGCTTGGGGCCATATACAAACCAATTCCATATACAAAATCAACTTTTGACCTTGCCTATTTTAGTACATTTTGATAATTTGAAACTATTGTGGGTAAGTCTACAGCTCTATTAATTGCATCATTAACATTGGCTAAATATTGTTTTTGCGCATCAAATGCCGTCCCAGTACCAATAATGGAAGTTCTTGTTTGAGATTGAGCTCCAAGAATTGACCACACATAAACTCTAATACTATCATTTAAACGTTCAACTCCAGCTTGAGTGAACCCAATTGAATTATCTAGAACAAAACTAGTCCAAGCATTAGTAATATCGACGTGATGGGGTGGGTAAAAGAATCGTGTACATCAAAAAATGGTGATACCCTACCTCCATGGCTCAATCTATAACCCCATGAAGGTCTCATAAACATTGTAAAAACCGCCAAGATTATGATTCCCATGGTCATTTTTTTGTCTGAAATCCTTATTTGGATTAATACCAAATTCAGTGCATATTCTATGGTAAGCTGAAAGGTCAAAATTATTATCATACCAACAATAGCTGTGATCATCTGGTAAAGGAACTTTCATTTGAGCTAAGATTCGAAGTGTTTGATACATAATATGAAATTCATATAAGGATCTCAAAAACGGATCATTTGTAATTGTTAAATGCTGGTTATATGAAACACCGCACCCAC